>JAAKBH010000093.1:0-436242 GCA_019776075.1 Amaranthus palmeri | reverse complement strand
ATAAATGTGTTGAAGTTGTTAGAATTGATAATAGTTTTCATATGCTTGAAATTAAGGCTCAATTGCGTTTTTTAACGGTTTTGAATGAATTTTGTCATTTTCGGGGCGTAAAGTAGCTTAAACGTTGTTTGTTATGAATGAAACTTGGCACACACTATTTGATGTATATAATTGTGTTGATGTTTTTAGAATTGAAAATAATTGTCATATGCTTGAAATTAAGGGTCAAGTTGCTTTTTTTAACGGTTTTTTTTAACGATTTTTGTCACTTTCTAATGTAATTCTATTTTCCACTCTTTCAGGTACTTGATCTACAATGCATCTTTTCAGAGATGACATTGTGCCCGATATTGCGACTGTGGATGACGATGTCCATAGTGAGTCGGATAAGGACTACGATCCGACGAAGGAGAAGGACATAGATGATGGTGATCATGCCGTTGAGGAAGACGACCCATTTGTTAGACACGAGCAATTGGCTCATGATGCTCCTCCTATTGATGAGACGGCTTCTACTCAAACAGCGACAACTTCAAAGAAACGAAAAGGGCGAGGTCCTACAAAAAACCTCAAAGTCAAAGAGCCCATGTACCTCGAATACAATGCCTTGGGTCAACCGTGTGGAAAGTGGCGTAAGGAATATGGAAAACAAGTGGGTTTATGTGTTCGGAAGATTTCCATATTACACGCCTGGCACGAGGTTCCAGAGGGCTTGAAGAAGTCATTTTGGGATGATACGATGGTAATAATTTACTTTATTAATTTACTTTAGTCTTTTATTAATTTACTTTAGTCTTTTATTAATTTACTTTTATTTTAAAATTAATTGAATTGACATTAATTATTAATTATATTTTCCTTTTGTAGAATCTTTTCCACATCGAGCACGACGAAGAAAAGAAGAGTATTTTTCTTTCAGCTGTTGCTGAAAGATTAAGAGACTTCAAGGCGAAGCTCGTAGGTGGTTGGATTACCAAGAAGCGTCACCGTTTGACCAAGAAGGTCAAAACGGGAATTAAAGATGGAGAACAAGCTCCCTCCAAAATGCCGTATGAGATATGGCCACACATATCTAAAAATGAGTGGGAGGCATTTGTTGCTAGGAAAACAACTCTTAATGAAGTTGTAAGTATTATAGCTTTTCATTTTTATTTACTTCTTTTGATTTAATTATTAAACTAATAATATATGACATTTGACTTATTATGTTGATTAATTAGGAAAAACGTGGTAAAGCTTCCGAGTCGGCAAAGAAAAGGAAGTTTTACCATCACATGGGGTCAAGAACTTATGATGAGGCCCGTAAAGAGTGGGTGGATGCGGGATTGTACCCCAAACAGAGCTCAGCCGCGAGCTCATCTACGACTACCCCATCCGTGAGTACTCTAGCGGGAGATCGGGTGCTAGATTGGTATTGCGGGCTTCATGCTTGAGATGAAAGTGGTAAATTTACCATTCCCGATCCTGGAACGAAGAAGATCGCGGATGCTGTGGTGAGTTTTCATATCATTTAGCCTTATATTCTTGATTTGTTATGTGTTTAAACTAATTGATCGTTTTTATTTGAACAGATGGGCTGGAAGGAAAAAGAGGCTACGGGGGAGTTCACCCCAAAAGGCAATGTTGATACATTGCATATGGTCTTAGGGAAAGACCATCAGGGGCGGGTAGTCGGCAAAGGAGGCGTCCGCGTGGGCGTGAAGAAAGCATTTGGCAAAGAGTTCGCTACTCCTCGATCCAGAACGATGCCATCGCTTGAGGAAGTAGAGAAACGAATCGAGGAGAAAATCACAGCCAAAGTCACCGCAAAAGTGACTAAGGACGTCTTCGACAAGATGGCATCGCTATTGCAGAAGTTAGGAGCTACCCATGATGACTTGGCCAATTTGATTGCCGAGGACCAACAAAGTCAACATGGGGATCCTAAGGCTTTGGTGGAGCCATCGCCCGAGCCCCTTACCCCCGTAGCACACCAGCCCATTACCCGTAGCACACCCGAGCCTCACATTCCAACGCCGGAGACCATGAACTCCGTTACTCAGGTTTCGGAAACAACACCTGATGAGCCAGTGATAAAGGTACATTTAATTTTTAAATATACAAGCGCGTATTTATTTAAATTTCAACGTGTTTTGATAATTTATCATGATGTTAATTATACTAAACGAAAAAATTTTTAGGAGGCGACTCCTTGCTCTCTTTTGTTGCCTCAGTTAGGCGTTGCTCGTGGTGGCGACTTAACTGAGGTTGCATTCGGTGAGGCGCAGCCAAACCAAGTGGGCCAAACAGTGCATTCAATGCCTGTTACACGTGGCCACATTAGTGTGACGGTACAAACTATCGTTAAGGGGTTCGACGATTTCTCACTTCCGGTTCCAATGCCAGAATGGAACCTTGAGACTTTATCGAACGCCCAAGGTAGTTTCGTCACATGGCCATATGCTTGGGTCCGACTCACGGCGAAGGTAATATATCTTTAGTATTATTTTATTTGTTTTTATTATTTTAATTGCGTGAGTAATTAAACTAATTTAATTGTATGAAATGAAATAGGAAAAGAGCTCAAAGGGCTCTAAAAGAGAGATCGGTTCCTCATCATCGGTGACAATCACTCCAATCTTGAGTGATGAGGAGCTTAAAGATCTCTCATCAGATTGTCTATGGCTGCACAAGGGTGCATCTCGCATGAGTGAGGAGGACCCACTTCTTCTACCCCTAGGCACGGACCAATTTCACACTGCCGAAGATGCTTTCGTCATTATTGGTCCTAGTGACATTGGACAATTTTTGCGAGGGGAGATGTTGAATGTCGCCCTTATTCATGTCTACATGCTGTATGTGATTTCTTATCTTACAATTTAGGTTTTATTGTTTAATTGTTTTAATAATCGAATGACTGACAAAATTTCTTATTCGTGAGTTTAGTGGGATGTACGAGGAGTTGAATAGCCTCGAACCTCCAATAACATTTGGATGGTTTGATCCTGAGTCTATTAGGGGTGAAAAGAGTGATACTGATCCAGATGACGTCAAAGCATACGTTGAACGTGCTTTGAAACATTCATTTGAATCTAAACACTCATTCATTCTGGCCCCGTACTATGAAAGGTGATTAGTTTTATTATTTAATTAAATTGAACTTAAATTTTGATTTTACTTACGTTCACATATTCTCTATCTTGATGATTTAAAATCGTGGTTTTTGTAGTGTGCATTGGATGCTTTTGGTCATATGTCCGATGACCAATATAGTGCACGTTTTCGACTCACTAAGTCGTGGACATCCCGTGCCTCGCAACATGAAATTTAAAGCTTTGTTGAATGCGTAAGTTTATAAATTGTCAATTAATTTCATTTAAGTGTTATATATATATTATTGTCAATTAATTTCAATTAATTTCTTTACTCTTGTGTCTCAGGGTTATGAAGAAAATGCGTGGTGAAATGAGATGTGCTACAAGAGCCACTAACCCGAAATGGAGAGCAGTAAAGGTATATATAACACTATTTAGTATATATTATTGTCTTTTAACGGTTTTGAATGAATTTTGGCATTTTCGGGCGTAAAGTAGCTTAAACGTTGTTTGTTATGAATGAAACTTGGCACACACCACTATTTGGTATATATAAATGTGTTGAAGTTGTTAGAATTGATAATAGTTGTCATATGCTTGAAATTAAGGGTCAAGTTGCGTTTTTTAACGGTTTTGAATGAATTTTGTCATTTTCGGGCGTAAAGTAGCTTAAACGTTGTTTGTTATGAATGAAACTTGGCACACCACTATTTGGTATATATAAATGTTTTGAAGTTGTTAGAATTGATAATTGGTTTCATATGCTTGAAATTAAGGGTCAAGTTGCGTTTTTTAACGGTTTTGAATGAATTTTGTCATTTTCGGGCGTAAAGTAGCTTAAACGTTGTTTGTTATGAATGAAACTTGCCACACACCACTATTTGGTATATATAAATGTGTTAAAGTTGTTAGAATTGATAATAGGTGTCATATGCTTGAAATTAAGGGTCAAGTTGCGTTTTTTAACGGTTTTGAATGAATTTTGTCATTTTCGGGCGTAAAGTAGCTTAAATGTTGTTTGTTATGAATGAAACATGGCACACACCACTATTTGGTATATATAAATGTGTTGAAGTTGTTAGAATTGATAATAGTTGTCATATGCTTGAAATTAAGGGTCAAGTTGCGTTTTTTAACGGTTTTGAATGAATTTTGTCATTTTCGGGCGTAAAGTAGCTTAAACGTTGTTCGTTATGAATGAAACTTGGCACACACCACTATTTGGTATATATAAATGTGTTGAAGTTGTTAGAATTGATAATAGTTGTCATATGCTTGAAATTAAGGGTCAAGTTGCGTTTTTTAACGGTTTTGAATGAATTTTGTCATTTTCGGGCG
Source organism: Amaranthus palmeri (assembly GCA_019776075.1). Taxonomy (NCBI): domain Eukaryota; kingdom Viridiplantae; phylum Streptophyta; class Magnoliopsida; order Caryophyllales; family Amaranthaceae; genus Amaranthus; species Amaranthus palmeri. Next base: position 431,830 of record JAAKBH010000093.1, on the reverse strand, counting down.
TAAAGTAGCTTAAACGTTGTTTGTTATGAATGAAACTTGGAATACACCACTATTTGGTATATATAAATGTGTTGAAGTTGTTAGAATTGATAATTGGTTTCATATGCTTGAAATTAAGGGTCAAGTTGCGTTTTTTAACGGTTTTGAATGAATTTTGTCATTTTCGGGCGTAAAGTAGCTTAAACGTTGTTTGTTATGAATGAAACTTGGCACACACCACTATTTGGTATATATAAATGTGTTGAAGTTGTTAGAATTGATAATAGTTGTCATATGCTTGAAATTAAGGGTCAATTTAACGGTTTTGAATGAATTTTGGCATTTTCGAGCGTAAAGTAACTTAAACCTTATTTGTTATGCATGAAACTTGGCACACAATACTATTTGGTGTATATAAATGTGTTGAAGTGGTTAGAATTGGAAATAATTGTCATATGCTTGAAATTAAGGGTCAAGTTGCGTTTTTTAACGGTTTTAATGAATTTTTGCATTTTCGAGCGTAAAGTAGCTTAAACCTTGTTTGTTATGCATGAAACTTGGCACACAACACTATTTGGTGTATATAAATGTGTTGAAGTTGTTAGAATTGATAATAGTTGTCATATGCTTGAAATTAAGTGTTAAGTTGCGTTTTTTAACGGTTTTGAATGAATTTTGGCATTTTCGAGCGTAAAGTAGCTTAAACCTTGTTTGTTATGCATGAAACTTGGCACACAATACTATTTGGTGTATATAAATGTGTTGAAGTTGTTAGAATTAGAAATAATTGTCATATGCTTGAAATTAAAGGTCAAGTTGCGTTTTTTAACGGTTTTAATGAATTTTTGCATTTTCGAGCGTAAAGTAGCTTAAACCTTGTTTGTTATGCATGAAACTTGGCACACAACACTTTTTGGTGTATATAAATGTGTTGAAGTTGTTAGAATTGATAATAGTTGTCATATGCTTGAACTTAAGTGTTAAGTTGCGTTTTTAACGGTTTTGAACTTTTTGTAATTTGGCACTAATATATAATATTTTTTTTTCTTAGTGTTTTCAACAAAAAAATTCCATTCATTGCGGCTACTACGTTCTTAAATTTATGGATGATCTCATCGAAGCCGTCAAGAATGTCGGGGTACAAAATATTGATTCCGTAAGTATTTTATTTAATTAGTTATTATATATGTTTTTTAAATTATTTATTTATAAATTAAATTAATTATATTATATAATGTACGACTAACTTTTTAATAATAATTGATTTTAATTCGTAGATTATTGACTCTCCAAGAGAAACACGCGAATTGACGGCTATTGAACTACGCAAAGTCAAAGACAAAGTCGCGGTGTTTATTTCTAATTTATTAAGTTGGTAGCTAGATTATTATGTATCGTGTAGAGATACTTTAATTCATGTATTGTGTTTATTTCTAATTAATTATATACGGTGTAATGTAATACTTTATGTATATATATATTATAATTGAGTGATATTTTGGCATTTATCGACGGTTGATTATTGTGAAATATTTATTATTTTATAATTATGCTAATAATTATTATTTATTATACAAATATAACGAAAACAAAAAAAATTAAAAAAAAATGTAAAAGGGGCTGCGGTTTTATATACCTGTCCGCAGCCCTTGTGGTAAATTGAGACAGCCCTTATTTCATAAGGGGCTGCGGTTTTAACTACATGTCCGCAGCCCTTGTGCTTTCTTCACACAGCCCATAATGAACTTAAGGGCTGCGGTTTTTGTCCATGTCCGCAGCCCTTTACCTTATTTTGGGCTGCGTATTTTGACCGCAGCCCTTTAATATTATTTGTTGCTGCTACAATAATGGCTGGGGTCCAAATACGCAGCCCAAAGGGGCTAAAAAACCGCAGCCCTTAAGCTTTTTTCTACTAGTGAGCTCTCTTGCGTCTAACCAATTTAATATATCGTAGGTTTCATAAGTTGAGACCTGTGACCCATTCTTTCTCTGCTTCTCTTTGTAAGTTGCATTAAAGTCGCCTATGTATAAGCAAGGAGACTTGTAATCAACCTTCTCCAACTCCTACCACATCTCCTTTCGGTCCCTCACAGTATGTAAGCCATACACAAGCTATATGTCGAATCGATTGGGGTGGTTTTGGTAGAAATGAATTGGGGGGTGATAGTCACACGGCTCAAGTTTACATCTATCATGTCGCCAACCAACCCAGACTCGCCCCTTGTCATGAAGACTGTAGTTAGTGCACCAAGCCCAATTGTTGCCAAAACTTTTTTGGATTTTCTTAGCATTCACTTCTTTGACTTTAATCTCCATCAACCCTATCACTCTGATATTGTTTTCCACAAGGAAGTTTCGAGCTTCCTTTGTTTTAGATGGGCTATTCATGCCCCTCACATTCCATGACGCAATAAGCATTAAGGGTAGGGAATTTGCGGGTTCTCGTCCCTTTCTCTTGACGTGTTGTCTGTTATTTGTGCATCCCCTTGGGTTGCTATTTCTCCACTCACTTGATCTGTCTCATTTGGAGGTTGGGTGATGAGGTTGTTTACCTTCTTTATGTCTCTTCTCGCTACTTTCCCATGGGCCACTGGGGTCCAGCCATCATTCTCTTCTTCCCCTTGGTTACTCGGATTTTCATGGTTTGAACCTTTTGATTGTTCAACACCTTGCTTATACTCTCTGTGTTTTCTTCCTCCTATACAGCCCCAACAGCTAATTTAGCTCTAACATCCTCCATATTCGTGATATTACTCATGATCTTCGCAATGGTAGTAGGAATCCACATTCTCTTTCCCCTCTTCAAATTTTCCCCTTCACCACCCGTGTTCCTCTGTTGCTCTTCATCAGGAGCCCTTGGTTCTTTACACTCATGTCCCACTTTGTTACATTTCGGCCTGCAAAAATAGGTCTCCACTCAGGTATGGCTTTCTGAAGAAACTCACGCCCCAAATTGTCCGTACTCTAATCTCTTTAACAAAATCCTGAGTGATGTCTACCTGGCCTCCACCAATACTCGCGCATATGACACTTTTAATTGTTTTGCCGTGCATTCATCTGAAAGAATCGAAACTCCCACCGCACTTATTATCCTACTCAAGGATTCCTCCCCCCAACAGTGAGGGGAAGACTTGGTAATCTAATCCAGACAGGAATGACCCTCAGAATCTCCTCCTTGAGTCAAAATTTACACTCCATTTCTTAACTATCATAAAGCAATCTTCCTCAGAATGGAATTTCAAGATTAAGTAACCATCATCATGGGCATGTATAACATGCATAATAACATGAGACCAATGTTTACGTATGAAACCCCGAATAAGGTCAGCAGATACGTTCCCTCCCACCACATACAACACAACAGCAGTTTCCCAAGCACTAATTAAATCTACTACATTTTGAGAGTCAATATTCACAACTTGCATCCCATTTTCAATAACAGGTGGAACAAATTTTAGTGGCATTCCTATTGGAGAGATTGGGTTTGATACCTTATCCCTCCATGAGGGCAGCTGAGTTGGATTGCGGGCCATTGGTGATGTTCTGTCAGGTCTTTGGCTACTACCAAGGAATGGGAAGTCCTCTATCAGTTAAAGGCTGATTGATTCTGCCCACCTCCATGTTCTTCGTGTGTGGGTCATCGATTATAGCATTCAGTTTACCCAAATTAAGCAATTGAATTTTTAAATTCTCCAGTTTTTGTTTCAATTGTTCAATTTCTCCCTCACTAGATAATCTTTCTTCTCTGCTTCAGGCCGATAACCTGACTCTTCACTATTCTCAGCCTGATATTTCGGAATTGAGTCTTCTTCCCCAGAACTTAGGTCATCTCCCTTTTTATCTATAGAATCCCTAATTTCCCTTTTCTCCGAATTGCTTCTTGTGACCATTGTTGTAGTTCGAAGCTCCTCTCCTCTACCTCTTCCTCCTCCTCCTCTAATACCCCGACCGCCTCGCATACCGCCGGTAGAGCTACAGAGACGTTGCCGGAAAATGAATGAAGGACACTGGAAGAAGGACGGCTAATCGCCCATCCTTTCGCCTAACATTTTCTCTCTCTAAAGCTTTTTATTTTAGTTTTTATTTTGTAAATAAATTAAAGTTTGCTGAATAATTAAGCTGGCAAATTTTTTAATGTTACATAATTTAAGTGTTTTTAGTTATAACATTATTTATAGTTAACAATCATTTTTTATTTTATATCTAATTATTTTTGTATCGTAAATAAAACATAAATAATATATATTTAGACATCCAATTTACTAAAATCAAAGTTACCCAACGTATTTATTTCCTTAAAAAAGTGTATTTAATAAATTAAAGGTTTTAGAATTGATTTTAATCTTACTATTAATCTATTAAGAAATAATGTTGAATTAAAACACAAAGTTTCCATATTTAATTACTTAAACTTTTGGAGGGAAAACATGATATATAAAAGTAACATGTGTCATAATCTTTTGTTGTTTTTTTTTTTTTTTTTTTTTGAAATGAAAGGGTAGGCTAAGATTCAATAGAAGAAATATCAGAATACAAAACGTCCCCTAACCAATTTGGGGCAACATGCTCCCGAATTTCATCACTAACACCTCTCCTGGCCCATTGGGCTAATCTATGAGCTACTTGGTTGCACTCACGGAAACAAAATACAAAAGACATGGACTTAAAATTCTGCCTAAAAGACAAATAATTATTAATAACCGTCTGGATGTGAAAGGCCCGCTTTCGAAGCCCAACTAAGGCATCAATGACCAACTTGCAATCCCCCTCAAGAACTATGCTCCGCCATCCCTTCTCCACCGCCAAAGCCACCTCCCAAAACGCCGCTTGGGCTTCAACCATTTCCACCGACTCAGCCCCCCAACCCGTACGAGCACCAGCCATGACAAAAGAGCCCTGAGCATCACGGGCCACAAAACCAAGCCCAGACTTATCCTCCTCCTTATCCTAGGCCCCATCAAAATTAAGCTTTATGCACCCATTAGGAGGAAAGCTCCACCGGCCAACAACACGAGAAGGCCCAATGTCCTTCCACTCATACCTCAAAGCACATTGATATTCCTTGAGCCAATCTTTTGCCTTACGAACACAATGACTCGGCGGATCAAGAACTAGATTAAACACGGCGTCATTCCGAGCCTTCCAAATTTGCCAACACATTGTCGTAAACTCTTCCACTAAAGCCTTCCCGCCCTTCCCCATAAGTGCCCCAAAATATCCCGAAACGAGCCAATGAACTCCTCCGGAGAGCCCACTTTGGCCACAGCCCAAAATTCCTTGGCCCACTCACAATAATAAAGAACATGGACTAAATTTTCCGTTTTCCCACACCGAAAACAAGGGAGGAAATTTGTGACTCCTTTTCGCCAAAGACTTACACCATGGGGAATAATATCCCACGATGCCCGCCACGAAAATTCACGAACCTTAGGAGGAACTTTAAGATTCCAAATACAAGCCCACAATGGATCCGGCCCAACCGAGGAAGAAGCAACCGATTTTTGAGCCAAGGCATGGAGATAAACATCTTTGACCCGAAGAATCCCATCCTTACTAAACATCCAACAAATCTCGTCGTCACCTCGACCTATAGGAATTCTAAGAATTTTATTCACATCAATTGGAAGGAAAGTCGCACGCACCAAATCAACCCGCCACGCTTTACGCTCATGATCAATAAACTCCTCGACCTTCGATTCCAAAGTAAAATTCCCACGAGGAGAAACAATCCTCCCCGAACCGGGCGCATCTAGCCACGCATCCCCCCTAAAATTAATTTTCTTCACATCCCCCACACGCCACCTAACCCCATCTCTTAAAATATGCTTTGAACCCCAAACACTTCTCCACCCATAACTCGGGTACACCCCCACCTTCGCTTTCCAAATGTCACAATGAGGGAAATAACGAGCTTTAAAGATGCGAGCAAATAACGACTCCGAAAAAGAGTGTATGCGCCAAAATTGTTTCGATAACATTGCTTGATTAAAGATCTCAAAATCCCTAAAACCAAGACCACCATCCTTCTTTGATCGACAAAGAGTTTCCCAAGATCGCCAACAAATGCCTCTATGATTCTTGGGTATGCCCCACCAAAATCGCCGAATAATACTACTTATGTCTTTACACAACGCCCCGGGCAGCTTGAAACAACTCATCGCATATGTCGGAATCGCTTGAACAACCGCTTTAATCAAAACCTCTTTACCCGCCCTCGAAAGAAGTTTCTCTTTCCATCCTTGGAGCTTAAGCCAGATTCGATCCCGTAACGCCGCAAAAGAAATCCGTTTGGATTTATTAAAAATGGTTGGAAGCCCCAAATACTTCCCATGAATCTCCACTTCTTTAATCCCAAGACATTGGACAATGGAAGAACGAGCCGCCACCCTCAATTTCGAACTAAAAGAAATCTCACATTTATCCACATTAACCTTTTGCCCCGATAGGAATTCATAATGACGTAACACTTCTTTAATTGCAATTGCCTCCTCAAGAGATGCCCGAGAAAAATTATACTATTGTTGGCGAAAAACAAGTGAGTAATAGTAGGAGCCCCGCGAGCAATCGATACACCCCTAATCATTTTGGAATAATAGGCCTTTTTTAACAACATCCCAAGACCCTCTGCACATAAAAGAAACAGATATGGAGAAAGAGGATCGCCTTGACGCAAACCCCGTCGAGGAATCAAAGAATTACTAAGCCGACCATTAACCGAAAAAGAGTATGTCACTGTGGAAACGCACTACATAATCCGACTAACCCAAATATTAGGAAACCCAAAACGTAACATAATACCACGCAAAAAGTCCCATTCTATACGATCATAAGCCCGACTCATATCCAATTCCAAGGCCATAAAACCATATTTGCGAGCCCCACTAATTTTCATAAAATGGAAGACTTCAGAGGCGATGAGAACATTATCTGTAATTAGGCGACCGGGAACAAAGGCGCTCTGATTATCCTCAATTAAATCAGGTAAAAAGATTTTCAACCGATTCGCAAGAACCTTCGACATCAATTTATATGAAATATTACACAAACTAATCGGCCTCAAATCTTTCATTTCTCTTGGCTTCTTTATCTTCGGAATAAGTACCACAGTCGTATCATTCACATTAGACGGCATTCCCCCATAATTCAAAAACCGGACCACCAAGTCGCAAACTTCCTCCAACACAAGACTCCAAAATTTATTATAAAATAAGAAGGGAAGACCATCCGGCCCCGGAGATTTGGCAGAATGCATACTTTTTAGAGTCGCTATAACCTCCTCCTTCGAAAAAGGCCGAGACAAAGAATCCCTCATATTTTCGGTCACCCGCACAGCAAACTCATCAAACGAATCCAACGATATAAGAGGACGAGAGGGCGTGAAAAGGTCAACATAATAATCGAAAACAATCTTCATACTTTCCTCTTGCTCGAATTTTTCAATCCCATTCGAGTCCAATAAAGAATCAATCCGATTCCTTTTACGGCGATGCGAAGCACGATATATAATGGAAATATGATGTGTTCTTGTCTCCATCCCACAAGACAAAAGGTCTACTCCTCTGCCAAGCTTCAGTCTCCAACTTTTTCCTTATATCCCGTATTTCCATCTCCACCCTACCCTCTTCTTCGATAATAGCCACAGATTGCTCCATCCTCCTTAATCTCTTCATACGTTTTTGTAGCCATCGGAGACGCTTATGGATTGCCTTAAAAGTATGAGAATCCCAATCGCCCAATATCTGCCCACACTGTGCCACCTAATCCGCCCATCTATTCCCCGTCATCATACCCGCCCGACTCCAAGCATCCGACATCACCTCGCCAAACTCCTCAATATGCAACCATTTGGCCTCGAACCTAAAAGGGCGCTCCTCCCAAGGAACGTGACAATCACCTTTATACCTTCTCTTATTCGCCCCAATCAAGATTGGAAGGTGATCCGAAGAATCCCAAGTAATATTCTTGACCGAAAAAGAGGGAAAAACGTCAATCCAATTGTCATTCGCCAAACCCCTATCCAACCGTTCTTTAATAAAACAATCACCCCTCCGATTCGACCAAGTAAACTCATAGCCAAAGAACCCCAAATCTTTCAAACCACACTCCTCAATAACACTACGAAAGCACAAAATAGACGACAAGTAACAAGCATTGCCCCCCTTCTTCTCCGACTCATAAAGAACTTCATTGAAGTCACCCGCCATCATCAAGGCATCGTAGGGGCATTCCCAAGATCCTGAATCATATCCCACGTCCTTCCCTTCTGACCCGACTCAGACCACCCATAAACTCTAATCCCCCTCCAAAATTCCCCCGCACCGGTCTTAACTTCTCAAAATCAATAAAACGATCCCAGTCGAGCGAATACTCACCTCAACCTCATCTGTCCACAAAAGCGCCACACCCCCCCGATCTACCCACTGCATCGACCCAAACACCATGAGCAAAGTTTAATTTATTCTGAATGACCTTCATCTCCGCCGTCCACCTCTTTGTCTCACTCAGAAAAACAATATCTTGAGAATTACATCGGATTAAATCCGCTAAAGAATGAACCGCTTCCGGGTTCCCCAACCCTCTGCAGTTCCAAAACAACACAGAACTCATTTACCCCCGAGGGCCCATGAAGTGGGGCCCGCCACCGAATACTCCAAAAGCACACCCATATCGACCTCCATGATCTTGACTCTTCGCTTTTAACCACCTCTACCGTCATCCCTCCCCACACCATCTGACTGAGAACCCCCATGTCGTTTACCCACCCCACTCCACTTGTCATATTCGAACTCGGAACGCATCGTCGAACTCCGTTGTCGCCTCTTCCATTTTCTAGAGTAACCCCCTTCCCCGTGCTGCGTATCCTTATCCACCTGCTGTCGAGACTCAACAAGCTCCACCCCCACAATAAGGCCTCCCCACTATCCTTATGGCCCCCAATACTCCTCGACTCACCCTCCACATTAACCCTAGCCACGTCTTGGACCACCTCCTCATCATTCCCCAAAGCACTCCCCACCTTCGGGTCAATCCCCGGCTGATCATCACCTCCACCGTGCCCTCCATAATTATCTAACGACACACCCCTTAGCAACTTCGCCATCCCATCAACCACCTCTGAATCAATAGGACACTTTCCCACCCCAGCAGGTTTCGTCACAAAAAGTCGTTTCCCCCGACCCTTTCCACCACCCCTTTCATGCCCCTCCACCACGTCCTCCGAAATCTCCTCCTGCGTTTTCCATGGACATGCCCTCAAAGATACCCCGAACTTCTTCTCCGGCGAAAGATCCCCATGAAACTCCATACACTCCCCCGACCCATGCCCAAGTCTCCCGCAGAAAAAGCAAAACTTCGGCAGCCGCTCGTATTTCATCGGAATAGTACATACAACACCCCCTTTTAGCTTTAAAGAAACTCTATCTTTGAGAGGTTCCCGCACATCAAATAACACCTTTACTCTCAAAGATTTGTCGATCCCACAGCTTGATGGATTGTAAACATCTAGGAACTACCCCACTTTATTCCCAAGAGTCTTAGAATTCTCCATATTACCTCGTCCACGAAAAGGATATCGTAAAACCTATCCCATAATGGAATATGATAAATATCCAAATCCGACGGTTTAACCGCATCGTGGACCTCGGCCAATCTTTTATTGTTTTAGTAGAATGCTTGATTGGAGAAGTAGTAGCTTGAAAAAGTAAGTGATCAGTACAACCAACTTTTCGCGCTCGAACAAGTACATGGTTGATAGGTCACCCGTTTAGCCACTAGGTCGGCTTCAATAAACAACTTCAATATTACCGGCAAATGTTTTTTATTATAGAGAAATTCCACATGGTAGCATTCAGTTTTCATGATATGTTAGTCATAGCACTTTTTTAAGAAAATTCCACATGGTAGCATCCTGTTTATGCATTATCTAATTGTCGTACCATTTTCCATGGTAGTTTTTGTTTAATTCACAATTTTAACGTTTAATTCACCATTTTAACATTTAAATCGCCGTTTAATTCATTAACGCCTATTAATATTATTATAGTTTTACTTCAAACCCAATACAAAAAAAATAATTGATTATCATTTTGTTTTCCATCAAATAATAATTTTCACTGGTCAAGTGCTTTGCTAAGAGTTCTCATCGACATTATTAAGCAATTGAAATCCAAAAAATTAATTTGTGATTTAGCAATTCAAATCTAAAAAATTAATGTGAGGAATACTGATTAAAGAAAAAAAATGTTTTAATAATTGTCTGCCTTTTCAAATCATGGTTTTATGGCTTGTAATGTTGAAGTTTTTTTTTTTCTTATTTCTTTACTTCATTTATTTCTTGTGTGAGATGATTTTTTTTAAAATTTTATATCAGTTTAACCGGTCTAAACCTAACTCGGACCGGTATTTTTTAGGGTCAGACCGGAACCAGACCGGATGTAACAGATCCGGTCTCCGGTCTTCATAAATTCAAAATTTGGTTCTATGCTCTAACCGCTTCAGCTCCAATTCAATATGGGTTTAAATCGGTGCACACCCCTAACTGCAACTATTTATATTATAGAAGTTAATCATACAAGTATACTTGTTGAACATTTAATTATGGAGACTTTGTGTATAACCACTTTTACTTTTATAAAATTGAATTTTGACTAATTTATGCAGCAACATTCATGCTCACTTTGCTTGATTATGATACAATGAATAAACTAAGGTTTAGGGTTTTTGAAAACTGATTTTGTATTGTATTCAAATGAATACAAAGGTCTCTACTTATACAAAATTAAGACCACTAAAAAGGAAATAAAAAAGCTACATGAATAAAGGTCATGAAAAATATTTACTAAAATATATCTAAATACTAACTACTACATTCCTACACTCCCCCTCAAGTTAGGTCTTCGGGTCGCCGATACCTAACTTGCACAAAGTCTGCTCAAATGCTTCAGAAGTGACTGCATTTGTGAGGATGTCCGCTAGCTGGTCTTTCGATCTCACAAAGGGAATACTTATCACCTGCTTCTCAAGTTTCTTCTTTATGAAGTGCCTATCGATCTCTACATGCTTAGTTCGATCATGTTGGACCGGGTTCTCCGAAATGCTGATTGCGGCTTTGTTATCACAGAGCAACTTGCATGTCTTCTTCTGCGGAAAGTGTAATTCACTCAGTAGCTTTCTTAACCACATAATCTCTGTGATTCCTTTGGCGATACACCTAAACTCTACCTCTGCACTCGATAAGGCTACCACTTTTTGCTTCTTGCTTTTCCATGTAATTAAGTTTCCCCCAACCAGTGTAAAGTATCCTGAAGTGGACCTCCTGTCATCTCTATCTCCAGCCCAATCTCCATCTGTGTAGGTAAGTAGGTTTAGATGATCATTCTTCTTGAACAAAATCCTCTTGCTGCTTGTACCTTTCAGGTACCTCAGAATCCTCATGACAGATGTCATATGATGAATTTGTGGCCGATGCATAAACCTGCTTACAACTCCAACAGCATACGCAATGTCTGGGCGTGTGTGAGAAAGGTAAATGAGTTTACCGACCATTCTCTGATACTTTCCTCTGTTAGCTAACTTTTCTCCTTCGATCATCTGGAGACCATGGTTCGCAACAATGGGAGTTTCTGCAGGTTTACAGTCAACCATGCCGATTTCTGCTAGCAAGTCGAGGATATATTTTCTTTGGCTGATGAAAATACCTCCTTTAGACCTTATTACTTCAATTCTAAGGAAGTACTTGAGTCGCCCCAAGTCTTTAATTTCAAATTTGTGAAACAATTGTTCCTTGAGTGTACAGATTTCTTCCCTATCATCTCCTGTAATAATCATATCATCCACATATATAATCAGACAAGTAATACGACCATTTTGCCGCTTGAGAAATAAGGTGTGATCAGAATTGCTTTGCTTGTACCCAAACTTTTTCATTGTTGCAGTAAATCTCCCAAACCAAGCTCTAGGAGATTGTTTTAGGCCATAAAGAGCTTTATTCAACTTGCAGCCATCTCCTGTAATATAGTCATCTGAGAAACCCAGAGGGGCCTTCATGTACACTTCTTCAATTTTCCCGTGTAAGAAGGCATTCTTCACATCAAACTGGTGTAGGGGCCAGTCTTTGTTTGCCGTAATAGAGAATAGAACTCGGATCATATCGATCTTTGCCATAGGAGAGAAAGTCTCAGAATAATCCACTCCATAAGTCTGAGTGTACCCTTGTGCTACCAATCTGGCTTTATATCGCTCAATAGTTCCATTTGCCTAATACTTGATGGTATATACCCATTTGCATCCAACTGTGTTCTTCCCCTTTGGTATCTCACATCTTTCCCAATGTTTCATTTTTGTCAAGTGCTGAGATTTCTTCTTCCATTGTCCTTTTCCAGTTTGGATCTCGAAGAGCTTCTTCAACCGTACGAGGCACATCATTGGAATAGAGAGACGTATTGAAGGCAACAACTATTTGTGAGAGATTCTCATTAATTTCTTTGTTCACTGGATATCTCGATCGTTGTGCTTCATACTCTGGATCATATCTCCTTGGAGGAATATCGTACTCCTTGGGGGTAACTCATATCTGCGAGATGACTCGACACTAGGAACTTCATTAGCAACATCAATCAAAGTCTCAAGAATTACCTCTTGTTCAGATTGCTCTCTAGATGCTTCACACAGGATAGGAGTAGTCTGAGGAGGAGGATGTACTATATCATCAGAGACACCAGCTGTGGGATTACCTACTTTCTCTGTCGGGTCATGATCAATTATAAGATCTGGATTGATAGCAGTAGGATATGTTAGCCAGCATAGGTCGTCACCACTCACAGTCCCCCCCTGAGGATTAAGCTGGGGGTAGTAGTATAAACCCTCAAAGAAGTCACAATCAATGGTAGTGTATATTTTGTTGTGTATCAGATCGAAATATCGATAGCCTTTTTGATTGACCCATAACTAAGGAAGACACACTTAACAGCACGAGGTTCAAGTTTGCTTCTAGCTTGTTTGGGAAGATGAACATATATAACACACCCAAATACGCGAGGAGGTAAGGAGTGAGAAGAGGGAATAGCAGTATGTGTCTGAAGAGTGTCTAAGGGGGTTTTGAAGTAGAGGGCTTTTGTGGGAAGGCGGTTAGTCAAGTAGGTGGCAGTGGCAACTGCTTCTGGCCAGAAATGAGCTGGAACATGAGATTCAAACATAAGTGCTCAAGTCATCTCAAGGAGTATGCGGTTTTTTCGCTCTGCAACCCCGTTCTGTTGTGGGGTGTTTGGGCAAGTAGTCTGATGAATCATGCCATGAGATGAGATAAAGTGTTTCATGTCTAAGTTTACATATTCCCCCCATTGTCTGACCTAAGGATTTGAGGTTGGGCTTGGAATTGAGTTATAAGCATGTTATAGAATTTCACAAAAACATCAAACACCTCAGATTTATGTTTCAAGAAGAACACCCAATTCATGCGAGTACAATCATCCACAAACAAGACAAAGTACGAAAAACCATGTGTATTAGAATCAGGAGCTGGACCCCAAACATCAGAATGAATCAAAGCAAATGGTTTTATACTGTGGGTCAGACTCGGAGAATAAGTATGCTTATGACTCTTTACTAGGACATATGCCTCACAATTTAGAGTTGCATTACAATTATTAAGAGAGGGAAAGAGACGTTTCAAATACCCCAATGAAGGATGACCTAGACGTCTATGCCACATCCACATTTGATGATCAGGCGACCCATGAGCAAGCAAAGTGTGACCCTTTTTAGTCTCCTCATCCGTATAGTACAAGCCTCCTCTTTCAGTACCATGCCCAATTATTTTTCCTGTCTGAGCATCATGCACAACACACCGCGTAGAAGACATAAGAACAGTGCAATTAAGCTCTTAAGTCAATTGACTAATAGATAACAATTTATGGGATAAGTTAGGAACAAGAAGACAATTTTTTAATTGGGTGGATGGAGAAATATCAACGCTTCCCGCCTTAGTTACACTAACACACTCCCCATTAGCAGTTTGAATGTGGGTGGGATTAGCGACTACATTGGACCGAAGATCAGAAGGGTCAAAAGTCATTGTATCCGTGGCCCCGCAATCAAAAATCCATGAAAAGGAATCAGGCTTGCAAATAGAACCCACATCATGAGCTTGTAAAGACAATTTGGGTCGAAAGTTAAGAGGGCCCATTTCTGATTTCTTGGTTTGTGGATCATAGGGATGTGGGTTTGTGGGAAATAAATGATGGTTTGGAAAAAGTGTATTTGGGTTTTTGTAATTGGATTGAAAATAAAGGGGGGTTCATTTTTCAATCATGAATTCGTGGGTCATTGATTTATGGGCCAATGTTTAGGTTTGTTGGAGATAACCCACGGCTTAAAATTGTAGTGTTTAGGTTTTTGTTTTGATTTTTTCCCTCACCTAACCTAACACTTGCTCCCTCCTCCTTATGGGTTTCTTTATTTGTCTTCTTCAAGTGTGTCGCCATTGATGCCCTTACTTCCCAACTCATTTTTTTCTCTCTCCTCTTTGTGTCTTTCTCTATTTATGTTCAACAATGGTGTCGACATAGATTGGTTTTTAAATTCCTGCGAGTTCGCCTTGCCGGGGTTAGATGTAGCGGTGAGGAATGTCGTGCCGCCGGTCCGATTCACCAGGTCCTTGGTGGCGGTGTTTCTCCCCTGTTGCACTTTCCACCACATACACCGGAGTGTGGACTTTTCCGAACGGTGATATTTAAAAGAGGTAACCCATAGAGGTTTTGGTTGTGTATGTTTAATGGATCGTTTTTTCTTGGGTTGCTTTTTAAGATGATGTTGGGTTTGGTTGATAATGTTGGATTTTTGTGTGTAAAACACTATTTCTGGTTTGATATTGTTTTGAAAAACATTTGACAGTTTCCAAGGTAGGTAAGACACTATGTTAGATGATGAGAACCAAAAAAATCATCGGATCTCAAATCTAAACCTTACGGCTCTGATACCATGATAAAATGAATAAACTAAGGTTTAGGGTTTTTGAATACTGATTTTGTATTGAATTCAAATGAATACAAAGGTCTCTACTTATACAAAATTAAGACCACTAAAAAGGAAATAAAAAAGCTACATGAATAAAGGTCATGAAAAATATTTCCTAAAATATATCTAAATACTAACTACTACATTCCTACAGATTATTTAGTAGCAATATGAATATGTTATAGATCGAAATCGCACAACACTTGATTGTTAGGCAGTAATTTATATTGAATTCAAGTTATATAGTATAATTCTATGAACTTTCCTTGAATAACCAAAAAAAATGATATGAATTAAGTAAAATTATGATCAAATAATCCACTTTTAATTAAAATTTTTATTTTAATTTGATTGTTTGTGGGACTGTGCCCCACCAACTAGTATCTGAAAAGAAAATGTAATTCCTTGATTTGCTTTCCTTTCCTTTTTTCCTTCTTTGTCCTCATATTTTAACATAGCATCAATCAATCAATCAATAAAATATACTCACTTCGAACCAATTTAGTTAACCCATTTGCTTGGGTACATTTGTTGATATGACATTTTGACTCTTAATAACTCTAATTATGCTTAATAAAAATTATGAATAGTTGTTAAGAATGACCCTTGCACTCACATAAATCAAACAAGATCTCACATAACTATGTTTTAACTTATGGATTAAGAATAAAATACAAATTAAATGGAATTGATGAATAGCGTAAGAAAACCAAATAGAACAACTAAATTGGTTCGGAGGGAGTACTAATGAAGAAATAACTTGGAACATGTGTGACACTCTCATCAAAAATTTTCCGGCTATTTTCTATCATCAATAAAATATACTAATGAAGAAATGACTTAGGACATGTGTCACACTCTCATTAAAACTTTTCCCGCCTATATTCTATCATTGACATGAAAATTTTTGATACTTAACATCATATTTAAGAAAACAACTAACACATTAAAACATGTTATATTTGTGTATTGGCTATTAACATATGTGATCACTTGATACAATATATTTCCTTAAGTAGACCTATTATTTTTTATCCCAAATCATAATGTAAATTAAAACTTGTTCATTAAAATGTTATCGAAGTGACCCAACTAAAAAAAGATAAAAATAAAATATTAAGTTTCTATTTTCAGATACACAATCTTAAGTCTTAAGTTCAAAAATTATTGACCGACATTTCTTGATTTACTTGGATTTTATTATTTCATCAATATAGGTTAACGATAATAAGTTTGATAACTTTTTTTATTAATGGATGGTATTTTTTGTTTATTTTTCATATATATATATGTTTTATTATAATTATAGAACAAATTATTTCTTGACTTTGATAATTATACTTCTTATTCAATAAATACAAATATTTATTGATTAAGTTTATATTTTACGTGAATTAATAGTATAAAATAATAATTAATACTATCATATCAGTAAATATTGATAGTATTCGTGCTCTATATGGAATCTATCTAGAGAATAAACTAAAGACAAAACTTATTAAAACCATACTAGCTAGGCTACACCTTTGTACTCTAACATTTAATGTGCCCCTCATCTTAAAAGGATCCTTGATATCACACTTAGTAATTATGTTTTTACATTTTCAAATGAAAGCACACATGAATTTCCTTACTAAATTTATGCTCATCTTCAATATCTTTCTTTCAAAATGTGCATTATCATTAGTGAATGATGATGTCCCAAATATAGTTATGTCAACCATTATTGTTGATCAATATGGAAAAGGAAACTTTACAAAAGTTCAAGATGCTATAAACTCTATTCCACCATATAATTCTCATTGGATTCGCATTCTTGTTCGAGCTGGTGTCTATAAGTATGTTTCATATTCATATTTGTATATACTTATTAATTTTATTATCTAAAATGAAATTTCTTTATGATTTTAAAACAATTACACATAATGGACATTTATGCTTGTTTTAATTAGTACAATTTTTTTTTATATTTATAATTAAATATATTATTTAAATAAATCCTCTTATAAGAGCTATAACAAAGAGATCATGATGGTTAATTATGACAGAGATGAGAAAAACCAAATTAAAAATTCTAGTTTTTACTATTGTATAAAATAAAAGGTTTTATTCATAAAGATTAAAACCGTATATATATTTGAGACCCTCTTTGAATTCATTTTCTAACTCAATTCAAATAAAATTTGTGTTAATTTAATTTGTGTAATTACCACAAAAAAAATGCATGTATAGTGAGAAGGTTATGATTCCGAAAGAAAAGCCATTCATAATGTTGGAGGGAGATGGAAGAAGAAGCACAATAATCCAGGCTTCGGATGGAGGCACCTTTTTTAAGAGTACCACTTTCCTATTGCTTGCTCACAATTTCGTTGCGCGCTACATTACATTTAAGGTATTTTTTTATACATTATATATATATATATATATATATATATATATATATATATATATATATATATATATATATATATATATATATATATATATATAACCGGTAGTATAAGTCTTTTTTTGACCGTTGCTCAGCAAGTTTCAACCGGTAGTACGAACTTTCAATTAACCACTAATAATACGAGATGAAACCTGCTGAGCAACGGTCAAAAAAAGACTTATACTACCGGTTATAAATAGGTCATGTATGCCAGCGGAAAATGCATGTCAAAGTTCGTATTATTGGTGGTTAATTGAAAGTTCGTATTATTCTTGGAAAATCAGTGAAAGGTCGTATTATTCTGGGTAATTTTTCCAATATAATATTGTTTATATTAACTTTTTTGTGAGACTTATTCATTGATATTCAACTATAGTGTGTCTATTATTATTGATAGTTTTAAATTTATTTAGAATTTGTATACTCCATTTTCCTTTCATTTTCCTTCAATTCCCTTCTTAATATTTATCCAAACTAGGTAAATTTTCATCACTAACCCCTCCCCTTCCTTTCCCTTCTCTTGTTTCCTTTTCCTTCTAAAATTTTATCCAAACATAGTGTAAATCTGGGATTGTGGGTCTACTCCTATTATTTTGCAACTGAAAAACAAATAATGTATAATTTAAAACAAATTAATGGCGCAGAATAATAGAGATCACGTACAGGATTTTGTTTGGGCACCAGCAGCAGTAATAACAGGAGACAAAGCTGCATTTTATGATTGTGGGTTCATAAGTCTACAAGACACTTTGACTGACGATCAAGGCCGACATTATTTTCACTCCTGCTACATTCAAGGTGCTGTAGATTTCATTTGGGGTGGCGGTCAATCCATTTATCAAGTAATTCTCTTTCTCACTCATTTTGCATCTTCAATTAATGTATATTATCTAGTCTTTTAAATTCGAATCACATGCAACTCTCTTTTCAAGTGTAATTATTAGCGCCATATAAGATTGTTGGTAAAGAATTTAGGTAAAGATTGATATTGTTATTTTTCGCAACAAGTATATCATTGCAAACTACTTGCACCATTTTTCGCAACGACTTTAAATTTCTTTGTCAATTATAAAATATTATCAGTATATTATTTTTATATAAACAACAATATAATAATAATTGATTATGCTTAATGTGCTCTGAATTATTGATTATCAATCATGTTTCTTCTTAATGTGTAAGTAAAAACTAATTTGACTTCATCTTTAAAGTTTTAAGAAAAATATTATAAATAATAATATTTTAACCACAATCTCATTAATCAACTTAGGTTTTTAAATTTATTCAAAAAAAAAACTTAGGTTTTTAAATGAGTTGATTTATTAACATTCTTCACTCTTTTTTTGACTCAACATTCTTCAGTCTTAATTGATCTTAAAAAACTAACATAGTATTCCATAAAAATAAGTTCACTCATTTAGTAAAAATTCAATAGAACGAAAAAGTTAACAAAACTATTTGAATGACGCCATTTGCAAAAAAATCAAAAATTAAACAAATAAGTTATGTGCATAAAATCATAAAAATAAAGCAAGGTTCGTTAACAAACACTACAACATAATTTGCTTTTAGTGGAATATTTATTTAGTGACATTTAATTTATAAAATGTCGCTATTTCAAATTTCTTATACTGTATATAAAGGATTTAGTGACATTTATTAGACCCTTTAACACCATATATATTAAAATAAAAGTCACACTAAAGCTTTTAGCAACATAGGATCTAGTGACATTTTTCACAAATGCCACTATAGACTATAGTGACAATTACATATGCCACATAAAGACCAAATTAAATGTCGCTAAATTATTTTATGGTAAAACTTAAAATAAAAACCATTTAATTATTACACTAACAATATGAAATCAGTGACATTTTTTTAATGCTACTAAATTAAATGTCGCAAAAAACTAAATTTGTTGTAGTGAAAATCTTGATTAACACGGTATTTTCACTTGATAAATTACCATCAATACAATTTAATCAAAATGTTAAAATATTACATATGTCATCTTTATAAAGCCCCTTCAAATAGATAAATTTGACTGAGTATATTAGACTTAATTGGTAATTAAATTTCCATCATGTCGTTTTTTTTCCAAATTAAACGACATATATCTATTTGTTAGAAATTTTTTTACACATAAAATTTGCCAACTTTAATAACTAAATAACTAAAAAATTTAAATATTTTTCAAAGACCTATTAGTTATATCTTTTTACTTTTGCTATTATATTTACTATCGAAAGATATGTTTGGATTTATACATTAAAAATAAATATTAAAATGGCGACGTTAGAAACGCGAAAACCACTATTTCATCACCAATGGCAACAAACAGGCGACGACAAACTTATCGTTAACGGGATCTGGAAAATGGCAACGGCAAATTCTTGTAGCTAGTTGGTCGCCACCCTTTTTCAACATCTCTTTTTTCAGCAAATTGTACGTGGAGCGACGACTAGGCGTTGCAGCCCACCTCGTCGCCCAAATTTTTAAAAATTTTTGTGTTGACGATGGCCTAAATCACGTAGACAGCTCGTCGCAAAAATTAATTTTTTTTTTGACTATTTATAATTGGGTGACGACCCCTGTCCTGTACCCAACTCGTAGCCCTAATCCACGTAATTTTTGGAATTTTGTTAATTAAAAAAAACATCTATATAAGTATCTACAATAAGATTTGAACCCAGAACCAACAGTGCTATCCAAATTTCTTTACTATTAAGGGATTTTAATGGTACTGAAAATGTGTTCAGTTGTACAACCAAACTCAAGTGAATACTCCAACTAATAATATTTTAATATGATTAAGAATATATTAATACGACAATAAATACGACTAATAATACACTACTAATACGACTAATTATATAGTAATACACTTAATGATATACTAATACTACATTTATACAAGTAATATACTAATACGATTAAAAATAGACTAATATGACTTTACAACTAATAATATACTAATACGATTAATAATATATTAATACTAGCTATTTACCCGTGGTATGCACAGGTTGTGTAAATTTTTTTATATTACATGAAAGTTTATTAGTAGTATTTTTTTTCTGTTGATGAATGCCTTCGCAAAGCTAAGAACAATATAAACAAACTCATTGGAATTTTGTTGTGATATATATTCAAATATTTTCTCGGCATATGTATCCCAAAGTTTGCATGAAATTCTATTATCCCTGTTACAAAACTTATTACCATAGGTTTGAATTTCTTTTTTATCAATAATAATTATCTTAAACTGTCTAAACAAATAATAAAAAATATATAATTATACGCATACTCTGTATCACACACCTTCAAAGTTATGCATTTTATAGGTGGAGTCATATGGACATCACTAAACGACACCACTTGTCCAATAACATCTATCCTTTTAAAAAACATATTCATTAGATCAAATGTTGAAATTTAATAATATTTGTATTAAAATTAAAATTTACTATAGCTTATTAAACTATAAGAATAAAGAGATATAATACATACCGCATAAATAAGAAATATCATAAGTTTGTGATAGAAGATCAGAAAAGAAGACAAATTTCATCACATATGGTGGAATCTCCACATCGTCACAAATTTTGACATAAGTAAATCTTGTAAAAACAATTCGTTTTTTGTGGAATGTTGCTTGATAGTCTCCGTTGTTTTTATAAAGCTTAAAACGTACAACTGTATAAATTTTTCCCAATGACAGCTTTGATGAATGACACTATAACTATCTTTAAATAAATATAGAAACTTTGATAGTACTTCTATTATTATTATTATTATTATTATTATTATTATTATTATTATTATTATTATTATTATTATTATTTTTATCTTTAATTTGTGTGTCCTTTCAAATTATTTATTTATTATAAATTTATTATAAATTATTATTATTATTATTATTATTATTATTATTATTATTATTATTATTATTATTATTATTATTATTATTATTATTATTATTATTATTATTATTATTGGGTGGAAATGTAAGGAGTTGGAATATGAAGTAAAAATTTAGTATTGTACTAAGTATAGAAGCTTCTATTATTATGTTTAAATTATTTATTTATTATAAATTTATTATTATTATTATTGTTGTTGTTGTTGTTGTTGTTGTTGTGTTGTTGTTGTTGTTATTATTATAAAGGTTGGGGATGTAGGGAGTTAGAATATGAAGTAAAAATGTAGTATTCTAGTAATAAAGTAGAAAAATTAATTACTATACTTTAAGAATGACTTTCATTAAATCTCGAAAAAAAAAGAATGACTTTCATTACTTCAAAAAAAAAACTATTATTATTATTATTATGGTTATCTTTAATTTGTGTGTCCTTTCAAATTATTTAATTAATATAAATTTATTATTATTATTATTATTATTATTATTATTATTATTATTATTATTATTATTATTATTATTATTATTGTTGTTGTTGTTGTTGTTATTATTATTATTGGAATATGAAGTAAAAATGTAGTATTGTAATAATTATAAAAGTTTTGATAGTACTTCTATTATTATGTTCAAATTATTTATTTATTATAAATTTTATTATTATTATTATTATTATTATTATTATTATTATTATTATTATTATTATTATTATTATTATTATTATTATTATTATTATTATTATTATTATTATAAAGGGTGGGGATGTAAGGAGTTGTAATAATTATAATTACTATTATGAATATGATTATTATAAAGAGTTGGGATGTAGGGATTTGGAATATGAAGTAAAAATGTAGTATTGTAGTAATAAAGTAGAAAAATAATTGCTATACTTTAAGAATAACTTTTCATTACTTTAAAAAAAAAAGAAAAAAAGGAAGAATTTTCATAGAATGACACATGACATAGAAGTTCTTGGATTATAATATGTATATGAGAATATTAATAAGACTAATACGACTCATTATATTTTAATTAATACAATTAATTACATAATAATACTGTACTAATTATACGATTAACAATACACTTATCATACGAATATATTAAAACCACACTAATATAACTTTACAACTAATAATATACTAGTACGATTAATATTACGACTAAAAATACACTAATAATACGACTAATTATTTACTAATAAAATTTATGATATACGAATACTACACTTGTACGAGTGATAATATACTAAAAGATTAATAACATACTAATTAATACGATATAACAATAGTACACTAATACGACTTTTACAACTAATAATAAACAAATACGATTAATGCCAATGGTATACTATTACTATACTAATAGGATTAATAATACACTAATAGGATACATTAATACTAAACTTATATGACTTTACAACTAATAATATACTATACGATTCATAATATATTAATACTACACTAATACAACTAACAATATACAATACGACTAATTATATACTAATACAATTAATGTTATACTAATACTACACTTGTACGATTCCCAAAAAAAATATTACACTTGTACGACTAAGAACATACTAATACGATTAATATGTAGTATTACACTAGTACAATATAGGAGTATTATATTACTCTTATAATACGACTTGACAACTAATAATATACTAATACGATTGATAATATATAATACGACTAATACTACACTAATACGATATATTAATACTATACTGATACAGTTTTACGTATAATAATATACTAATACAATTAATAATATTTTTAAGCTACACTAATACGACTTTACCACTATTAATATACTAATACGATTGACAATAATACTACACTAGTACAGCAAATAATACACTAATACGATTATTTATATACAATATATTAATATTACACTAATTACTAAGACTACAAACTAGGGATGGCAATGGGTATTGGATCCGACCCGGATCCGCGGATCCGTATCCGTTTTCACGGATCTGGGTCTTGAAAAAAAGACCCGTCGGGTCCGGGTCGGATCCGGGTCCAATTAAAATTCACGGGTCCGGATCCGGATCTGAGAAAAATACCCAAGACCCGGACCCGCAGACCCGAGGATCCGTATTTTTTTAAAAATATATTAAATCAGGATAAATTTGTGCATATTTTTAAATTTAAAATTTCATTAAGATAAAAGCTAATCAATTATCAATCAATTATATTATAAAATAAAATATGGTTTGATATTGAATTTGCACAATTGCACATAAATAGGCATATCCAGCTTACAAAAAAAAGTGGGTGCTTGTAAATTGTAAGTTTAACCGTAATGATTTCATACATAAACTGCCATACTGATATTCTGGTAAATTTTGTTTTATTTTTTAATTATTTATATTTATATTTATATTAACAATTTGGGTGGTAATTTCAAAAAATATATAATTTGGGTGGTCGTTCTAAAAAAATTTCCGGCCGGCTTTTTCTGGGATAATGGATCGCACTAACTAATGGTGCACATTATATTCATCCATGGGAATGAGAGTTTTTTTTTCTTTGTTGTAGGAGACGTTTTTATTGAAAGACACCTCTTATATATATATTGAAGACAATTTTAATGTGTTCGTTGGATATTTTGAAGACAATTTTTAGTTGTATAATATTTTTTTTAAGTGATCGATTGTGAAATTATATAGTTTATTATCATTAGTCTATTAATAGTATCATGGCAATCCCAAAATGATCCGAAAGTAAAAAACAAGGGCAAAAACAAGTAAGATCCGTTTTGGACCCGAATCTGATACTAGATCAGCAGTATCCACGGATCCGGATCTGGGTCTTGAAAAACTGGACCCGCGGGTCCAGATCCGGATCTGGACCCTGTGCTTGAAAACGGATCTGGATCCGGGTCCACCCAGACCCGGTCCAGATCCGACCCATTGCCATCCCTACTACAAACTAATAATACACTGATTCGACTAACACTAAATTAATACGATGAATAATCTATTAGTGTTACTCTAATACGACTACACAACTAATTATATATTAATAATTTTATATAATTTGACTAACAATATATTACTACTAATAATAACAACAACAACAACAACAACAACAACAATAAGTTATAAAATATTGAAGTATAGTTTTTTAGGTAATAAATATAAAAGCAACACAATAAGAGTCACAACTTAAGTGTGTCCTAGTAGCTGCAGTGTTGTTTGAGTCCTTGATGTCAAAGATCAAGGGTTCAATCTCTAGCCGGGACAATGGTTGAAAACTTCGATAATTTGATGTGTAGTAGGGTGATTGGATTCAGATTTGAGATTAAGATTCAGGTTTCAAATATGGGCTTGGCTTGTTGGGTAAAATATCATTATATGAAAAAAAAAATTAAAATAGGGGAACGACACATGGCCTGTAGCCAGGCTGTCACCCCATTTTCATAATTTTGGTGACGTTCAAGCGTCCAATTTTCCTTTAACGCCCACCAAAATGGCGTCCACTCTTCAGGTCGTCACGAAGAACACTTTCTACCATTTTAGTAATCAAATGGCGATCATAAGTGTTGTTACCATTTTGTTATTTAGTTGTAGTGTGAATCATATATATTAATTATTGTATGTCTTAATACATTACATTCACCACTAAAACAGCGCATATGCTAACATGATTTGATATAAGAAGCAGAGGTGCACCATAAATGTAACTTATGGGCTGCCAAGAACTGAGGTGGGCTACATAACAGCTCAGGCAAGACACACTAATATCTCACGCAGCGGTTTCGTTTTCATAAATTGTGTTGTGGTCGGAACAGCTCGTCCGACATACCTTGGAAGGGCATATACAGAGTACTCTAGAGTACTCTTCTACAAGTCCATCTTTGAAAACATTATTCATCCTCAAGGTTGGTCTGCTTGGACGCACATTGGACAAGAGTACGTACTAACTACTAAACAACTGTTTATATTCATTATTATTTGGACTATCTTGACTGAATTTTTCACAAGTTTTGTTAGATTATGCAATTGATACGATTGTTGGTACCTTGATAAAAACATGACAACTTTGTTTGAACTGCTCTTTTGAGAGACCATCTTTTGGTAAAATGATGTCAAACAATGAGCTCATATTCTCATAATAAATATTAGATGGACTATTTAACTCAGATATATGACGCATCTTTCGGTGAAACTATCTCATACAATAATTTGTGATTTGGTTTTGTTGGGGTAAAAAATAACCAACTTTATTTAGGTTAATTGACAATGAACGATCAAAAAGTCTGCAACTACATTAGGAATATTATAAAAGATATGTATATATTTTTATATTCCGTAGATTGATTATGTCAATATATTGTTACAAATGTGGTTTTAGCATTATATATAGGAAACCCTAATAAGGTTTCTCTATAAATATAAGTGTTATGAAAAAATAATCTCCAAGGGAGAATTCCACCATTTAACATGGTATCAAGCTTTCTCTGAAATACGCTACTTTTTTGTCTCTTCTAAAACCTTGCATTTTCTTCTGTCGCTACTTCATCATCATCATAGAATAATTATTTTCTTTTTTGTTAAGTTCTCGCAAGGTCCAACAAATCTATGACAACATCATCTACTTCCTCTACTTCCATTTTGTCTTTTAATTCCTCCCATCTTGCTTTTAAGTGTTACTAATGTAAAAGGACTAATAATGAAGATTAGGTTTAGACAGCTTTAGGCTAGGTTAAGAATACTGATTTGTATTAAGGCCCTAATTATATATGGTAACAAAATAATCCTAAAGAATATTGACATAATTCTCTAGGCTAATAATAGCAACTATAATATTTTAAAATATTCACAGAATATTTCTATATTCTACACTCCCCCTCAAGTTAGGTCATAGGGTCTCCAATTCCTAACTTGGATAATGTATCCTCGAAAACTTCTACAGAAACGGCCTTAGTAAAAATGTCAACAAGTTGGTCTTCTGACTTCACATGAGGAAGACTTATTATCTGCTTCTCAAGCTTCTCCTTGATGAAATGTCTATCAATCTCCACATGTTTTCGATGATGTTGTACAGGGTTTTCTGAGATGTCAATGGTAGCCTTGTTATCACAAAAGAGTTTACATGATTCTGTTGGAGAGAACTCTGATAGTGTCAATTTTCACCACAGGAGAAAAAGTCTTTGAATAATCAATTCCATAAGTATGTGTGTATCCTTTTGCTACCAACCGAGCCTTGTATCGTTCAATATTCCCATATGCGTGATACTTTATCGATTAACACCCATTTGCATCCCATAGTTTTCTTTCCATTCAGCAACATACACTTTTCCCAGGTTCTGTTCTTTTCAAGGGCTGTGATCTCATCTTCCATTGCCTTATTTTCGTTGTGGATCTTAAAGTGCTTCACTGGTATTTCGGGGCACTAAGTTTGCATATAAAGATGTCATGAAGGCTACTGCAGTTTGTGCCATATCACTATTTTCTCCTTGTCCAATGGGATATCGGGCCTCTAAGCCTCAAAGTCTGGATCATATCTCCTTGGGGGAATTCCCCGAGTACTCCTGAGAAGGAGCTCATACCTGCATTGTTGCTCAATAGTATTTCCATTCTCATGATTAACAGGTTCAGTTTCAGGTATTACCTCTTCTTTATTGGATGCATCAGACATGGTCGAGCAATATTGACGGGAGTACCTACTTGCTCTTTTGGGTCTGAATCAATAGATATATGGTGCGTTAACCAACTTAAGTCCTCATATGTGCTCTCCCCCTGAGGACGAAGTTGGGGGTAATAGTAGAATGCTCGAAAAAGCCATAATCCATCGTAGTATAAACCCTGTTATAAATAGGATCAAAACATCGATAGCCCTTTTGATGAACACCATAGCCACAAAGACACACTTGACAGCCCGAGGTTCCAGTTTAGTGTAGGTATGTTTGGGTAAATGAACATAAACGATACAGCCAAACACACGAGGGAATAAGGAATGAAGGGATGGAATGGTAGTATGTTGATGAAGTGCTTGTAGAGGTGTTTGGAATTTGAGGATTTTGGTTGGAAGACGGTTTGTAAGATAAGTAGCAGCAGCAATTGCTTTAGGCCAGAAATATGATGGAACATTAGCCTCAAACAAAAGTGCTCTACCTATCTCAAGAAGGGTACGGTTTTTGCGTTCAGCAACACCATTTTGTTGAGGAGTATGAGGACAGGTAGTTTGGTGTATAAGGCCATGGTTAGTGCAGAATTTACCTATTTGGTGACTCATATACTTCCCCCCATTGTCAAATTGAAGGATTTGTGGTTTAGTATGAAACTGGGTAACAATCATGTTATAAAATTTGACAAAAGTATCAAACACCTCAGATTTATGTCGCAAAAAATCAACCCAGCACATCCGAGTACAATCATCAATAAACAGAACATAATATGAAAAAACAAGAACGCGCAGGGCCCCAAATAGTGGAATGAATCAAAACAAAAGGTTTATTACTATGAGTTTGACTAGGAAAATAAGATTGTTTGTGACTTTTCGCAAGGACACAAGTTTCACACTTTAAGGCTAAATTACAGCTATTGAATGACAGAAAAAGAAGTTTGAGATACCCAAGAGAAGGATGCCCAAGTCTTCGGTGCCATGTTCATAACTGATGATCCGGTGACCTGCGAGCAAGCATAGTTGACCCTTTTGAATCGCCCCGTCAACATAATATAGACCCCCGCGCTCAGTACCACGCCCAAGAATCGTTCCAGTCTGAACATCCTGCACAATACAACTAGAGGAATACATTAGAAGGGTGCAATTAAGTTCCTTAGTCAATTGACTAATGGAAAGCAATTTATGAGAGAGATCTGGAATCAAAAGACAGTTCTTCAATTTTAGAGAGGGAAAAAAAAGCAACGAATCCAGATTGTGCAACACTTATACAAGAACCACTAGCAGTTTGAACATGGGATCGTGTTTTAGGGTTTTTTGACAAAAGATCGTGAGGATCAAATGTCATTGTGTCTGTGGCCCCACAATCAAGAATCCACTCAGATGACAAATTTCTACTCATGAGACCAAGACTTTTATTTTCATTTTTATTTGGGTTTTTGGTTTGTGGGAAATGGGCTTGATTTAATTGTGCCGTGGGTTTGGGGGTTTTAAAAACCGGGTGAGGGAGATGGTTGGGCTGTGGGTTTATTTTGGGGTTAGGGTTTAGAGGGTATAAAAGAGTGTGAGATGGTGAGTTTCCCACATCCCTTTCTCTCTCTTTCATTTTTTTCTCCTGTTGCTCAAGTGTTTTGGCCGGTTCTTTCTTCCTCCCTTGTAAAGTGGGTTGGCTCCTCCATGAAAGCATCACTATCGAGGTTCACTCCAGTAAGGGCAGTAACCATATAGGCCTTGCTGCCGGTTCCTCGAGCCTTGGTGGCGGCCTTGCGGTTATAGTGCTCCTCCCACCACTCTGGAAATCCGATGACTTTGAAGCAACCTTCCTTTGTATGTCAAGATCCTCCACAATAACTGCATTTGAGGTAAGTTGTATCCTCTGTGTCTCGCCGGAATGATGGACCCCCTGACCGGAGTTTGACAGCTGCCAACCCACTCTTTAAATCTGAGGGATTTGATCCCAGTGATGAAACCTTGGTGTGGATCCCACGCCTTGCCAACTCTCGCCGGATTTTTGCATATGCTTTTTCAACTGTAGGAAGTGGGTCTTGATTTAGAATATCTCTTCTTTCTTTGTTATATGAGTCATCGATTCCTACAAGGAATTGGTACAACCTTTGTTTTTGTATGTATGTGTTGAAGATACTAATATGTTCTGGGTGGACCATGGGTTCAGCATACGCCGATCTATCTGCTTCCAAAGTTGTATTACGCGCCACTGTATAGTCAAGGAAATGATTTATTAATTCGGTATCAATATTAGCAATTATCCACGAGATTAACACCTAATCTCTTTGCTTCCACTGTTGGTACGATGGTTTTGAGGTGTCGGGAGGTGCGTCGGTGATGTGATTGTGACGCCCCCTTGCTCCAATTACGATGTGTATCATTTTACACCAAGAGGTGTAATTTTGATATGTCAATTTTTCTGAAATTTTCAAATCTGCTGGTATAGTTTCGGTTACTTGGGTTGGTTTTTGCATTTCTTGGAACAATTTTATCACTTGTTCCATGGTTAGAAGCTGTTGGTTTTGGTTTGGAATGTTTTCGTCCATTTTTTGGGTTTCTATGTATTTTGTTGGTTTTTAGGTAAGTGACAATAACCGAAAAGTGTTGCCGGTCCCGGAAAACACCTTCGGCTCGGGTACCATGAATATTAGGTTAAGAAAAGTTTAGGCTAGGTTAAGAATACTAATTTGTATTAATTGTCTAAACTATTACATCTGATATATATATATATATATATATATATATATATATATATATATATATATATATATATATATATATATATATATATATATATATATATATATATATATATATATATATATATATATATATATATATATATATATATATATATATATATATATATATATATATATATACAAGGATTAATTAAAGCCCTAATCATGGTAACAAAATAATCGTTAAGAATATTGACATAATTCTCTAGCCTAATAACAATAACTATAATTTAAAAGGATAAATGGAGATTAATAATCCCAACTTTGCGTGATCCGCTTAAAACAATCCCAACTTTCACATATTTTCTAATATTCCTAACTTTGCTACTTTGTTGTTCAGGACATACCCTTTAATAGCTTAACCGGTTATAATCGGTAATTTTCTTCCCGTTGCACTTTTCTTTTTTATCTCTTTTCCCCTTCAAAAACATCATATTCAACCTTTTTCAATCCACCATTGATGCCCTTCTTCTTCAAATCAATTTCACATCTTTTCTGTGTTTTAAATGTATCCTCATCTATAGGTTCTAGATCTTCAAAATCGAAAGCCAAGGTTCTAGATCTTCAAAATCGAAAGCCAAACTTACCATTGATGATGAAGACTTGTGACTCTTCTTCTTCATTGCTTCTTCGAATTAAGCCAAGTTTCGAATTCAGCAAAGGTTTGGTGATGTAGATGGTGATTTTACAGAGAGAAAGGGTTTAAAAGTGAAATTGGTTTGCGTAAATTTCATTAATAGGGAGGGAAGTGGGAAATAGTTGTCAATTACCTGTTATTACCGGTTACAATTTTAAAGGGTATGTCCTGAGCAACAAAGTGGCAAAGTTAGGGATATTAGAAAATATGCGAAAGTTGGGATTGTTTTGAGCGGATTACGCAAAGTTGGGATTATTAATCTCCATTTATCCAATAAAATATTGACAGAATATTTCTATATTCTACAACTTATACGTCTTATTCTTGACGTCTAAAAAGTAGAGTATTCTCTCACACTATCCTGCAACTGCTTAAATTTATAAAGTTCTTGATCACATCGATTTGAAAGTGTCAAAATCGAATATTGATGATGTTGTATTGGATCATATAGATGCAATTTTTCTTCAATGGATTTATAGTTCTATATCCACTTAACTTCTTAAGATACTTGATGATAAAGCAACGACGATGTTTGCTTGGAGCTGTCTTCGGAATATTTTTCAAGATAATAAAGGCTTACAAGTAATTCATTTGGGAATCAATTATGTTCATAGAGTTATCTCAAGTTTTCTATCTTTCTGACAATTATATTGTCAAGCACTAAAATCTATATGTGTGTTCAATTAGCAACACTAAGTCATCCTATTTTTGATCATTCATTTGTCTTCTCAACCTTATTCTTCATTTAGTTCCTTTTTCGTTGTTCTTTCTCCTACCATCTAGCACAATCGACTAGATCATTCGTGAGCACCAATCATTAGTTTTTTAAGGCATCATAATTTTATTTCTTGTAATAAAGGATATACCCAATATTTGTCATGGTTGTCAATTAGATAAACATTCTCGTCTTCCTTTTAATTTGTGTATAATAAAATATATGCACCTTTTGATATTATTCATACTGATTTATAAACCTTTCCGATTCATGGTCATGATGGGTATCAATACTATTTATTGTTTCTTGATGACTATTCACATTTTTATTGGTTTTCCCAATTAAGTCCAAAAATGAAGTTTTCTCTACCGTAGCTCAATTTTATTTATAACTTAAAACACAATCTTTGGGTATCTTTTTCTATCAAAAAAAACACAATCTTTAGAAAGAATATTAAAGCTTTACAATGTGGTAATAGGGAATATGATAATAATAGTTATACTATTTTTGCAAAAAGTCATGGCATGATTTGTAATCGGCGCCATTCTTGCCCTAGTACTTCTCCTTGAAATGGCAAGCTTGTAAGGATTATTCAAACTATTAATAATACGTGTCATTATTTATTATTCCATTCTTCTCTCCCTCCAAAATTTTGGGTTGAATCTAATATGACTGCTTTCTTATTAAATATTCGACCAACTAAAGTCTTCAATTTTCTAACTCTTGTTCATATATTATTTCATAAGATTGTTTTCTATGATCATCTTTGGGTTTTGGGTGTCTATGTTATTTTAATTAATCTGCTACCTCCTGACATAAGTTAAGCCCGCATTCTAAAACTTGTATCTTCGTTAGGTATCCATCATCTCATCGGGGATATATCCATATTTAGATTTCAAAACTAATAAGGTCATATCATCTTGCGACACATTACTTTTGACGAATCTATTTTTTTATATGCATCTCATCATGTTCCACAACTTAAGGACTATTTACTTGATGTTCTATCGTCTCATTCTACAATGCCCATTGCTTCTAGCTAGCTCTTCCCATATTCACTCATTCACCTTAACTCCAAAAAACCAGTCCATTGAACCCACAAATTTTTACCAATTTCTGTACCCATTATTCCTAACAAGCCACCCACAATCTTACCTCAATCACCTTCTCTTGCACAACATTAGTCTCCTAACCATAATTCAAGCCAACATTCTCTTGTCTAAATGTGTGTATTGGTTCGGGACCCATTGGTCCTCCGGGCTCAACCCTTTGCTTGAAGTGCTTTCAACAAGTCGAAAATGGTCTGGACTTTTGATGGATCTACTTTTACTTTATATTGAGCGGGCTCAAAATGGGCTTTTGACGAGTCCTAAACAGACCTTCCTTTTTTATTAGAGGGTTGTAGAGGGTTGAACAAGGATATTGCAACTAATGAGAAAACGAAGTAGAAAATGGAACTGTTGTAGTGGATTCGAAAATAAGGGCATGCGTACCGTCAATCTTGTACTTTGGTGTTTTAACTTAGTTCCAAATAGGATAATAGTACAATTATTAATTGTAGCATATGAGTTGCAACAAACTAACACTTTATTTTTTCATCAGTAATTAAAAGTTATTCGATATTTAAATATTTATGATAATACAAAATTATCATAAACTAAAATATTTCCGATAACTGTGTTAAGCAAGGAATACTTGCAGACTTGCAGTTTGAGAAATATGAGATATGTGTCAGGTCGGTTCGAGTCGGGCCCAATGGACCCGACCCGACCTAGCCCATTTAAATTTAAGCCTGCCTCGACCCTTATCCGACCCATTGCCCAGGTCTATTCTTATCGAACCAAATCCAAGATCCAACTTAAGCTTGTTCATTCCATGCGTACATGCGCGCAAAATGGTATTATTAAGCCTAACTCCAAATATGCCTTTCTCTCCTCAAATCCAACTTAGTTTCTCCTATACCAAAATCTTATTTAAAAGCTCTTCAGGATCCTAACTAGTTTAATGATATGTGTGACATATATAATGCCTTAATTGCTACACATACTTGAGATTTGGTTCATCGGTCTCCTAATGCCAATGTGAATCGGAATATGTGGATATTTTGTCATAAAGAAAAATCTAATGGGATTTTTTAGCGTTATAAAGCCCATTACCATTCGAACAGTATTGAGTCTTACGATTTCGAGAAAACAGAGCATTTACCAGTTAGATGTCAAAAATGCATTTCTTGATGGGGATTTGCAAAACACTACTTATCTATGGTTTTTTAGTTTGCTATATTTTTAGAGTTTCGGTTTATTAAGTTGAATGTAAGTGGGAAAATTAGATAGAATTAGACTGATAAAACAATTGTGCGATTAAATGAAGAGAGGGGTTAAGTTTTTGATCGAATTGATGAAAAAAGAGATTGTTAATCCCTATCTATAAACTGAAATGTAGTATAATAAGAAAAAAAAACTTCTATAAAAGTAACATAGCAAGTTAAAAATATAGAGTATTAGAGCTAATCAGTTTTCACTTTGCATATGTAGAAGTTTATCAATCTTTACTCAATGAAGATAAGATATCAGAAGATATTAAACTAGATATATCAAACACTGTTTTTATTATACGCTAAATCTTTACATATGATTTGATGAGTACAAGAGAAGGAACTATGAGCTATTTATAGAGAAGGATACAAGATGTTTAGCAAAACAGAAAGTAGTTACAAGAATCAAGAAAGGAGAAAAACAGAAACTCTAACTAATTTGTTAAGCTATAACTAACTAGTGTTGAGATGGAGTATATCATCCAATATCCCCCCTCAAACTAGGAGATGTATTAATCATCCCTAGTTTGACCAAAAGATCCTAGAAATGTGAGGAGGGCAACACCTTAGTCATGAGATCTTCAAGCTGATGTTGAGTGGGTAGGTATGAGAGTTGGAGAAGACCCTTGAGAACTTTATCGCGGGTAAAATGGCAATCAACCCGATCGTGAAGAACATGATTCTTGGCGATATGAATGGCATACTGATTATCGCAGTGGAGACTGACAGGTAGTAGGTTGGAGATTCCAAGATCAGAAAGTAATCTCACAAGCCATGTTACTTCGGATGCTGCAGCTGCCATGGCTCTACACTCAGCCTCAGAGCTAGAGCCACTACAAAATATGTTGCATATAGCCACACTTAAAAATGCACGTAGCCACACATATATGTGTGCCTAAAATATTTCCCCACACTTAAATAAGTGTGGCTATGGATGTGTGGGGAAATATTGCCCACACATAATAAGTGCGGTTAATTCATAATTGGGTTACACTTATAAGTGTGGTAAAATGCATCTCTAGTAACACTTATAAGTGTTGGTACATCTCCACACTTATAAGTAAGGGGAAATTAGTATTAGTGATTTTTCCAACAGCTATAATCACTAGGGCTATCCAAAACCGTCGGAATTTAGGGTATTAATTCCGACTGTCTTGGGTTAGTCGGTATAGACCCACATGGAGCCACGCAGGCCTGCGCTGCCATCCATGCGTGCCAACTCCTATCTCCACAATCATGCAGGCGCAGTATTCGAACTTGAGACCTCAAGTTCCAAAGCACACCACTTCAGCCACCAGACCAAGAGGTATTTCGTGATATATTTTGCAAGGCTATTATACTTATTATCTAATGACTTGTACCTCAATTCTTTATTTGTAAAACTATTAGTCGTTAATCAATATTATTATTATTATTATTATTATTATTATTATTATTATTATTATTATTATTATTATTATTATTATTATTATTATTATTATTATTATTATTATTATTATTATTATTATTATTATTATTATTATTATTATTATTATCAGTATTATTATTATTATTATTGATTTCGGCGAGTAAGTAAGCTTTTAAAACTTTGTTTTTTTTCAAAGTTTTTAAATTAGGTTTTTAAATGTCTTTCAAATTTCTTAATTGGTCTATAGTCACACTTATATGTGTGGCTATTTGTATGATTTTTTCCCCACCCTTATATGTGTGGTTACATTAATTACTATATTCTTATTTTCTAAACTAGTTTTTCCCCACATTTATAAGTGACGTTATTATCTCCACACTTATTAAGTGTGGCTAAAGTTGTTCTACCCATAAGAGCTTCCAATAATTTACCACACTTAATTAAGTGTGGCTAATTAAGTGTGGCTAGAAGCAACATTGTTTGTAGTGAGCGGGATACAACACTTTACTTTTTGGACTTCCAGCTGATGGGAGAACCCCCTAATATCATTAAGTAACCAGTGATAGATCTCCGAGAATCAATACAAGAACCCCAATCAGAGTCGGAATAGGCTTGTAGAGTAAGTTTATCAAAACCTTTGAATAAAATGCCTTGACCACATGTATGACAGACATAGCGAAGAGTATATTGGAGAGCAGCCCAATGGGTATCCCAGGGTTGTTGCATGTACTGGATAAGGGTGTAACAACTCGTTTACAAGCAGTAATACCAACTTCTTAGAGTAAATCAGTAGTAAACTTGTGCTGAGAAAGAATAATGCCTTCATAACAATTAACAACTTCCATGCCCAAAAAATAATGCAAGTGGCCAAGGTCCTTAATACTAAAAGTATTGTGAAGATGAGTTTTGAGGCGTTGGATTTCAGATAAATCATTGCCGGTATCATCTATATAAACAGCCATGATAGTAATATGATCATCAGATTTCTTTATAAAGAGAGAGTAGTCATTCTTGGATTGACTATAACCAAGGAACAAAAGTTCATGATGTAATTTGGCAAACCAATGCCGTGATGCTTGCTTTAGACTATATAATGACTTCTTGAGTTTGCAAACAAGATTGTGAGGATTATGAGACCCTTCAGGCATTTTCATGTAAACTTCTTCCATAAGAGTGCCATGGAGAAAGGCAGTATCGACGTCCATTTGGAAGATGGGCCAATGAGAACTTGCTACCACTGCTATTATACACCGGATAGTTGCCATTTTGACAACGGGGGAAAACGTTTCTTCAAAGTCAACCCCATATTTTTGATTATACCCCTTTGCGACGAGGCGAGCTTTATACCTTTCAAGAGAGCCATCAACATTAAGTTTAACTTTAAACACCCACTTAGAGCCAATTGCCTTCTTTCCCTTAGGTAAGGGGACTAAGTCCCTAGTATGGTTTTATTTTAAGGCTAAAATTTCAGCCTTCATAGCATTAACCCATTCTGGTTTCTGTGCTGCTTCAAAATAGGATGTGGGCTCAGAATATTGTTTGTATGATACAATGTGTTGTTGTTGTTGTGTGGATAAGGCTATGTAACTAACCAAATTACAATTATGATTCTGGAGTTTTGGAGGGCAGACATAACCTTGCAAGTAAGAAGGAGTTTTGGATATTCTATGGGATTTTCGAGGAGGGAAGGTAGAAGGAGGTGGAAGAGTGGGTTCAGAATGTGGTGTCGAAGACAAAGAATCAGAAGATGAGAATTCTTGAATAGGTAGGTTAGAAGATTGAGAGGGAGTAGGGAGAACATCAAAAAGAATAGGAAACTCATAAGGAATAGGTTCAGTACTATCAATAGGAAGGAAAAATTGAGATAAAAGTTTATATGATTGATTGGAATGAATATGGTGAAAAGGAAAAAAAAAACATTCATGGAAAACAACATCTCGTGTAACAAATTAAACACAGTCTTAGTAATCAAGTTTTAGAGTTTATAATTTCAAAAAAAAAAAAGTTGTAGAGTTTATAACCCTTTTGGTGCATGGCATACCCAATAAAAACACACGGTTGTGCTCGAGGTTGAAACTTGGTTCTTGGTTTTTGTAAGGTAGATGCAAAAGAAAGACACCCAAAGCTTTGAGATGGTCATAAGAGGGTTGCTGATTATATAACTTCTCAAAAGGTGAGATATTACCAAGAACAACTAAAGGCATTCGGTTGAGCACATGGACAGCACATTGGATGCAATCCCCCAAGAAACCCATAGGGACTTTGGATTGATGATATAAGGCTCGAACAACTTCAAGAATGTGTTTATGCTTGCGCTCTACCACTCCATTTTGTTGTGGAGTTTGAGTGCAACTGGTTTGAAAATGGATACCTTTCTCAAGATAAAATTGAAGAGCCTCTCCTTCAATGAGTTCTTTGGCATTGTCAGATTGTACACATTTAATCTTGTGGCCTAATTGTCTTTTAGCCATACTAGCAAATTGTTTAAGAACAGCAGGAAAAGCATTTTTATGTTTGACAAGATAAACCCATGTCATCCTTGTAAAATCATCAACAATAGTGATAAAACTAGTACAATGGATCCTAATCATATGTCTATAAGGACCCCAAATATCCACATGAATCAATTGCATAGGCATTACACTTTTTATACCACTAGATTTGAAAGGAAGTCTAGTTTGCCTAGCGGATGGACAAATAGTACAAATGACTTGGGAATGAACAAGATTTTGATCAATCTCAGGAATCAACAATTTTATTCTACTAAAAGGCATATGGCCCAATCTTAAGTGCCACAATTTTGCTGTATGCATAATCTTTTCTTCCTTGGCTGTAATAGTGAAAGCTCTTGTAGGAGAGGGAGTTTCTTTACAACAATCTTGAACAATCTTTTGATTGAATCACTTTTTATTATCTGCTTTCTCATCAATGTAATAAAGACCATGTGTAGATTTACCAAGAGGCCATGATCTTTTCATCAAATGGTCCTGTATATGATAGATTTCAGGGGAAAAGATGTTACATTTCATGTCCTTGCATAGTTTTTGGGCAGAAATTAAATTAAAAATGAAATTGGGTACATAAAGAACAGATTGTAATCTTAACCCATTCTCAAGGAGAACAGTACCAATGTATGCAACTGGAACTTTACTTCAATCTGGTATAGTTATCTTGTGTTCAGCATCATTTAGTGGTTTATAATCACAAAACATCATGACATATATGATCAGAGGCGCCACTCTCTAGAATCCAATGAGAAGATTTATGCACTAATAAACAAGTAGTACCTGCTAAGTAAGTTGTACTGTCATGAGAATCAGGGGCTGTTTGTTTATTAAGAAAATCCAGCAGCTGCTTGTATTGAGTTGAAGACATCTTAGTAGTAACTATATCATCATCTTTATCATCTGTATTAGTCTGGACAGCATGTGCATTCTATGATTGAATAGAATTCCTCTTCTAAGTATTTTGTTTAAAATTAGGAGGATAACCATGCACCTTCCAGCATCTCTCGAAGCTATGACCATAAACCTTGCGATGATCGCAATAATAAGAATTTGGCCTCTTATTTCCAGACAATGCACCATTAAACTGAGGTTTATCTTGAACTGAACTATGACTTCTGTGAGGATTGTGGTGATGTTTGTTGTAGTATCTATAACTATCGACTCTAAAGGCCAGTGAGTCATTTGTCTCAGAGTTGAGTTTACTTAACTCCAAATGCCTCTCTTCTTGGGCTGCCATATTATAAGCTTCCCCTAATGTTGGTAATTTAGGCAACATTAATATGTTTGTTCTCATTTGTTGAAATCTTGGGTCTAACTTCATTAAGAATTGTGTGACCCTCTGATTTTGTTGGATCTTGCAAAACTTTTTAACAAGATTGTTGGTGCATGTTTCACAAGTATCAGTGGGCAAAGGTTCCAGTTCATCTAACTCATCCCAAATCCCTCTAATTTGGGTAAAAAAACTCAGAGACAGAAAAAGTACCTTGTGTCAAATTATTTACTTCTTCTTGTAATAAAAAGAAACGTGAACAAGAACTTTGTCCATATCTATTTGCAATTTCTACCCACAATTCTCTTGCAGTTTTAACCCAAAGAAAGGTTTTAGAAATGGATTTTTCCAAAGAAGCAAGAATCCAACCTATTATTGTGTTGTTCACTCTATCCCACGCCTTGTATTCAGCTGTTTCAATTGATGGTGGTTACTGTTCCATCTATAAAGCCAACTTTTTTCTTTGCAGTCAAAGCCAGTATTAAGCCTCTTCTCTAGTCTGCATATCCTGATCCATTGAAAGGATCTACAATAAGCCTCAAACCCACATCAGTAGGATGCAAGAAATATATACTTGCTGGGTTCAAAGTAGGATCAATAGTGGTACTGTTTTCAGAATTTTGTTGTGAATCTGCCATTTCTGTGCAATGAAGAACTTTTGACAAAGAAAACCAAGAAAGGTGAAAGAAGAATACAAGGAGGATCGTAGATTGAAGGAAAAATCAGAAAAGCTCTGATACCATGTAAAAGTTTGTCAATCTTTACTCAATGAAGATAAAATATTAGAAGATATTACACTAGATATATCAAACACTCTTTTTATTATATGCTGAATCTTTACATATGATTTGATGAGTACAAGAGAAGGAACTATGAGCTATTTATAGAGAAGGATACAAGATGTTTAGCAAAACAGAAAGTAATTACATGAATCAAGAAAGGAAAAAAACAGAAACTCTAACTAATTTGTTAAGCTATACCTAACTAGTATCATCCAATGCATATTCAATAAATTTGACTCAAACATAATTTTGAGCATGTCAAAATCGGATTTATCAATCTCACGAGTTCTTTTCTTTCAAGTTGGTATACTAGGTACAAAATATTGACAAAAGTACAACTTTTAAAAGAAAGTGAATATTTGTGGAGTCTTTATATTGATAGAATAATAATCAAAGTACTAAATTATAGAGAAAGTTAAATCTAATGTGGTCTATTGATAAAATATTGATAAAATACACATTCCTTTTCCATTCAAAAAATAAGTTAAATAAATTAAAAATAAATTAATTTAAATAAGAAGGGGAACATAAATTAATATAGGGATAGAACGAGCATAGATATGCCTAATGTTCTAATACGAAGTATTATTTTGCTTTATTAAATAATAAACTATCTTGAATTAATAGTATAGTATATTAAATTATAAGTATAGAGGACTACTTGGGAAATTTTTGATTGACATCTAATTTTGGTGGTTTTTTATCAGGAAAAGTATTATCTTTGCAGAAGAAGGTTGTGGTGGACCGGGGGCAGATAAAAGAAACAGAGTTCGATGGGAAAAGAAACTAAGTCCAACTGAAATAAGATCTTTAGTAGATGTTACTAGTTTTATTAATCAAGACGGATGGCTGGACAAGATACCTCCACCAATGATGCATGTTTAATATATTATTATCACTCCATACACAAGGAGTAATTCTTAGTTTTACAGTTATGCGTATGATTGAAACCCAGAAAATAAAAATAATTTTGTTACGTAATATTCTTAAAAGGAAAAAATGTCAAAAATTACATACAAAAATTGGATTATTCAAAAACTACCTAGAAAATTTTTTTTGTCAAAAACTACCTAAAAAAAGTTATTTTGTTTTGGTATGAAACTTGAAAGTGCTATAGAGTATCGAGAACAACTGTTGATATACCAAAAAGTGCTTATCTGCCTAAGTTGAGACATCAAACCCTGTAATCACAACGTCAACCCTGCCTAAGAGTGATTTTTCGAAATCGCTCATTATATTGGAGTGAAACGGTGGAGAAAGATTGATTCCCTCAATGTTCCACTTCAAGATGGAAGAGTCAAAAGTATGAAAGTAAAGTTCTAACAAAGGTGAAGAAATATTTATCGTTGATTCCTAGATTAAAAAGGATATGTATATGTCCTCTAAGATTTCTAAAGATATGAGATGTCATGAGTATAGTTGAATTAATGACAGAATCCTTAGACTTCCAGCAGATGGGCTAGCATGTAAAAGTTTAAATACCTTATACCTAAAGTTTGCGAAAGATGTTTGTAGTGTTATGTGTGGTCTTGCAACTGATGATTTCAATCCTTATCGTCCCATGAACACAAGTAATATTACATGGCCTATATTTTTGATTCCTTATAATTTACCTTCAATATGTTTTGTGTATGTAGCCATTTCCATTTAACTATCAATTATCATTTCTGGTAAGGAATGATCTAAGAATAATATTTATATTTATATATCTCCTTTGATACATGAGTTGAAATTTTTGTGGCAAGGTGTAAATGCTTTTGATTCATAAATAGGTGAAAACTTTAAACTTTAAGCAGCGTTAATGTGGATACTTAATGATCAACATATGCAATGTTATCAGCATGGAGCACACCAGTTTATAATGCTTCAACTGAGTGTAAAATATTCAACTTCGTCAATTCAAGTCTGAAATAGATATGTTATGTATTAGAGAATCGTAAATAGCTACCAAATGATCATCCATTAGGATTTCAAACTAATTGATGTTACTGATTTCAATCATATGAATCAACAAAAATAGGAATTCAATAGACAAAATAATAAATTCAGACACAATAGAAAACAAAAACGATTTTGATCATACGAATCAACAAAAATAAGTAGTCTTATTTATAGAGGATTAATACGAAAAAATCATATAAAGAAGTAAATAATATTGACGGAGAAAAAATATGAAATTAACAAAGAAAATCTAAAATCATGAGGCAAAATAGAAAATTAAAACTAATAAAATAATTTTAAAATTTATCGAATAAATCTACTTAAAGTAGAAAAAAACCCATTCAATCATTTATTTTTTTTTCTTATCTTTAAGGATTTTTAAATATATTTTTAATTTGAATATTGATCTTCATTGACTATATATTATATTAATATTGATATTATTATATTATATTACTGCTACCATGACCATAATAATATATTACCATATGTAGTTTTTTAATAAGAAAAAATACTATAAATTATAGAAGTTGTAGAGATAATAAATATATCAAAATAGATACATAAATAAATAATAATTATAACAAACGTAGAATCATATCTGTTGAAATGCTTTAAGATCAGAGAAAACATTTTATACAAAAACTTTGACATTAAATGGACTGTTTATCCTCTTTTATGGTCAAGGTCAGCCCCATATATTTTGGAGCTACGGGCGAAATAACATATTGAGGTCATTTTCCTTTTCAATTTATAACCTATAGGGACCTTCTACAATTATTAATTTTAGTTTTATAACATAGGGCCTTGAGCGGCGGCCCCTATTGCCTACCCTTAGGGCCAACCCTGTTTATAGTATAAAATCCATAATCTTGTACACAACATGATATATTTCTATTATTATTATTTCATATATCTATTAAATTAGTTGGAATAAAATTAAGAATGCATCTTAAACTTTAGGAAAACAATCACAAATGATTTTTTTATTTAAAATAAAATATATTATTCATATTTCTCTATCTATATATATAAACTCAAATATTGAATGTACTATATGATAAAAAAAATCACATTAATTAATTCCTCTTACTCATTGAAAAACACTTATATAATTAATTGAATATGAAAACCATATTCCAATTCTTTGTGTTATTTTTCATTTTTCAAACTATTTGTATGAATATATCTAGAGCTAGAGAATGTAAAATTAGCCAAAATCCATCAAAAGTAGCCTATACTATCACTGTTTCACAATCTGGTGGTGCTAATTTCACTACTGTGAAAGAAGCCATTAATTATATTCCTTCAGGAAATGATGAGTGGGTTAAAATTTCTCTTAGTCCTGGAATTTACAAGTAATTACCCTAATACCAATTTTAATTTTTTTTAATTTTAATTTTTAGTGTGAGTTGACCGTTGTTGTAGATATGCAGGTGGCGAGAATTGAATCATCATCATAATGGTGGTGATATTTAATTTATGACTTGGCCAAATATAATATTAATTTTTTATTCTGTATATTTTGTATGAGACCGTTTTATCATGAGACGATGTATAAAATCAGCTTATTTCTCTATGTTATCACTTTATGATCGTAAGCGAGAATTTTAAGGTTATAAGTGATCATTTCGAAAGTATAAGCATTATAATTGGAATTTAAAAATTAATAAATAAACACTTTGTATATTAAGACTAGCCTCATAGAAATGGTTTCAATGTGAGACCCAGTGGCGAATGTACGTTGGAGCTCATGAGATCACGTGCCACTAGGCTTTTTTTTATAAAAAAAAATAGATTTCTCTATATTAGTAAAAGTAAAAGTATAAAATTAATATTGAAGTCTTTTGATGATAAATACTCCCTCATTTTAATAATTTTGCTTTATTTATTTATTTTGTCTCTTTTTTATTAGTTCAGTTAATTTATTTTGTCTCTTTTTTATTAGGTCAGTTAATTAACATTGAAACCCTAATGAAATTTCATTAATTAGTTCGTCACCCTAAGACTTTGAACTCTGAATCTACCACTAGTAAAACCGTGTTATCTGAGAATTGCGTTATTTTTATATTTTTTATATTTTTTTTGTTGGTACTTGGTAGATCTTAGACATGTACCATGAAGATTTAACATGACTGAATTTGTTTTGTAGGGAACAAGTGCAAATAACGAGAGATAAAGAGTGCATATTTATTGAAGGAAGTGATCGTAGGACTACAACGATAACATTTGATGCTCATACTGTAACATCGGAAAGTGCTACATTTGGTGTGTTTGCTGAAAACTTTGTAGCAAAGGGTATCACCTTTCAGGTAACTTTTTTTTTTTAACCTTCCATAGTTTTACTTAGTTAATTTAGAGCATGTTATTTAGAGGTATATATTCAGATTATTAGGCCATATATTTTTTATCAATTTAAAAATTAAATCTTGTTTCCACATTATTTTAAAATCATATTGCAGTTAGGTTTAGTTTCAAGCATAGATACTTTCTCCGTTCCGAAACTCGCTACAATTCGATTTTATGCACTATTCATCGTTCGAGCTTATTTTACATATTGCGACTAATGTGTAGATAAAAATATAATCAAGTGGGATCTTGTTTGAATCGTCTAATCGCATACTTTCATAATATTAAATTTTTGTAATTTTTAGATTTGTGTAGTTTATGATATTAATGATCAAAATGGTGCATTGAATTGCATAAAAAAGTGAAATATAGCAAGTATTACGGAATGGAGGAAGTATGAAAATTCTGATGCTGATCTACGATTCTACAATCTTACGATCCAAAAATATGCAATCGATCTAAATCGTAGGCAGGATCTTAATGTGGTAGAATTATTCGTACTTAGCTCAAGAAGTTAGGGGTAGGATCAATTCTACGATCCTACAATCCAACGATCTGATCCTATAGAGATAGTTAAGTTTTTATTTACACCCTAAAACTTAAAAGGAGAACAATTATAATTGATAATTAGTAATCTAAGCATATTAATATAATGCATAGTTTTCTATGAACGGGATACACTTGATATGACGATGATGATTATGAACTTCTAATTTCGTGGATGTTTATGCTAGAACTCTTACAATCGAGCACAAGAAGAAGAATTAAATCAAAAACAAATAGCTCCCGCAGTTGCATTGGGATGTCTTGCAGACAAACAAGCATTTTATTCATGTGGTTTTGAGGGATACCAAGATACATTGCTGGATGATACTGGCCGCCATTATTTTAGTTCTTGTTATATTGAAGGAGTCGCTGATTTTATATGGGGT
Organism: Amaranthus palmeri; assembly: GCA_019776075.1. NCBI lineage: Eukaryota > Viridiplantae > Streptophyta > Magnoliopsida > Caryophyllales > Amaranthaceae > Amaranthus > Amaranthus palmeri. Next base: position 387,242 of record JAAKBH010000093.1, on the reverse strand, counting down.
GACGGCCAATCTGTATATGAGGTAAATCATCACTATAATTCTTCTTTTTGCACTGCAACAAATTTAACTTTTTGCGACATTGAATTAATTTAGTGGCATTAAAAAAATGTCACTGATTCATATTTTTAATGTAATAATTATTGATTTCTATTTTAAGTTTCATTATAAAGTTATTTAGCGATATTTTTTTGGTCTTTAATAACATATGTAATTGTGACTATAGTCTATAATGGCATTTGAGAGAAATGTCACTAAACTTTATGTCGCGAAAAGCTTGAATATGACTTTTTATTATGCTGCTAAAATGTATAATAAATGTCACTAAATCCTCCATATAAACTATAAGAAATTTGAATAAATATCGCTAAATATATCCTATTAAAAACAAATTATGTTGTAGTGACATTTGAAATTATTAAATATTATCCAAATATGTAGATATAAAAGATAATTTTAAATTAATTATAAGTGATTGTCACATATTAAAATCAACGACTAATTGTTAATTGATTTTCACGCTAAAAGTGATTTATAATAATTGAATAAATTAACAATAAACAACTAATTAATGATTTTAAATGTATGTTACTATATATCTATTATTTATTAATTGAAACTGATTTTCATGGATTAAAATCAATTTCTATCGAAAATAAATAAAAATGAAGCCAAGCTGCATATGTGTTATATAATACTTCTTTCAACTCATTTCAATTGTCCCATTTCTTTATTTTGGCAAATTCATATCAATTGTTTCATTTCCTTTTATACCAGTGATTTTTTTACTAAATACCCCATGTTCACACAAAGTAATGACCTAAATACCCCCACTTAACTACTTATAGTACACCAGCTACCACATTTTCAATTAATTTAATCAATTAAAATACTCGAACTACCACTTTTTTTGTGTATCCCATCCCACTCTTAATATTCTTGCTCAAAGACAATGGAAATGAGTTGGAGGGCGTATGTTGATTATAATGAAAGAGAAAGTCTGAGTAAATAACGGTTATTTATGAAGCTAATAAATCACCCTTATGTGTTAAAATGTGATAGGGTAAGAGGTTTGTTGTTTTAATTTCTCTTTTTAAGTTTGTTTATTTTAATATTATTATTTTTGTCTTTTGTGGTGATTTACAAATCACGGTTATTGATTTGGAATTTTTGATAATGAAAGAGTGTTTAATTAAAGTTATTATGTATGATGCAGCAATGCAGTATAAATGTAACTGGAGATGGTTTTATAACTGCACAAGGGCGAAACTCAAGTGATGATCCAGGTGGTTATGTGTTTAGAGGGAGTACTGTTACTGGTACTGGACATACTTTTTTAGGCCGAGGATATCGTGCTTTTTCAAGAGTTATTTTTATAGACTCATACTTCACTAATATTATCGATCCTCTAGGCTGGGTACTTTGGAAAGGAGACCAGTAAGTTCTCTTTTCTTCTTTTTCCTTACTTCTTCATCTCATTTATAAGCCCTTTAGCTAAATCTTGACATGTACCCCCTCCAATCATTTTAGATGTCGCATTTGGATTTTCACGGTTATTAAGGGTGGTGTGGGATCCATTAAAAAGGTGGTAGTTGGGTATTTTAATTGATTAAATTAATTGTAAAGGTGGTAGTTGAGTATTGGGAATTGGAAAAGTGAGGGTATTTAAGCAAAAAAAAATAGACAAAAAAGAAAATGAGATAATTGATTCGAAGGGAGTATGATTTTATTGTTTAAAATTAGACGTTGGCCTAATACCCGGTGTATCTTGTTCATAGAAAAACTATAATCATGGTTTGGGGAGGGAAGAAAGACGTCATTCTGCTCCACTATCATGATAAAGATTTAATTTTCACCGTTTGTAAGATATTAGTATCTCCCTCCTTTGTGACGTTAGCTTAGAAAATTTTCTCGAAAACAAGATAACTAAGAACAACAATGATATAAAAGTTATAAATCAAATTAAATATGAAAACTATAAATAAGTATTTCTAAATTTGCTCTCCTAATATTCCCTTTCATGCACTGCCTTATGGGCATGGCAAAAGGACTAGACCTGATAATAATTTAGGGGGTGTTTGGTATGAACTTGTTAACACTAAGTAAGGGATTCAATAACCATTACTCCTCATATTTTGTTTGGTATGGTATTAGGTTAATCCAATTCCTTTCTTGAGGGTAATGGATTCTCTTACTTTGTTACCTCTCATTTAAGTCAAGTAACAAATTCTCCTTTCTTGAGGGTAAGTGTTTCCCTTATATTTTCATACCAAACAACATATAACTACAACCCATACTCTTACCCTTACTCCTCTTTATCATTTCCCTTTCCATTACATTTGATATTTCCATACCAAACACCCCCTTAATCTGAATCGAAATCGAAATTAGTCATTTGAGTAGAAACTAAAGATATTTGAGTAGAAATTGAATAGTTCTCAAATTGGACAATATGACTCAAACACACCCCACCTAATATGATGTGTTTGATAATAGGCCAATTTGTCTCTCTAAAGTGTAAATTCTAGCTAATTAATTGTCCTTTTTATTAATTAAAAGATTAAGCTGATAATAGGCCAATTTGTCTCTCTAAAGTGTAACAGGGGTGGGTATGTTTTCGATAAATTATAAAAATAGTTGGGATTATTAAAAAATAATTAATAGTTGGGATTATTTTTGACCAACGGATGATATTTGGGATTATTTTGAACAAATTTTCCAAGTATTTATTTTTATGCTCTAACACATTTATCAACCTAACTATATCACCAAAATGTGTTGAAATGCAGAAATGAGGTAATCTATGCAGAAGTGAATTGCACGGGTCCAGGAAATGATACGTCTCATCGTGTTCCATGGGAAAAGAAATTGGATACTTCTCAAATTGGACAATATGATACACAAACTTTTATTGATCAGGATGGATGGATTTCTAAATTGCCAGTTTAATTAATTGTAATTAATTTGTTATACCTAAGGCTAAGCTTATAAACTTCAATGTTAGAGCAATTTTAATTGACTTCTTTTAGTTATATCATAATGGAATTTTAAACCTATTGGGAAAACAAATTTTCTTCTCTTAAATCATCCTTCATTGATCGTAAAAGGAAAATAAACATTATTAATAATCCAATTTAGGGTTTTTGATATACATGGGCTATGCATAAAAAAAGTATTAAAGGTAATAATGCAAATACATATTATTACAAAATGGGAATTTGTATTTATCCCTTTATTGATGACAAAATGAAATTACAATCAAACAACACTAAAATGACTTCAAGATTGTTTTGTAACGGCAACCGTTACCCGAAAGCTTGATACTTGTTGTAGGTATGTGATCACTTTCTTTTTGTGATATTTCCCCACAAAGGTACTTAGTTTTTGAACTTGGAAATTGACAATGAGATACAAACAGCACAACACACTTTTAGTACTTAGGGTATGTTGCTTAATTACAATGTTTTTAGAAAACTATAAGATTTAAAAGCTCTAAACAAGAGTTAATTACTCTCTGAAAAAGAACACAAGTAAATGAGAATAGGAGAGTAAGCAGTTAGAAAAAATGTATGTTGCACTCATCACTGAACCCTGAAATCAAGAGGAATTTTGCAAGATGCCCTGAAGTTTTGAAGCCTAAGACAGTCATCTCCTTCACCTATGGAACAATGCGAAAGTTGGGTTTATTCATTAATAATTAAGATCCTCAAAATCAACATCGGTAATTAGTCTCGAATCTGGCAAATTTTTGGCCCTACGCAAAATATAAAAAAAGCTTCTATATAAGTAAATTTTCAATTATTTTGTTTCCAGCTATGAGTTCAATAGTTATTCACTTAACTGAGAAATCTAATGCTGCAAGTTCGAATCATGATAGAGGTTTATGTAAATAAGGATTAACTCAATTTGTCCTCCATAAGTTGGGTCTAGGCGGTGGCATCTCAAAACTACCCTTAGAAACAGCGCTGTTCAAGGTGGACCATCATCAATACTAACCTTATCACACTAGTGGAAAAAAGCACATTGGTTGCGGTTTTTTTTGGGGGTATAGGCTGCGGTTTTGAGTCGCGGCCTTAGTCATAGCAGCAATGAGAAAAACCTATTGGCTGCGGTCCTAAAAACCGCAGCCTATACCCTATTTTCAGAACAAAAAAAAAAGAGTATTATTGGTTGCGGTCATTTGAAGGAACCGCAGCCTTTGAGTGGCTATTTTTTTTTTTTTGTTTCGTTTCATGCATTTTAATCAAACAAAATTCAAAAACTCAAAGATTAAAACACATATCAAAAATCAAGAACTCAAAGATTAAATTAAGAACAAAAATAATCAAACAAAATCAAGAACCCACAAAGATTAAAATACAAAGATTAAAATACAAATCTAAAAATTCTCGAAATTACAGATCCAACTTTTACAGATTAAAATACAAAGATTAAAACTCTCGAAACAAAGATTAAAATACAATGATTAAAATACAGATCCAAAAAAAATACAAATCTAAATTACATCTAATTTACAGATCTACAAATCATGTTAATTACATGATTAAAAAACTCTAAATTAAGCGTATTTTAGAACAAAAAAGTATATCTTGTTCTAGATTTTTTAGAACACAAAAATCTAAATTACAGATCTAAAAATTTAAATCTAAAATTTACCAAGAATAAGAACGATATCAAAGAGCTTGACGATGAAAATCTTCGCCTTCGAGAATAAAACGAACCAGTAAAACGAACAAGGAAGAAACAAATCGTATGAAGATGCAGAGATGAACATATATAGGATTTCGAATGCAGAGATGAAGAAACAAATTGTATGGAGAATAAACACTTAGGATTTCGAATGAATGAACATAGGCTTATTACCCATGTATCATTTATGAGATGAACATAAGCTTCAAGATATACCCAAGTATCAAAGATTCAGAGATGAAGATGTTAGAGGGAGAAATTAAGGAAAACGGCGAAAGTGAAAGTATGGGCTTAAATTATTACCCTTAGGGTTTCTAATATAAGTGAGAGAGGGAAAAGGCGCAAGTTAGGGTTTCTAATATATGGGCTGCGGGCAAGTAATAGAACCGCAACCTTTGAGTGTCGAATTTTTTTTTTAATATTGGCTGCGGTTTTAATGAAAACTGCAGCCTATGTTATTTTTTTTTCCTTATTTTTCGCCTATTATACGCTGCGTTTATTAGGAATCGCAGCTAATGTTTAGCAGCCAATAGCTTTTTTTCCACTAGTGTCATAAAAACTACTAAAAGCCACTCGCAAGACGATGAGTGACTTCATTATATCATTGACACATTGAGTATCTCTCTAGAATTATGGCTTTGCCTGCTTTTCGCCTTTGCTATCTCACAAACCTAATTGGCTACTACTACTAGTGCCTCGGCCCTCGGCCATACTCGGAATTCAACATAGTCCATAGATCTTTTGTAAGATTGATTCGCTATTAACATTTGTACTATAAAATTTCAAATACATTTTTATAAAAAAATTATCGATGTTACTTATTTCTTTTCCTAAATTAGCTCCTGATGAGATGGAAACACAATTAATTGAGTTATTATTATTACATAATATAAGAATGCATACATTTTATTCATCTAATAGTGACAAAGAAATGAAATAATAGCAAAACTTACCCTTATATTACATTTATAATTGGAAACAATACGAAGAATAATATAACCTTTTACTTATTTCCCTACAATAATACCAACTTTTGATTAACCATGTATAATTTCAACTTAAATGGGTGTTTCCCTAGATTATACCTAACATGTTAAAAAATCAAACTATAGGAGATTATACAAAAAAAATTTAGTAAATTATTAGTTAATAAACTAAAGTTGGTATTATTCTAGGAAAAAGCCCCCAAAGTTGGTACAATTCATGATTAATCAAAAGTTTGTGTTATTACAGAGAAACTAACAAAAGATTGTATTGTTCACGATAAATTTTCCTCTATAATTCAGATTCGAGTGCCATCTGAAAAAGAGTCCAAAGCATGCCACTTATCATTGAAATAATACTCATAAACAGCTTTCATCCTTGGAAGCTTGTCAGGATGATAGTTTATATGAATCAGCACTGGTTTAAACTTCTTCAACTTAGGATCTTTCCTTACAGTCTTGAATAAAACCCTACTATTCATAAAAGAGTATAAATCCATAGTCCTTTTAGAAGCATGAACCCCTTCATAGCCTGGATGAGAAGGGTAAAACAACACTTCATTAAAAACTGCTTGATCCCACCCTCCTTCCTTAGAAAGCTTCTCGGTAACACGATCTAAAACCTCAATCGAAGGAACTGTCGGTCTAATATAAAACAAACCCGAATTATACACCCAAATTCTCGTTGTATGAACATATCGAGACCAACCCATTGTTGGATCATCGAAGATATCAGCATAACCATAAGCAGTCCTATTATCATGACCATCGGTCATTGATTCTATATCTGAATCTCGATAAAGATGATCAAACGGGTTTTGCAAATATATTATATCAACATCCGATAAGAGAACACTGTAACCGAGCTGCAAGAACTCTCTTAGAATTCGAAACTTCAATCCAGAAACAGAACGACTACCTCCCGTCTTTCCAATTGCATCGATTTGATCATCAGAGTCTCGTTTATAGACCGCCACACCATTAGATTTACAGTATCTCTCAATTTCGTCATCCAAACACACAACCAAATAATTGGGTATTCCTACTTTCTTGATGCTTGATACTTGCAAATCTAACATCTCCTTCACATTAGAATTTGCTAACACAACAATAAGCTCCTTCTTGACAGCAACTCTTTTTAATAGTTTTGCTAGTTTTGGGTTCACGGATTCATCTGGTGCGACAGTTGGATTCGTCCTTAAACTCTTGACCGAACCAAAAGGCCCAGCGTTAGGTTGTTCGGCTAACCATAACTTCTTCTTTAGCTCCTTGATCTGTTCCCTTAATTCGACATATTTCGACTCGACAGCATCGGACTTCATTGTTTTGATTTGCTTGTTATGTTCATAATCCTGTTTTAGGTAATGAGCAGGATAGTTGTCACACTTTAAAACTTGCAGAGTTGCATAATGGATACTAATTAATCAAGATTGAAAAATTAGTTCCTTAAAAAATATAAATGGGTACTATAAAATACATATCACAATACAATGATCAACCTCCAAACTAAAATACAACGAATTGAAGGCCAATCCCCAGCGTTTTTGGGAATTCCAAGGATTCTCTAAAAAGTTAAAAAGTCAAAAGAGTTATTCTTATGAGAAACTGTCTTTCTGTGAGACAACATTAGAATAAAGAGTTTATATGTTAAATATTGTATTAGGTGGGCTATTTAATCTATATATGGAAAACGTTTTACAGTAAGACCATCTCACACAAGAAAACGAGGAAGCATTTCTCGAAATACCCAACGAAAGTCGATTTTCTAAAAGTGATCACACTAATAAAAAGTCAATCTCGATTCTAATACTGCAAATAACATAGTTCACACACATAGTTTAAAAGTCAATCTGCGTCGGGGGACTCTTTGGACGTGCTCTCCTTTATGGGTATGAGTTGCCCTGTCCTTCTCTCCTCAGATCCTGACCATAATTTTCAATGGGCGGGATACACTAGGTATGATGATGATGAACATAGATTAAAAACATGGGCACATTGTAAACGTTTTCAATAAAAATGAGTTGATATTTCTCGCATTATAATGGTCAAAAAACGGCATTTTTTTCCATTTCGAACTCGGTGACCTTCTAATCATATTCATTATCTTGATCAACCGTTATAGTATTTTTGCACCGTGACATAAAACACACCAAAAACATAAACAAGTTAGAGGTACACTACAACAAAATTTGCTTTTAATGAGATATATTTAGAGACATTTAATTTGAATGTCACTATTTCAAATTTCTTATAGTGTATATAGAGGATTTAGTGACATTTATTAGACCCCTTAACAGCATATAAAAAAGTCACACTAAAGCTTTTAGCGATATAAAATCTAGTGACATTTCTCTTAAATGCCACTATAGACTATAATGACAATTACATATGCCACTAAAGACCAAATTAAATGTCGCTTAATCACTTTACATTAAAAATATAAACAAGTGATATTTTTTAATACCACTAAATTCAATGTCGCTAAAAGCTAAATTTGTTGTAGTGGTAGTAGAAAAATCAAAACAAAATTGAGAGAACCTTAAACATTATTCAAACCTGTGGAGAAGATTGAAAGAAGCGTTTGGTAGTGGGAGTGGAAGAAGGATACGAATGGAAGAAAGCATGAGTATAAAATAATGCGAAAAAACAGCCCATCGAAACAATGATAACAATGCCTATAACTATCCTAGTATTCCTAAGTGATTGAACAACATCTAAACGACCCCCCTTCATTTGAAGGATATTTTCTTGTGACGAAGTAGCGAATTCAGAATATTAGTATAAGGATAAGCTAAATAATCACCTTATTTATATAATTATTTTTGTGTTAGCTATTTTTTTTGTTTTTAATAGAAATTTTAAGCAAATAAGCCAAATTGATTGAGGAAGACATTGGCTTGGCTCGGTTAACACTCAACATTTAATTTTCGATATATAAAACTTGTAAGCAATAAGATTAAGAAATTGCAAACTAAAATCTCTCTAGTAGTTTTCTTTTATGTTTACTACTCAAAGTGGTTTTTTTTTTTATAATACTCCCTTCGAACTAATTTAGTTGTCCCATTAGCTTGGGCACGATTATTAAAGGTGGTGTGAGGTCCATTTAAAAGGTGGTTGTTGAGGTATTTTAATTGATTAAATTAATTGTAAAGATGGTAGTTTGAGTATTATAAGTAGTAAAACTAGAGGGATTTTGGTTTTTACTTGTGTGAACATGGGGTATTTAGGTAAAAAAAGATTGACAAAACAAGAAAAGGGACAATTAATATGAATTTGCCAAATAAAGAAATGGGACAACTAAATTGGTTCGGAGAGAGTATGTGACTTTTAGTATTAAATTTAGGAAAAATTACCATGAATAATACAATTTTTTGCTTATTTGCCAACAATAATACGAACTTTTGATTAACCATGAATAATACTAACTTTAAGGGTTTTTTCCTAGAAAATCCTTAATATGTTAAAAATCAAACTATATGTGATTATAAGACAAAAAAATTGGTAAATTTTTTAATAAACTAAAGTTGGTATTATTCTAGGAAAATAACCCCCTAAGTCGGTTTTATTCATGGTTAATTAATAGTTGGTATTATTGTAAGAAAATTAACAAAATATTGTATTATTCACGATAATTTTTCCTTAAATTTGAATCTATAAGGAAATATTATTTATGCCATCTTCATTAATCAAGCATTAAAGATATACATTTAATCTAACTTAAAGGGGTGCGGTAAGTACTAAATATTCAATTCTGATTGCTTGTAGATGGTCTTGAGTCTTGACTCTTGAAGCTATGAAACTATCTTAAATTTGATTCAAATTTAACGCATGTATCTAAGCGTATTCCGGCACTATGAATAGGATGATAAGAGTTCAAATATGGGTGTAGGCTGTATATATAGAGTCGAAGTCATATCCTAATTATATGTAAAAAGATTCTCTTACGTTTCGCGTTAATGTTCCTATAAGGAATGTTTACAAAAATAAAAAAATTTGAACCTTTTAGATGGTGGGTATTATTGAATAAAACAGTCAATGGAGAAAAATTAAAAACAATAAATATTAAAAAAAATATTAAAATAAAGTTAGTGAAAATATATATAGATAATAATTATTAAATAAATGATTAAATAAAGGAAAACTATGAATTGTAGCAACCAGTTATAGCAAAATGCTAATGGTAAGACTTTTTATCATTTTTTTCTACAAAATAGCATTAAGGTTTAAAAGTTTTCTGTAACAAAGGGAATTCCATTTAAATTGGTAGTTTATGTTAACAATTACGTTAAGTTTTTTGTTTCAATTTAATTTTATTTTTTTCTGTTAAATTAAAATTAAAATAAGCTTTGATTATAAGTTTTCTGTTTATATATATATATATATATATATATATATATATATATATATATATATATATATATATATATATATATATATATATATATATATATATATATATATATATATATATATATATATATATATATATATATAGTGGAGCAAGTTTGTGCATACTTATTTGTTTGGGAAATGGAGACCTTGTATTATAAGGAGTTATGTGAGGAAATGTCTAACCTTGACTTAAATAAGGATTCGGATGTATATACACACCCAAGAAAGACCACTTCGAATGAGTCGGATGATGGTAGTCCTGTCTGCCAAGTGACTCCGCATTATGAAGCAATTCCAAGCGAGGACGAATCTGACACTACGCCCTTTTATCCTCCAAAGACCCATATACCTTTCCCTTTGTTTACTAATTCTTCTTTGTGATATTCTTCACCGGAACCAACTTGATCCTGCTTGTTCTCTTTGTTCCCTCGTCCTCATCGAGCTTCTTTTTCATCTCATGCAAACGCTTCAAAGCTTCCTCCTCCTTCTTTTGTGCATACTCCACTCTCAACTGTCTTTTAGCCATGATCAGTGGCCTCTTGACTTCTTTTTCTTTGTTGAACGTATCAACATTCTTCAGCAGTTCATCTCTATTCTTATTCACATCGAACAAGACTAATCTACTACAAATTCACATCAGTGGCCTTTTGCAGTTTGTTCTGATTTCCTTCTCAACCCTACGCACACAAATTTTACAAGCATACAGTTCCAAACTTATCACTGTCAATTAATACCATACATGCATCAATTATTCACCTATCTTATTTACATCTAGTTATACAAAGCAACATGGAATACATAAACAAAACATGTATCAATCATTCTCTTAACTCCTTCATTTTTTATGACAACTATATCAATTGTACAAACAACACAATGAACCACATAAAAAAAACCACCATGCATTTTCAGTACTTATCACTGTCAAGTTTGGATTCAGGTCGACCCAGTAGGTCAAGGATTTTTAAAATATACTTCATCATTAAATTTTTTTCAACAAATTTATATAATAATTCTTTTACTTTAAAAGCAAATATTTTCTTATAGTAAGACTAATATACCTATTTAAGGCTAGAATAAAGAAATGTTAGCTTCAAATATAAAAAATGATTACAATTTACAAGTATAATGAGGACCCTACTATAAATGATGACATCGAATAAAAAATAATGATGCATAACTAAAAATGATGAAGTGAAACTAAAAACGGATAAAAAAAATTCGTATTTGGGTTTTAGTTGGTTTTGACCCATTTTATTCGAACGTTTTCGGGTTGGGTCATATTGAGGTTATACGTTAAAACTTCTGGGTTATGACCCACTAACTATCGATTGACTTTGACATCAATTTTAAATTAGATTAAATTTTGACAAGTCTGCTTTAAAAGTTTTTCTTACTTTTGGATCATTCCCCATTATTGTCCAAGTACTTGGAAGTGAGGTCCTTCTTCCCCCTTCCCTCCTAATTCTTCTATCCCAACAGTTACCTTTACTTTTTTCTTCTTTCTTCTCCTCTTCCAAACATTTATCCAAGAATGTTTGTGATTAGAGCTGTTAATCGATCAGAATGGAACGATCGGGTCAAAATTTCAATAAACCGTGTCGAAATAGGATGGGTTAAAGCCTATCTAGACTTGACATGTCCTGACCCTTTTAAAAAAGTTTATTAAATGAGATTTTAATTCGACTTTATAGCTATTTAGGTCCACCTACTATATATATAATAATACAATATCATTTGAAAAAAAAAAGAAAAACAAGATGATATTTATTGGGAAATTCCACGTGGTAACCATGAGGTTTTGGGTTTTCCATGTGGTAACCAAAACTTCTAAAAAATCCACATGGTAACCCCGAGGTTTACCAAATTGTTCCACAATGACATTTTTGCACACAAAATGTTAGCAACCCAAAACCTCAGGGTTACCACATGGAATTTCCCATATTTATTTATACGGCAACAAAGCCTAATAATAACCCGATCCGACTCTTTACATCAAAGATTGATGATAACTCATCCCATTATCGATCTAACCTGTCAATGAGCCAAAAAATTACCCCTTTCAGTCGGAGGGAGAGGAGCTTAGATATGATTTTGTAAAGGGCACCGACCATACTAATGGGTCTGAAATCTTCGATAGACTGAGGTGCAAGGATTTTAGGGATTAATGCCACCCAGGTCACATTGATGCTTCTAACCGATTCTCCTGTAGAGAAGAACTTAAGAACAAAATCAACAATTTCATCACCAATGATGTCCCACATTTCCCAAATGAATTTAAAATTAAATCCATCAAACCCCGGGGCCTTATCCACACCACACGCCCATGCAGCATGCTTTACCTCTTCCCTCGTTGGCACGGCCTCAAGCAGCCTAGATTGATCATCGGTGATTTTACTATGATTCCCCATGTCGAAAACAAACTCAAGAATCGGGTTATGAGAAAAACAATCTACAAAATAGTTTCTCACTTCCGTTTTGAGATCGGGAACACCTCGAATCATTCTTCCATCAATTATTAATTGAACAATCTCATTTCTCTTTCTTCTCAGAGCTGTTGATGTATGGAAGAATTTAGTGTTAATATATATATATATATATATATATATATATATATATATATATATATATATATATATATATATATATATATATATATATATATATATATATATATATATATATATATATATATATATATATATATATATATAGGGAAAATTGTCAGAAACTACCTATTCTAAACCGGCTTCTGCAAGAAACTACCTATTGTAATTTTTTTTGCGATAAACTACCTTAAATGACTCTAACGTTTGTGAAAGACTACCTGCTGACGGTTTCCATCCATTGACCGTTAAGTGTTGCGTTGACCAGCATGTGAGGGGCACGTGATTATATTAATTTACCCTTTCCCTCCTAATTTCTTCTATTTTCCCTCCTCTTTCCAGCTCTTTTCTTCCTCTGTTCTACTCTGTTTTTTCTCATGCACTACCATATTCTAAACATATAAAATAGACCATTAAAGCACCAAAATAGATAAAAGTCTTTAAGCTTCACATAAAAGTTTCCAAAAGATCCAAAATACATACTACAAATACGACATTAACATAGTTCATCCCTACTAATACAACCTAATGTTTATTGGCTTCATCATCTCATATGTTGAATAATAGTAAACAAATCTCCTACAATCAAATACACATAAAAAGCAAAAAACAAAAAAGAGTGAAAACAGATTATAGAAATTATAATACCCTTGTTTTGTTACCCATTTGAAATGAACTTTACCATTCTTCTTTACTCTCCTTTTTTAGCCATTATTAACTTACAATTACACACGAAATCAAAGAAATCACACGAAATTGTGATGAAGAACACTGCTAGTGTGATAAATTCAGGACAAATGGAGAAGAAATGATAATCAAAGTATCGATTTTGTGACAGATTTTACATGCAAGAAGGGGATTAAATGGAGAAGAAATTAAAGGCTTTCTCACTTTACTACAATTAATGGAGATTAAAATCACTTACCAGTTAGATTAGAGGAGTTAATGTCAGGAAGAACTACCATCAATGGAACCTTGCAGGAGGATTTAAAAGCATTTAACTTGATGTGATTTGATAATGGAGGGAATAGGTTAGCCATGAGTAACTGAATAGCCTCTTAAACCATCGAATTAAAATCACGTGCCCCTCACATGCTGGTCAACGCAACACTTAACGGTCAATGGATGGAAACTGTCAGCAGGTAGTCTTTCACAAACGTTAGAGTCATTTAAGGTAGTTTATCGCAAAAAAAATTACAATAGGTAGTTTCTTGCAGAAGCTGGTTTAGAATAGGTAGTTTCCGACAATTTTCCCATATATATATATATATATATATATATATATAATATATATATATATATATATATATATATATATATATATATATATATATATATATATAGGGGTAAGATCAAGTGAAAACACTTAAAGTGGTGAAAACTGAAAACCAGACAGAGGTATACGTATTGTAGCAAAAGGGGTACATACTATCTTATAGGGTGTACATATTTTTTGTGAAGAAAAAAGTTCATATTATTTACAAAAATGTCATCTGAATATGTACCCCTTTTAAGCATATATGTACCCCATTTAGCAAATGTCTAATTATTACAAAACTGCCACCCAAATATGTACTCCATTTGAGCTTTTATGTACCCCTGTTTACAATTTTCACCATTTTAATTGGTTTTCACATGATCCAAACCCTATATATATATATATATATATATATATATATATATATATATATATAATATATATATATATATAATATATATATATATATATATATATATATATATATATATATATATATATATATGAAAAATTACCCAGAATAATACGACCTTTCACCTATTTCCCACGAATAATACGAACTTTCAATTAACCACCAATAATACGAACTTTGACATGTATTTTTCAGTGGTATACTTTACCTGTTTACAACCGGTTCTACAGGTCAAATTATGACCGTTGCTTCTCACAACATGTTGAGGAACATGTCTGCACAGCCTTTTTTGGTCTTCCTCAACATGTTGTGAGAAGCAACGGTCATAATTTGACCTGTAGAACCGGTTGTAAACAGGTAAGGTATACCACTGGAAAATACATGTCAAAGTTCGTATTATTGGTGGTTAATTGAAAGTTTGTATTATTCTTGGAAAATAGGTGAAAGGTCGTATTATTCTGGGTAATTTTTCCTATATATATATATATATATATATATATATATATATATATATATATATATATATATATATATATATATATATATATATATAAACTATGAGCACATGAATGTGGGTTGTCTTAAGAGAAAATTATAAAAAAGTACCTTATATATACCCTCTTTTTTAAAAAACTATCTTATGTAAAAAATTTTGCAAAAAACTACCTTATGTAATACAGTTTTTTTAAAACACTACCTTCTTATGTTTTTCGTTAGTTAACCGGCAGAATTGACGTCGACAAAAGGGAGTAATTGAAGAGGGAGTATGAGTTTTAATTGAACACGTGCTTGGGGCATGACTGGCGTCAATTCTGCCGGTGAACCAACGAAAAACATAAGAAGGTAATGTTTTGCAAAAAAGTATTACATAAGGTAGTTTTTTGCAAAAATTTTTACATTAGTTTTTTAAAAAAGAGGATATATCATACACTATATTAATTTTAATATATAGTGATGAAAAAGTCAAGTGAATATGAGAGTGACAAGTGTAATTTTTTTATTGGTCAGTATTTTTGGCAGAAGTATTTTTGGCCAGGAATTTTTAAATACAGCAGAATTATTTATGACCAAGGATTTTTAATGTATAGTATAGTAATTATATGACCAGGAATCTTTTCCTAAATACGGTAGGAGTAAACTTGACCAGAGATTTTTAATGTTTAGTATAATAATTATATAACAATATGACAATAATAACAATGAGATCAAAGATTTTGACCGGTAATTTTTTTTATTTATGGCAATAATAGTATAGTGATGAATTTATTTATGACCAGGGATTTTGACAACTGAGACAAAATTTCAAATTAAAACCTTTGAAATATGTCATCGTGTAGTATATAAAGAGGTGTTTCAAAACTTATATACTCTTTATTAACAACCTATTTTGTGTTATTTATTTTTAATTCTTTTTTTTAATTACAATGTATGTATGTAAATAATTTATCACGCACCTTCATTTAATATTTTCGTTCGTATAAAATTTCACTAGAATATCAACGTATTAAAAAATCCGTGCATTGCACGGGTTTCTATCCTAGTATAGGATAGTTTTATATAATTTTCTCTTGTGGGCTTTATTAGAAGATTCATCTTATAAATAGATGGACTAAGGTTTAAAGTCAGACCATTTTTTTAGTCTTGCAAACAAGCAAAACGGCACACCTCCTTTTCTCCACTCTCCCTCACGGCTGAACAACAAACTGCCGGCCAGCAGCCCAGCCGCGGCAGCAGCGGCCTCCGACAGCACCACCGTTCCTCCCCCTCTTCCGCCTGTGACGCACGCAACTGCTCCTCCCCTCCGAACACCCACGGCAGCAGCAGCCTAGTGAGCTGCAGTTCTTGTGCGTGCCGGCAGCCACAGTGGCCGGTTTTGGGCCCCTCCCTTCGGCCGGTTTTGGGCTGTGTGCACCACCACCATAAACTTCATCCACACCTTCACCATTTGTTAGTTTTGCCATTGTAAGACATCTCTTTTTCTCCCATTTTAATTCTTGCTTCTAATTAAGATCTACCATGTTTATGAGTTTGGGATGATTGTTTATTAATTTTTATTGATTCTTGTTATGGGTGAGAATTTAATTGATGATTTAAGTGTACTTGTGAATTAGATTATAGAAATACGAATGAAAAGTGTTGAACCTTGTATTGCTTTCCTTGAATCTTTGTTTGGGTAATAAAAAAATCAAGTGTAGTGAATATTAACTTTGTTATACATAAATTGGGTAATTAGTTCAAGTATTGAAGTTAGATTTATTTGGGTTATCTTTGATTTCCAATTCATGTGGTAGTATTTGATTAGTTATTACAATTTGGGGTTTTGATTCACCTTCAAAGTTTAAAAGCAAAGTTTTGAAAAGAAAAAAAAATTCAGATTCTGTGCTTCGTGTTTTTGGCTGATTTCGAGCCTCTTCAGGGCATTTTTAGGTTTTGGTTTCTTCATAAGATTTGTAGAGCTCAAAGTCGCGATCGCGTGGGCACTTGAATCACCGCAAAATGATTTCGTATGAGAGAGTTATGCCCAAAATACTAGCAGACTGTCATGAAAATCGAAAATAGTCAATTATGAGTTTAATTGTTCAAATGGGGATTTCAATTGGCTATTCCTTCAATCAAGTACTTACGATTATTTTATGTTTCTTTATTTGGTTATTATGAATGGTATGAATTGTTGGGTATTATTGATGGTGATGATTGTAGTGACTATGAAAGTGATTTTTGGTCTAAAATGAGAATAATAGTTGCTAGTTGTTTTGGGTTGATTGTTGTAAATTACAAATACCCTTATTAGGATGTTATTTAAGTCATAATGCATGATGTTAGAAAGCTAAGAACACGTTGTCTACTCTTCGTCGAGGGTTGCTTAAGTTACTTGACTTGTTTTGATTATAGTTCTTTCTAGCCTTGTAGAATGTAACAAATGATATCGCGATTCGATAACTCTAAGAATTAGCTTATCGTTGTATAAGTGTTGTGTTAAAAATCATTTTCTGCCGCTGCTATGAATATTTGAGAAATAAATTGTCATCTAATTTTGTGGGATTTTTTTATACATATTAAAAGACGATTAGAGTATTAGTATCCCTAATTAAATCTGATTTGACCTTCTAATCAGAAAGGAAGAGTGGGAATAAAGGAATAAGGAGTTACCAAACATGTTTTTTTTCTTAAACTTGTTATTTTCATAACAACTTAAAAAAAAAACCTCAAACAACCTTCCTATCCTTCTTCATTCCTGGGTATATTTTGCTCCTACACCTTTTATTATCAACTAGTATAGGAACTCGTGCAATGCACGATTTATGAGTATAAAATATATAAACATTATAATTCAAAAAAATAATATAAGTATATATTATCGTGATTAAAATTACCGAATACATTGCCTTTTTAACGCAAAACTTAAATAGTAATATTTTAAAAAATTATTTATCGAATAAATCACTTTTTCATTCAACTAAATACATCAAATTCTAGGTTAGGTTTATACATTTTTTATATTAACTAAATAGTTTACCTAACTTAACTTCAATCTTTAAAAATCGGATTCTAAATTAAATAAATACTATTATGAGTCACTCAAATAATTCAATCTCCACTTTTCTTTCCCTATTTAAAATACAAAAAAAAAAAAAAAAAAACAAATCCAAATCCAAATCCGAAAAAAAAATATATAGAAACCTTTTCCAAGAGATTCGAGGATGTGTTATGTGTATGATAATTAGCCTTTACGAAACTGTCGTCTTCAATACTTAAATCTTCGGCGCTTAACATTTGGCAGGCTAAGAATTTCAGGAAACTTAGACTAGGTGTGACATCAACCCGCCGCTAGCTACTCCACCAGTGACCGGTTACCACACACACGCAGGGCCTTCCAGGGGCGCCTCTAGTAGCCACCATCCACGCGGACCACGCCTGTCAGTCGTTCGTCGCCATATCCACTCTTCAAATCTACTTGTAAGTTTGAGATTTCTTCTCCTAAAACATAAAATCTTCAATTCTTTTGTAGTATTTGTGTCTTTAATGATTATTTAGGATTTAAGAATAGAGATTGATGGTTGAGAAAACTTTCAGGATTGAAGTTTGAACTGCAGTAGAATCCTCCATTGAATAATTGTATCAATGTCTAACCAATCTATGGTAAGTTTACTACCGAATTTTTCCCTTTTTAACTCGTTCAAATTATAATATTGGGTACCAACTATTTAAGTAGGTTTTGCAAATTACTGGATTAATTCAGTGTCTTTTATATGAGAAATAGATTATGATGATCAATGTTGTGAATTTGATTGATTTTAGAATTATTCTGTGATCTGTTTCAGAATTTTGAAGCTCTTTTGAATGATTTGCAAAACTGGGAAAATACTCTCAATGGAAAGGACCAATTGAATAATAAGGATTCACGCAAGGGTAAAACGGTAATTTCAAATCCATGGATGACTTTGGTTCTTGAATTTTGTTTACTTGATGGGGAGGTTTGGTTTGCTATAAAGGTGTAGTAAATGGAAGGAAAATGAATGTTTTGTATGACTGCCTTTTAAGAAATTTTTTGTTGTTAGAAGATTTTATTAGGAGTTTTAGGTTTGAAACTTATCTGACAAATTATATTTTGGTTTTTTTGGGTTTAATATTACTATATTATGTGTTTGTTTGAAGTTGATCAAGTTTTTTTCAAATTAAAAGGTTGACATATGCTGATTGTGAAAATGGCTTTAAATCTTCATTTAGTATCCATGTCGGACCACCATCAAACATACCTTTGTCACATACTGTTGTCGTTCCTATTATGCTAATCTATAAGCAATAACACTCTATAAGCTACTATATCATATACTCTACACCCATTTAGCCATAATGATCTCTTAGATCTTTTTGCACTCCAACTATGCCAAATACTTTGCGACCCTCTGAATATTCTCTTCTACAGGCCCGACCACAAATTAAATCCAACTTTGTCAACATTTTCTCTAGTTGGAACCTAAAATTAGATCTTTAATACTTCATCTTAAGGGGATTGTATTATAAATCATTAATCAGAGTATGTTTTAGAAAAGAAAGAATTTAGAGATGAGAAGGAGAGTAAAGAACAAGAGAAGAAGAATCACAAAGAAGAGAAAGGGAATATATAGTATTAAGGGAGAAGATTAATTGTATTTCATTGCTTATCAACCAATTATTACATAATCATATTTATAGAGCTAAACAAGACCTTACAACCTACTGTCCATTTAGATTGGTTATAAGATTCTCCTTTTAGAAGGTTTCCCTTAATACCCCTCATAATAGAATTTTTGTTAACAATCCCGCTACCTTATTATGTATCCCCCCTTTTCTTGGTCCTTTGATAAACCTTCTATCCCTTAGTATGCTGTGTAGGTAAGACATTACCCTCAGCCAGAAGTTGCACCTTGTCCTCAAGGTGAGAGTTAGGAAAGGTAGCAAGCATATTATGGTAGTCCTCCTAAGTGGCTTCAAACGAAGGTAGTCCTTGCCTTTGGACTAGAATTTCCCAAATGGATGGACTAAGTTGACGTAAAGCAAAGATCTCCTCTAGAACAGTGACAAAAGCCAAGTCATTAGAAAGATGAAAGGGAATATTAGCTGACTCTGAAATGCCAACATGGAAAACAAGATGGATGAGGTTGTGAGAAGGTAGGGCCAAGGTATACACCAATTTACCCACCCTTTGAATGATCTTATACGGGCCATAGTAACTTGGGGGCAACTTTTTATGAGTTCCATCCAATATGGTTGACGATATGGTTGAAGCTTTAGAAAAATATCACTTTTGGAAAAAAAAAACCACATCACGTCGTTTGGAATTGGCATATTGTGTCATATTATGATGTGCTATGACCAAAGACAATTGAGTTCCATCCAATATGGAATCACTCTCTTGGAGTAAGTGCTCAACACTATTAACCAAAGTGTGTCCATGCCCAAAGCGTACTAAATGTGGAGGAGGCTTCCCATATAGTGCATGGAGTGGGGACATACGTATGGATGAAAGAGGGGCTGTATTGTAACAAAATTCAGCCCGCGTAAACCATTTGGCCCATTGTTTAGTTTTGCTAACAATGAAGCATCATATGTAAGTCTCCAAAGCATTGTTGACGATCTTTGTTTGACCATCAGTTTGTGGGTGAAATGCCATGCTACGAATTAGTTTTGTGCCCTGAAGTCTGTATAATTTTCTCCTAGAACAACTTAATAACACCCTATCCATGCTTAATATTTTCTTTGGAACTTTATTATTTTCTTTGATCTTATCATCCTATGTGATTGTAGATGTTTGTTACTTTACGGGTGATGATTTGTGTTATGGATGATGATTTATTGTGATCACCCACTCTAAGCGTGACGTTGTTCTATTAACTGAATTTTGCTTGGCGTTTGATGGATTTCATTTTTTGACAAGGTGGCTTTTCAAGCCTGACTTTGGTTTCCCAATGGCAACCTATGTTCGGAATGTTTTTGAATGCATATTTAAGCTCTCTAAAATTTTGGGATGTTCATTTTACTCGTCAGATATTGTAAGAATTACTACAGAAAAATTATGCTAAAATTAATTTCAAGTCTTTGTATTTTCCTTAAATAGGGGTGCTGTATGTTAAGTTAATTTGTTCTTATAAAATGGAATGCTGATTTGTTTTAATGTTGGCTACACTATATCTATTCTTCAGAAACTTGAAGTTTTGAACGACCATAAGCAAACTGTTGGTAAAAGTAACACCACTTTAGTGAGCAATGGTGTGAGCCAGCATCGACCTCCAACAAAGTACGATCCATTGAGCCATATGTCGAGTACTTTCATGACTAACGATAATATTGTGGATGCCTCCTCTGAGAAAGATTTGGTAGCATTTATATGTCCCACTTTTTGCCAACTTTATTATACTTCCATTCCTTTTGAGGCTTTAATTTGATCCACGGACCTTTGCAGGGAAATGAATACTTTAAGCAAAAGAAGTTCAATGAAGCAATTGATTGCTATTCCAGAAGCATTGCTTTGTTGCCAACAGCTGTGGCTTACGCCAATAGGGCAATGGCTTATCTCAAAATTAAGCGGTAAGTTTCAGTTTCAAACAATAACTCCGTAACTTCCCTTATGATAAAGACATCACTGATCATTCATTGTAAGATGGAATATTTTGATTTGGCTTGATTTGTTTTTAACTCTCCCAAGCAAGTAATTTTGGCAATTGAATCATGTAGATATCAAGAGGCTGAGGATGACTGCACAGAGGCTCTAAACTTAGATGATCGCTATATAAAAGCATATTCACGTCGAGCTACAGCCAGAAAGGAGCTCAAGAAACTGAGAGACTCCTTAGAAGGTATGTTGCATTGATGGGGGATATGATTTTTCTATGCAGGAAGTGGTGTGTCCAACTAATGATTAATTCTTTTCGCAGATGTTGAGTTTGCGTTGAGGCTAGAGCCACAAAATGCAGATCTCAAGAAACAGCGTGCAGAAGTGAAATCCTTGCTTGAGAAGGTGAATTTATTTACTCCTTTTGATCAGGGAACAATCAAAGTGAAGCTCAGGACTTTCAAATTGAAATTGTTATTCATGCCCTAGTTTGATACTATTTGTAGAGACCTTATTCATCAAACATTAGAAAACTGTTATAGCCTTAAGGACAACCATGGAATCCCAAATAGCAATCGAATGGTTCATCAGAGAGGAGAGAATGAGAAAAGTGAGAGAAGGAAAAAATTAATGCACTCGGCAAAAACGGAGGAAAAGATGAAGTGCACAAAAAAGAAAGTTCTAGATTTACATGTTGAGTTTTAAAATTAAAAACAAATGTGATACAGCTGGCTGAGTCCACTGGTTTCTCTTTTTCATACTCTACCCTTACCACTTGTGTGCGATGAGACTCGATGATGGAGGTTGGTTGGGGAATGTGCTAATATAATATCGTCCGTCTACTTCAAAGTAGATCATTTGTAATTGTGGATCAATTAATCTTAAATTATTAACTGCTAGTGCCATGACCATTATTTCTGTGCTCACACCATTTATATAAACCTTGATGGGTCCATTGTGACTGGTATGAATGATGAAGTCGTATGTTTGTTGTGATCCACTTTTTAAACAGAGCTGAATTGAAGTCCTCATTCTATCTAAATTTTTTATATTTTGTATTGGCTTGTACTTTTCCTCTTTCATATTGTTCTAGAAACATTTAGGGTTTTACTAGTATGTCTCATGCAGTGTAAAAGAAAAAGGCTAATAGTACATCAGAATAGTCACCTTAGATAGCGTCCTGCGTTTCTATTCACATCCACACCGTACCATCTTCTATTATGGGAAAGAATTGTCCCAAATTTGCAAATTACAAATAAGAAAAGCTGAGAGAAATAAGTTGACGTATATCCTTGATATAATCTGGAAGTCTCGCGTCTTCTGTTTTTTATTTCTTGGAGTTTTAAACTTTTTTCCTTGCGCCTCTTTTAAGTACTAGTTGGTTAAAAATTACTGCTTCATAGTGACCGTGTAATGCTATTATGTCATATTGCAAAGTTGTTAATAAAAACGTTTTGTTCCGTGGGACTTACTAAGATAATTCTTATTAAAAATCCAATAAATGGCCAATTCTATTCTTTGATTATTTATGCTCTCTTTTCAAGCACCACTATAGAAACATGTTTTTTTTTCATTCGATTGACAGCCACGTTAGCAAGAAATTAAGGTTGGAAAAATTTTCAATTTCCTCTCAATAACCTTCTGTTTTTTTATTCTTCCCATTAGGACGTTTATATGGTGCTAAATAGTGTGCGTTGACCTGTTTTCTTGTTGAAGCATATGTCATGCCATTGAGTGTGTAGGCTTTAAAGCATGCACACAAATACAATCCATTTTATCTTTTGAGTCTTCAATTTATATGTAGAACCAATAGTTCATTATCCATAAATTTATATTAAGACGTGTCCATATCTCAATGATATCAAGTGAGGGTGCCTTCCAACCATGTTTTAGAACCAATATTCTCCATTTTTGACTCTCACACTTAATCCTATGGGTCACATCTTGTTGGATGCCCCAAGTATTCTCAATATGAACCCAAGGTATTTGAAGCATCCCTTGAAGCAGTTTCTTTCTCTTCTAACTTCACAATGCCTCTCGTTATTGCATTTATGCTAAAATTACGCTCCATGTACTCTGTATTGTGTCGACTTCATTTAAAACCTTATGAATCCCACTCTTGTCTCTAGCATTCTAACATAGCAATTGCAATGTTCTTGGTCTTATCTACCAAGATGGTGTCATCAGCATACGACATGCACCAAGGGACGTCTCCTTGTATCGATCGAGATCCTCTACGAAAAGTGTGGCTCAATGTCAAGCCTTGTTGGCCGATTGTGATTGCAAAATCCTATGTTGCCGCTCCTCATGTCCTAACATCCCTCTTACTTCTCGATTCGTATTTTGCGCTATATTAATGTATTTCTTGAGTGCCCTTCTTTGTTATTTACAACTAACGTACTTCTCTTGATACCTTGCCGTTTGTTAATGCCAAGTCAACAAATACCATGTGCAAGTCTCGTTTTCTAGCTCTATAGTACTCCATAAATTCAATTTGGCTCTCTAATATGGAGGTACATCTCCTCATATGAATCTGTGTCATTTTTTCGCACAACTTCATAGCATGGCTCATGAGTTTTATTTCTCTATATCTTTTGTTCTTATAAATAGGCACTTGAGTACTTTTCTCAAGTCATTAGGCATTTTGTTTGTCTTTCAAATTTTGTTGAATAGATCATTAGCCAAGTCACTCCAATCACCCCTGACATCTCCATATCTCAATAGGTATACAAAATGTCCCAAACGCTTTCTTTAGCTACATTTTCTTCAACGCCCCAACCATTTGTAATTTTTATTTTCCTCGCATAATTTTTTTTTTTACTTTGATCTAAGGAAATAATTGTTGTGTCCCTATAATATTTCCTTGTTCTCTATTAAATAGCTCATCAAAATACTTTCTCTATCGATCCTTGATCTTTGCGCCTTGAACTAGAATTATCTTAATCTTATACTTAATATACTTCACGACACCTATGTCATTAGTTATTTCCTTGCCTCCTTTTTCCCATTCTATAAATATCTTGTTCTTATTCTTTAGAATCTAATATTCTAATTCGTCAAACATCTGTTTTAAAGCTTTTAATTTCGCCGTACAGACTACTACGTTTGTCTTAGTTTTGATTTTCTTATAGGCTAATTATTCTTCATTAATGTACTTTTTTGATGCAAGATAATATTTTTGCGTTTCCTTGATAATTGTCTTGACTTGAGTACCTTCTCATTCCATCATGTATATCCTTTATCACGAAAGTACCATTTGATTCTCCTATAATCTCTTTAGCAATTCGAATGTTACAAGTTTTCATCTTTGTCAAGTATTCCCCGCATCTGAAGACATCTCTTAATCTGTTTCTTTAGTATCTTTCTCGGCAAACACTTTACATTATCCTCTTTTAGTTGATCTATAGTACAATCATGATCATACAAGTATAGTATGATCTGTAGTATGATCATAAGATCATACATGTATATTTTTGGTCATATTCTCCGGAACATAAGATAGAGAAGTTGTTATTGGTGTTTAAAAACATTAGATAAAATCGGGGAAGTTGAAAATGAAAAATCAATAGTTGGCCATATTACGGAACAAACAAGGTTATTTGGAACTGCAGCTGCTCACAATGATGCTACAAAAATGAGTGTTATCTCATGGTGGTCTACTTATGGCATATTTATTGATATTGGTTGGTTTGTTTTTTTTTTTAGATTTACCTTTATGATTTATAATTTATGTACTTGATTTGATGATCCAAAAATTTGATTTAGAGCTTTGACATAAAAATGTTGTTATTTTTTATAAGATTGGGTTACATTTCGTGTCTTACATTTTCGAAACTTAAAGTTATCATTTAAGTCTATCATATCAGATTGAATGTTCGTTCCGTTCAACATTGGGTAGGATAGTGACATGACAACCAATGTAAATTATTCTCATACCTTATATCATAAGAAAAAATTGAAAATAATGTGGGTGTGTCTCCTACTCTGCTACATGCTGGACCCTTTAGGCCTGTGTATCACTCTTATTCTGCTAGCATACTCTTTATTTTTTAGTTTTTAATTAGCATGTAGTGATAGTATGTTAAAGCCTTTAGAAATTTTATGTAGGCAATTCTTGCAAAAGCAGCAGGAAAAGTTACAAGAGCTGTGCCTGGGGTGAAAGAAATTGAGAAACAGGTAGATGACAATGGATATGAAAAACCTACTCTGTGTGTGTCTGAACGAAGTAAGAAAGCTGGAGTTGATGTTCTTCCAGATAACATCCCAGTAAGATTTAAATGTTTGAATTGGTTTCTGGGTCATTTTTAAAATTGTTCTCATTAAAAAAAATTAGTATGAAAATATGGCATGAAATTTCTTCGGACTATAAGTTTTTTCATGTATAGCATTTTACTTATCCCTAATGTTTTTTTTGGAGAATCAACAGCTATCTTTGAACAAAACTCCTGATTCTGGAGAGAGAGATGACAAAATCAAAACATCTGGTGATAGACACAGGCAAAAATTAAATGGCTTGCATGGCATTGCATCAAGCAATTCTCCTTTGGTATGTTTGCTTCATGTATATGAAACGTCGTACATGTTGCATGACAACTTTAAATAATTTTTGTTCATCATCTTCGTCCGTGGTTTTATTTTGGTGCATTTTTTCATAAATTTTTTAAGGACATTAAATGGTGATTCACAACTGACCTTTTTGCCTTGTGCAGAAAAACAAGAGTGGGAAAAAAGAGTTGGGGACATCAGTTCAAGAGCTTGCATCTCGGGCTGCATCTCGAGCCATAGCAGATGCTGCTACAAATATCAGTACCCCAAAATCAGCTTATCAGTTTGAAATTACTTGGAAAGGACTTTGTGGTGACCGTTCTTTACAAGCTCGTATGTTGAAGGTTTGCAAGCGTTGAATCTTGCTCTAATGCTTGATAATGTGGAATTGATACTTTTTGTGGGTTGTTTAAGTTGGCCTTTTTCTATTTTGGAGCCGCTAATGATGTATTTTTCTTGTAATTTTTCAATGTGTAGGCCACTCAACCAGATACGTTGCCACAGATTTTTAAGAATGCTTTAACTGCCCCCTTACTCATCGATATTTTCAAGTGTGTTGCATCCTTTTTTGTGTAAGTCAAGGTGTAATGTTCCAAGCTGAATTATTTATACTATATATCAGATCGTATTATGTCTAATTGTCCATATTCTTTGCTGCATCCTATGGAAGTGACGAGACGGAGCTTGCAGTCAGCTATCTTCAAAATTTGACGAAGGTCCCAAGATTTGACATGATCATTTTGTGTCTTCCTCCAGTAGACATGGACGGTATGTGCATTATTAAAATTTACAAGCTTGTAACATCTTCATGATTAGATAGTATGATTTCTAGCTCCTGTGTATGAACTTACGATGTTTATCTAGAAATGGTTCTGGACCAATAGTTACTGAAGAAGTCATTTAGAGCTCAGGGTTATCAAAGGAGGCTTTAAATTTGGTTACATGGATAAATGTAAATATCAAATACTGGAATAAAACCTAATCTATCAGAAGATGACTGCATTTATGAGCAATAAAGGTTATATTTATGTGTCTTAGGAGTAATAAGGTTTGTAATTGTATGTTGCTGTTTCTAGTTTCATCAAATTGTATGATAAGATACTTGCAACAATGATGTCAATTCAGTAGTACTGAAAGTTTTCATGGAGTATCTTAGTCGAAATAGTTAGAGCTTAGAGTCTAATTAATAGTCCCATAACTTACATTCATGGATTAAGAAAGTTTGGCTTATATCTTGTGGAGTTTTATTTTTTGGATTTTATTTTCCTGTAAAATTTGTGGAGCACGGAAGCTATTTCCCCGTTAACAACTCTGGTGCTTAGTTTACCTTTGATGTTATAAATTAGCTTAGTTGCGCTAAATTTGGAAGTCCTCTGATGAATGCGGCTCACTAATGTTTATATTGAACCTGCTTAATTGACCTTGGATGTTCTAAATTAGCTTAGTTGCATTTAATTAGGTTAGTTTATATTAAACGTCTGAAAATTCAGGTCTGTCCTCCTTGATTCTTACTTACTCGTAATTCTTAGCCTTCTTTGCCGTTCATGAGTATATCACTGAGAAGTGAGAATATTTTCCTCAGCAGAAGCTGAACATTTTCTAAGATGTTTTCAAATGACTTGATGTCTTGAACTCTTTGCTTGAGAAAGTAAAGGCAGCACACTCTTTTTGAAAATTAGTATAAATGGGGTGAAGATGGTAAATTTTTGGAGATTTAGAGCGAAATAGAAGTGATGTAGTATTAAAAGAGAATGACACAATAAGCAATTTGTGCATTTATCAAAATAGAGAAATGGGGAATATGCATGAAATTCCAAAACAATCATATGTTAATGAAATGTACTAAAGAAAGCTAAACATAAATTTTACTCTTGAATAAACAAAATACAGTTTGCTACTTTTATGTTTAAAAGAATACACCTATTGAATTTGGTTGGTTACTGGGAGAAAAAAAAACCAAAACACACATACACGAAGAAATGCATGGATGAGATGAAAAGATAGATAGATTTTGTGGGTATGATCGTCGTAAATAGAAACGTAGTGTATTGAAGGGAATGGAGGTATGATTTCACTCCAAGTAATGAAATTTGTGGACAGATTTGTAATTGGGTTTGCTTGATTTGATCAGTGAAATATAGGCTAATTTGATATTCTATCATGCAGAGCTTTGCAGGATCTGGGATGAGGTATTTCTTAGCAATGCTACTACTATTGAGCTTGCAGAATTGCTTAGCGACCTCCATCCGAAGTATTGCCCTCGACGATTTCGATGATCTGGATTTACCATCCTTCAACATTCAGGACACTCATTTTTTATATTGCTGCCAAATTTTGTACATTGTAATATATTTTAATTTTTACATTAGTTTTTTTAGGTTCTCTTGAAGTATAGCTTGAATATTTTTTATGATTAGTTTAGTATGAGGTTTGATGGGATTTATTTTTTCCATTTTCAGGTTACATTCCAATTAAGGCTGTGTTTATTATTAGAGCTTGCCTTTGGCTAAAGGCGTTACTTCCATTTATTTATGGTCTATAATATGTATTGAATTGAACTGAATCAAGTATGTAGTGAAACAAAAAGAAAAAATTGATGTTATAATTTTGAGAATGATTTGAACTAAAGCTTCCATGGATCCCTAGAATGATTAACAATTTTGAGAATTTCTGCCTTATTATAATTTTGATTTAGCAGGTCTTGTGAGAGAAGCGCTTTACTGTGAGATCACTCATACAAGTTAATAAAGATAGCCCAATTGACCAAATTATAAGCTTTAGTAGATATAATTGCTCAACATTCTATGTAACCAAATTACAAATTGTTTACTAATTCTTCTTTGTGATATTTTTCACCGGAACCAACTTGTTCCTGCTAGTTCTCTTTGTTCCCTCGTCCTCATCGAACTTCTTTTTCATCTCATGGAAACGCTTCAAAGCTTCCTCCTCCTTCTTTTGTGTATACTCCACTCTCAACTGTCTTTTAGCCATGATTAGTGGCCTCTTGACTTCTTTTTCTTTGATGAACGTATCAATATTCTTCAGCAGTTCATCTCTATTCTTATTCACATCGGACAAGACTAATTTACTACAAATTCACATCAGTGGCCTTTTGCAGTTTATTCTGATTTCCTTTTCAGCCCTACGCACACAAATTTTACAAGCATATAATTTCAAACTTATCACTGTCAATTAATACCATACATGCATCAATTATTCACCTATCTTATTTACATCTAGTTATACAAGGCAACATGGAATACATAAACAAAACATGTACTCCCTCCGTTCTTTTTTTATTGTCCACATTACTATAACGGGTAGTTTCATATGTTTGTCCCATTTCCTAAAATGGAAAGTTTTGATACCCTCTTTTCACCCCCTCTCTTTTCTAATATCCCATTTATAATGATTAATATATATTTTCTCTCTCATAATACCAATACAATCATTAATTCACACCACTATTATAATAAAATATCCCCCTCTCTCTTCTAATATCCCATTTATAATAATTAATTTATATTTTTCTCTCTCATAATATCAATACAATCATTAATTCACACCACTATTATAATAAAATAATACCCACAATCAACAAAGATTCCCACTATCTTAATATGTGTGAAATCTTCAAATAGGACACACATATAAGAACGGAGGGAGTATCAATCATTCTCTTAACTCCTTCATTTTTTATGACAACTATATCAATTGTACAAACAATACAATGAACCACATAAAAAAACCACCATGCATTTTCAGTACTTATCACTGTCAAGTTTGGATTCAGGTCGACCCAGTAGGTCAAGGATTTTTAAAATATACTTCATCATTAAATTTTTTTTCAACAAATTTATATAATAATTCTTTTACTTTAAAAGCAAATATTTTCTTATAATAAGACTAATATACCTATTTAAGGCAAGAATAAAGAAATGTTAGCTTCAAATATAAAAAATGATTATAATTTACAAGTATAGTAAGGACCCTACTATAAATGATGACATCGAATAAAAAATAATGATGTATAACTAAAAACGATGACGTAAAACTAAAAACGGATTAAAAAAATTCGTATTTGGGTTCCATTTTATTCGAACATTTTTGGGTTGGGTCATATTGAGGTTATACGTTAAAACTTCTGGGTTATGACCCACTAACTATCGATTGAGTTTGACATCAATTTTAAATTAGATTAAATTTTGACAAGTCTGCTTTAAAAGTTTTTCTTACTTTTGGATCATTCCTTATTATTGTCCAAGTACTTGGAAGTGAGGTCCTTCTTCCCCCTTCCCTCCTAATTCTTCTATCCCAACAGTTACCTATACTTTTTTCTTCTTTCTTCTCCTCTACCAAACATTTATCCAAGAATGTTTGTGATTAGAGCTGTTAATCGATCAGGATGGAACAATCGGGTCAAAATTTCAATAAACCGTGTTAAAATAGGATGGGTTAAAGCCTATCTAGACTTGACATGTCCCGACCCTTTTAAAAAAGTTTATTAAATGAGATTTTAATTCGACTTTATAGCTACTTAGGTCCACCTACTATATATATAATAATACAATATCATTTGAAAAAAAAAAGAAAAACGAGATGATATTTATTGCGAAATTCCACGTGGTAACCATGAGGTTTTGGGTATTCTATGTGGTAAATGGTTATCAGAATCGCGATCCTGATCAACGATTCTACGATCTTACGATCCAAAATTAGGCGACCGATCCGGATCGTAGGTAGGATCTTAAATTGGTAGAATCGTACGATCCTACTTAGCTCCAGGATTTGAGTGGTAGGATCATAACAGGATTCTACGATCCTACGATCTTACGATCCGATCCTACAAGGGTAGTTTCAATCGTATAAAAGTTTCATATAATCAAGATTTTACTTATGTATATATATGTATATGTCTAAACAATTATATCAATATGACTGAAATTTAAGTTTTTCTTGATTCGCATTTTAAAAATGATTATTAAAGGTATCTTTTACAAAACTTAATAGTTGAAGTCAAATAAGTGTTAACTAAACCTTAAAACATAAAAAAAGAACAAATACAATTGCAAATTAGTTATCTGAAGCATATTAATGCAAATTTGTAGGATCGCACGATCCTACGATCCGATTCTACTGATTTCGATCCTACCCTCTCAACGATCCTACGTAGAATCCCGATCCTAACAACCTTGGTGGTAACCAAAACTTCTAAAAAATCCACATGGTAACCCCGAGGTTTACCAAATTGTTCCAACATGATCTTTTTGCGCACAAAATGTTAGCAACCCAAAACCTCAGGGTTACCACATGGAATTTCCCATATTTATTTATACGGCAACAAAGCCTAACAATAACCCAATCCGACTCTTTACATCAAAGACTGATGATAACTCATCCCATTATCGATCTAACCTTTCAATGAGCCAAAAAAAGTTACCCAACACTTGACCCATTGGGTTGACTCGCCCCATTGAAAACGTCTATTTGTGATTACAAATTAAATTACACTTTAAGCATTCATTTTGTCCAGCTATTCTCTCAGTCTAAATTCTCAACGCAAATTGGATGGTGTCAGTGTAACACCCCACCATTTTATGATGTCATTATTTTATTATTTCATTAATTTTTGGAGATTTTAGAATTTAATTAAAATTATTTTCGAATTAGTTTTAATAGATTCGTGTCTCACACGAATATTAAATATTAACATATTTGTATTGAAAATAGAGTTGTGATTTTAAAGAGATCCGAATTAAAATTAATATATATATATATATATATATATATATATATATATATATATATATATATATATATATATATATATATATATATATATATATATATATATATATATATATATATATATATATATATATATATATATATATATATATATATATATATATATATATATATATAGGATTTGGATCATGTGAAAACCAATTAAAATGGTGAAAACTGAAAACAGGGGTACATAAAAGCTCATATTGAGTACATATTTAGATGGCAATTCTGTAAATAACCAGATGACATTTTTGTAAATAATATGAACTTTTTTCTTCACAAAATATATGTACACGTTATAAGATAATATGTACCCCTTTTGCCACAATATGTATACCTCTGTCTGGTTTTCAGTTTTCACCACTTATTAGGATCATGTGAAAACCAATTAAAATGGTGAAAACTGAAAACAGGGGTACATAAAAGCTCATATGGAGTACATATTTAGATGGCAATTCTGTAAATAACCAGATGACATTTTTGGAAATAATATAAACTTTTTTCTTCACAAAATATATGTACACGTTATAAGATAATATGTACCCCTTTTGCCACAATATGTATACCTCTGTCTGGTTTTCAGTTTTCACCACTTTAAGTGTTTTCACTTGATCCTACCCCTATATATATATATATATATATATATATATATATATATATATATATATCTATATATATATATATATATATATATATAATATATATATATATATATATATATATATATATATATATATATATATATATATATATTTATATATATATATATATATATATATATATATGTATATAGATGTAGGATCAAATGAGAAGGATTTTAAAATGAGAAGGGTGAGAAGGATTTTTGTTTGATTTTTTTGGTTACTATGTTACCAAAAATGGATACTATGTTATAAAAAAAGAACATTTTAAAATTGACGTTATAGTTACCTTTGTGTGTAACATAGTTACTTTTACAATTATATGTTGTTGGCTCAATCGTGTCCATAGATTTTTTTATGTAATTGAAATCAAGGGTGTAGAATCCTTCTTACCCTTCTCATTTTCAATGCCCTTCTCATTGGATCCCTCCCATATATATATATATATATATATATATATATATATATATATATATATATATATATATATATATATATATATATATATATATATATATATATATATATATATATATATATATATATATATATATATATAGGGGAGGGATCCATTGAGAAGGGGTCTCAAAATGAGAAGGATGAGAAGGATTTATAGCCATTGATCTTATGAAAATCTAACAGGTGAAAATCATCTTTCACGTCAATTTTCTTCTACATTTTATGTTATGATTTAAGGTTACTATGTTTTTAGAAAATGATACTATGTTATGATTAAAGGTTACTATGTTTATTTTAAAAAATTACGATGTTTTGTATAGATTAAGAGAAGACAGTTTCCATACATAATCATAGTAACCCTTATTGATAACATAAGATCTTTTTCTAAGAATATAGTATCTTTATAAATTGTAAAAATCTGGGTAAAAAAATATGTTGAACCGCGTGCAAGGAGCTAACTAATCCAGACCATTGATATTTGATCTAGACGGTTGAGATTCCTTCTCACCCTTCTCATTTTGAGACCCCTTCTCATTTGATCCTAAATCTATATATATATATATATATATATATATATATATATATATATATATATATATATATATATATATATATATATATATATATATATATATATATATATATAGATTTTGAGATCCCTTCTCATTGGATCTCAAAATAAATAATAACAATATATATATATAGGGGAGGGATCCAATGAGAAGGGATCTCAAAACTTCGAGGCTGTAATTCATAAAAAGGATAAACTTCTCATCCTTGTCATTTTGAGATCCCTTCTCATTGGATCCCTCCCCTATATATATATATATAAGGTAGTTTTATATAATTTTTTTTGGGTTTTTTATGAAAAACAGCCTCAAAGTTTATCCTTTTTATGAATTACAGCCTCGAAGTTTTTTTTTAATGAATTACAGCCTCAAACATTTTAAAGTGACCAGTATTACGGCCAAGTGACCGTTGACCACGATTATTACCGTTGACATTCCCTTCTTCCCAGTCACTAACCAAGGCTGGTTAACCTTCATCCCCAATCATCTTTCTCTCTCTTCCTCCTCCTTCTCCATCATCTTCATCCTCCATTAATCTTCAAAGTCACCATTAATCTTCAACCCAATTTCTCTCCAATATCCAAACCCTAAATTTCTTTCCACCATTAATCTCTCTTCATCACTTTCCATATTTTGTTATCCTCAATGCCAAAGAGGGAGATAGAAACTAAACCCATCCAAGAATGTAAGCTGTAAAAATTAGCAACAACACCATCTTCTCCATGGAATTTGGTCCAAAATGCACTGTTTTCTTCAAATTCCTTGCATTCCTAAATGCACAGTTTTCTTCAAATTCCCACAGCCCAACGTAACTCCTTGCATTCCTAAATGCACTGTTTTCTTCAAATTCCTTGACCCTGGTAGCCATCTATGAACCAAAATCGCTGATAACCCAACAAAATAATCAAAACCCATGTTATAAAATCAAGCGTTTCAACAGAAATCACAAGAAAAAAATCTAGTTAATACCTTCTCCACTCAGAATAATGAACCCAATCACCATTAATAGAGGATGAAGCACCTATTTGAAGAAAAAATGGAATTAATCAGATGAAATTAAGCAATGTACAGTTGATTTAATAGGGATTAGATGAGATTAGAAGAGGGATTACAGCGAAAATGAAGGTGTCATTCGAGGAAGGAGAACGAGGAATGAAGCTGGTTTTGAAAACACAAGCCCAGATTAAGACGAGTGAAGCTATAAAAATGGCGGATAGTCGGGCAATTGCAAGAAGAGGAAAGGTTGAAGATGACATATTTGTAATTGTAGTTTGTATTGTAGAGCCCAGATTAAAACTCAATTTCTCTCCAATGTCCAAACCCTAAATTGTGGGTTTTAATTTGATGGATTAACTAAAACCCTGAAATTAAAATGGGTTGTGGAAAGATTGAGATTAAGAGAGATTAATGTGGGTTTTAATTTGATGAATTAACTAAAAACCCAGAAATTGAATTGTATGATGGAAATTGAATTGGATGAAAGTGATGAAGAGAGATTAATGGTGGAAAGAAATTTAGGGTTTGGATATTGGACAGAAATTGGGTTGAAGATTAATGGTGACTTTGAAGATTAATGGAGGATGAAGATGATGGAGAAGGAGGAGGAAGAGAGAGAAAGATGATTGGGGATGAAGGTTAACCAGCCTTGGTTAGTGACTGGGAAGAAGGGAAGGTCAACGGTAATAATCGTGGTCAACGGTCACTTGACCGTAATACTGGTCACTTTAAAATGTTTGAGGCTGTAATTCATAAAAAAAAAAAACTTCGAGGCCGTAATTCATAAAAAGGGTAAACTTTGAGGCTGTTTTTCATAAAAAAAACCCATTTTTTTTATTAGAAGATTGATCTTGTAAATAGACGGACTGGGTTTAAAGTGAGAATATTTTTTTTTTAAGTCTTGCAAACAAGCAAAAACGGCACATCTCCTTTTCTCCACTCTCCCTCACGGCTGAACCATAAACTGCCGGCCAGCAACCCAGCCGCGGCAGCAGCGGCCTCCGACAGCACCATCGTTCCTCCCCCTCTTCCGCCTGTGACGCACGCAACTGCTCCTCCCCCTCCGAACACCCACAGCAGCAGCAGCCTAGTGAGCTGCAGTTCTTGTGCGTGCCGGCAGCCACAGTGGCCGGTTTTGGGCCCCTCCCTTCGGCCGGTTTTGGGCTGTGTGCACCGCCACCATAAACTTCATCCACACCTTCACCATTTGCTAGTTTTTCCATTGTAAGACATCTCCTCTTCTTCTCCCATTTTGATTCTTGCTTCTAATTAAGATCTACCATGTTTATGAGTTTGGGATGATTGTTTATTAATTTTTATTGAATCTTATTATGGGTGAGAATTTAATCGATGATTTAAGTGTACATGTGCATTTGATTATAGAAATATGAATGAAAAGTGTTGAACCTTGTATTGTTTTCATTGAATCTTTGTGTGGGTAATAAAAAACTCAAGTGTAGTGAATATTAACTTTATTATACATAAATTGGGTAATTAGTTCAAGTATTGAAGTTAGATTCATTTGGGTTATCTTTGATTTCCAATTCATGTGGTAGTATTTAATTAGTTATTACAATTTGGGGTTTTGATTCACCTTCAAAGTTTAAAAGCAAAGTTTTGGAAAGAAAAAAAAATTCAGATTCTGTGCTTCGTGTTCTTGGCTGATTTCGAGCCTCTTCAGGGCATTTTTAGGTTTTGGTTTCTTCATAAGATTTGTAGAGCTCGAAGTCGCGGTCGCGTGGGCACTTGAATCACCCCAAAATGATTTCGTATGAGAGAGTTATGCCCAAAATACTAGCAGACTGTCATGAAAAATCGAAAATAGTCAATTATGGGTTTAATTGTTCAAATGGGGATTTCAATTGGCTATTCCTTCAATCAAGTATTTACGATTATTTTATGTTTCTTTATTCGGTTATTATGGATGGTATGAATTGTTGGGTATTATTGATGGTGATGATTGTAGTGACTATGAAAGTGATTTTTGGTCTAGATTGAGAATAATAGTTGCTAGTTGTTTTGGGTTGATTGTTGTAAATTACAAATATCCTTATTAGGATGTTATTTAAGTCATAATGCATGATGTTAGAAAGCTAAGAACACGATGTCTACTCTTCGTCGATGGTTGCTTAAGTTACTTGACTTGTTTTGATTATAGTTCTTTCTAGCCTTGTAGAATGTAACAAATGATATCGCGATTCAATAACTCTAAGAATTAGCTTATCGTTGTATAAGTGTTGTGTTAAAAATTGTAAGGCTTAGTTGTGATTGGTTATTTTTAGGTAACGCGAGCCGATATGTACAAAATTGGTTAATGTAAAGAAACGATTCACATATACTTTTACTTTTAAATTGATGGAAGGACTTATGTTGTGTTGAGTTAATAATTTTGACTTGTACTGAATGTGTTATGTGCGTGCCAGAGTGATCGAAAACTCATGTTAAATGGGTGATAGCGGTTACTTTGGTATTTAGTTGGCTCGGTAAAGTAGTTAAGAAGACTTATTAGTTCCATTCATAACTCTATAGGTGCCCATCTCATAAGAGGAAGGTAGAACTTTAATTGGATGATTTTTGTAACTTTTAGTTGTGCAGTGACGCCTATAGGTACGTACACGCAGTAATTAACTCTTGCATGGATCTTGCATGGTATATTTATCGATATTGAATTGTTTTAAAATATATAATGTACATTATTTATGAATCGTCGTCGAATGAAATATCAAATTTATTGATCATATGATTTTCAAGTTTACTAGTAGAGAACGATGCTAGTATGCTAAATGTCTGGTAATGATTTAAAATGAGAACGATCCCTTGTTAGTAAGATTGGTTAATAATTGGTTGAAAGGGAGCGAATCCCTTATTAATGATATTGTTTATTGTAAGTTTGAATAGTGAATGGTTTCCGTATTGATGAGATTGATTATCGTTAGTTTAAATGAGGATGAATCCCTTAGTGATGGAGTAAAAAAGCTATTGGTATGAATGAGAATAATTCTCTCATTGATGAATTTGACTTATGTTAATTTGAATGGGAACGACTCTCTTGTTATTGAGATTGATTCATGTTAGCTGAATAGGGAAGGATCCCTTTATTAATATGGTTGAGTTATGTTTTATGAATGGGAATGACTCCCTTATTGATGGAGAAGAAAGTTGTTGATTGTAATGGGAAGAAGTTCTTTATTGATGAGATAGCAGACTTGTTCGATTACTGTGACTCCACTGGATTGGTACCCCCAGCTGGATTAGTTCCCGGAGGCATGGACCATCTATATATAGTCGCTGTACGGGGATATGATCATACTTTGCCATTGGGCGCCGGCATGGCCGTCACCGTCCTTGGCTGAGGTGTTGCCATGTGGGTCTTGCAAACCCCAATATGGTGGCCTCTAGTCACATAGGAGGATATATGAAATCAATAGAGGAATAGAAAATTGTGAAGGCATTGAGAAGTACATAGAAGTGGAAAATAGTGGAAGTAGATACTTATGCATCGGAGTGTCTTTTAGTTACTGACGTGTACTGTTTGTTACTGACGTATATAACTTGTCGTTAGTTACTGACGTGTACTGTTTGTTTCCTTGTTGATGGCTTGTCTTAGATGGCCCTGCTATGACACGGTCTATGACTTTACGTTGAGCAGTAGGGTATCATAGATAGATCTTGCAGGTTTTGGACTTTCCTCGCATTGCATATGGGGGGATTGAGTGAGAATCTTGACACGTGCCATGTTCTAACTATTTTTGATGCTACATGTGTTTTTGAATTGAATTTGTGTATGTTTTTGGTTGAGGCGCATGTCCTTCTTTTTTGTATATGTCATCTCCGCTGCATAGTTTATAGTTGTATGGTTTTAAAAAGTCTAGTTAGTTTAAACGCAAGCGCTGACACCGAAACCACGATCCATGCTTAGCATGTTGATTTCAGAAGCCGGCCATGAATCGTTCTACCGTGATATAGTTTTGATAGGCCGCGATGCCCTTACTTTATTAGATTTTAAATAAATTTTGATTTCTATAAAAGACGGACAATTTTATGGTAGATGCTGCCGAAATTTCCACTCACATCTTTAAAGTTAATCTTTAACGTTTATCAAATTCTTTTTCTTTTTCTTTTATGTAACACTCAAATTTCCTCCCGTTCTTTACAGTTTTGGTTTCTTTCAAAGGGTCGGAAATTCAGGGGTGTTACTGTCAGGTTTGGAGTGTATGGCAGAGGGAGAGGAAGATTTGCCCAGAGATGCAAAGATTGTGAAGTCATTGTTAAAATCTATGGGAGTTGAGGAGCATGAGCCCCGCGTTGTGCACCAGTTTTTGGAGCTTTGGTATAGATATGTCGTTGATATCTTGATGGATGCACAAGTTTACTCCGAGCATGCTGCTAAAACCACAATTGACACCGATGATATCAAGCTTGCTATTCAATCAAAAGTGAATTTCAGCTTCTCGCAACCACCACCACGAGAGGTACTTCCACCTTTTACTTCGTTTTTGTTTTTGAAATAATCCAATTTTATCTATTTGTAGATTTTTAGAACCTAATTGTTTGGATTTTATCTTCTAATTTCGGGAGTGGAGTCCCTTCTCGTTCTTTCATCATATTCATTGCTATCTGGGATCCCTATTGCATCGTTGATTGATTGATCTGTAAGAATTTGGCTTCAAGAGTTTGAATTTGCCGGAAAGAAACCCTAGGAATTGAAAAAACTTAATGCTATTGGGAATGATTATTTCAATTGAAAGTATAGATTTGACTCAAATTTAGTATATTTGGCAAATAAAATGTTAGAGTAAACCAGCAAATGCGGAAGCGTGGCCTAAAAGTGGCACGAAAGGTTAATAACTATGGCTTGAAGGTGCACCAATGAACCATGGTTATATGCAAGTATTAAGGTGATTTAAGCAATAAAAGTAAAGCAAACATTAACACCAAGATGTAAGGTTGTTCACTATTAATGAGGCCACATCTACCATCCTAGACTAGTGTATAATATAGAGGAGCTTGGAAGCTCATTACAAGGTTGAAGGAATTACATTAATGGAGAGTAGGGTGAGCTATACATTTGAGTAGAAATTTAAGAGAGTATTATAAGGATAAAGAATGGGAGGCTCAAGCTTTTAGCTTGGATCTACACACTACAACAATAGCAACACAACTTATATAGGCAAGGGGGACTTGGGAAGCAAAGAGCCAAAACAGAAAAAACAAGGCAGCAGCTGTCAGTGGACTTGCTCGACCTGGTGGCTCGACTGAGCAGGGGTTCGAGTGGCAGTCAAGCACGCTTCTGACGCCTATTTTCCAGTCTGTTTCCTTTCCTTTACTTGTGATTCAATAGTCCCTATGGTCCCTTCTATGATCCCATAGCTTGATCTAGCTAGTGTGTACTACATTCTCTTATTTATCAATGGCAAACCCATGTGACACGCTCCATACACTTGTTTTATGTCTACAATGAGATTGTGTACTACATGAATAGGAGTGTTCATTACTACTCATAATAAATACATGCTTAATGTCTAGTAATCATTGTTTGTTACTTTAACCTTTAAGACTAAACTCTTCTACACAACTTCTGGTGTTTTGAGGTTTGCCATTTCTAACTATAGGCATTTCTCTCTAGCTATTTCTTGTGGTTGTTTACAGTTTTGCTTAGAAATTTATATGCTTGGACTTGGGTAGGTTTTACTGGAGCTGGCTAGAACCAAGAACAAAACACCACTACCAAAACATTTTGAAGGCTCTGGAATCCCACTTCCACCTGAAGAAGACACCCTGATTAGCCCCAATTACCAGTTAGTGATACCAAAGAAGCAAAACCCCCAGGCATTAGAAGAAACAGAAGAAGAGACTGCAGCTCCTAGCACATCGCAAGAGCCAAAGACTGATACACTTCAGAACACTACACAGAGGGTCTCCTTTCCTCTGAAACGTCCAAAGTAAAACCGCGTCATTACTATTGTGGCACAACATTCATCATACACTCTTTCCCTGTTTCCGGTTGGAGCACATCATCTAGGAGAGATCTCTTAAATCTTCTCGTGAGCCCAAAGTTTCTAGTTTTTTACTTATCAAGAAGAATCTAGGAGCTTATTCATTGATTGGTTGCCTATTAAATTACGACAGAAATTTCCGGTATCTTGCTATGCATCTGAGAGTACAACCCTCGTCATGATGCACAATAAATTCTATCGCGGACATGGGAGTTATACCTCATGGTCTGTTTTGTATCCTTGCCTTTATTTAAATGTTGCTACATGAACTATATTTGATGTTTATATTAGGAAATGCTTGGAGGTTAGTTTTAAGACTTGCTACATGAACTATATTTAAATGTTGCTACATGAACTATATGAGATTAGTATAAACCATAATGGTGACCTGTTCTGGTGCAAGGAATTTGTGAGTTTTAAGACTTGGTAGTTTTGGAAGCTCCACCTGATTTTCAGCTTGGTTGTACATTGTGTTACTCCTTCACTCCTACACAACCCACCCGATGCGTTTCATGTTGGATCCTGTTGTGTTGGAGTGAAGGAGTAACACAATGTAAATATGAAACTAGTAAAGGATGTGTAATATGATGTGTAACATGCACATCCGATCCTTTGATGATACATGTTGGATCCTTTGATGAAACAAGTTTTTTATTGCGTTTGGTTTCTTCGTTCTGTATGTGCAACAAGATATAATCGGTACATACGAGTTTGAGTAATATAGGATGCATTTTAAGACGTTTGTGCACCTATGTTCTTGTGTTGTTTACCTGTGAATTATGGTGCATTGTGTCGATTTCTTTTCTCTTCAAAAAGATAAACTAGGCATGGAATGTGAGTGTTGCTCCAACGATATGATTGTCTGATACAAGACTAACAAGTCTTTTAAAATAGGTGACTCTACATACCAAGTCTAACCTTGTTAGATCAAGACAAAGTTGAAACTTATTGCACCAATTGAACTAATCGCTTAATCAAACATATACTATTTTTTTTTTTATCAACTCGTCTTGTATGAGACCGTTTCACCATGA
The DNA here is from genome assembly GCA_019776075.1 of Amaranthus palmeri. NCBI lineage: Eukaryota > Viridiplantae > Streptophyta > Magnoliopsida > Caryophyllales > Amaranthaceae > Amaranthus > Amaranthus palmeri. The sequence goes on along the minus strand of JAAKBH010000093.1, from coordinate 345,782 downwards.
TACAGGTCCACATAATAGTCCATTTTTTCCGTTGATTACTTTAAGATCATAAGTAATCGTTTTAAGGTTAAGTAATCATTCTAAGACTATAAAAATCAAAATGAATAAAAGACTCGATTCTAAAACTACCCAAAATATATTATTAGAAATCAACTCAATGATCCGAAACAACTCTAGTCCCATCATACATCTCAATTATTGAGAATTAGATTCAACCTACAATGGGACCAATACCTCCTTTAAAATAAATAAGTAAAACAACTTCCAAGAGGTTTACTTTGAAAAGGGCCATCCTAATTTAAATTTGCTTGATAAAAGTGCTAATGGAATTTCTTCATGATATTTCTTCTGCTTCAAAACGAGAATTGTTTCCTTACTTTTTTTTTTAAGATATACCTAACTTTCTTTTAGACAAAATAATGCAACAACAATGATAAAAATTTTCCCACGAGCATATTTGATGAAATTAGTGATATACATATATGATGGTATATAAAAACATATACTTCATTATAATCATCAATGAAATCAACTCTCAATTAGCATGTGCAAAGCGGTCTATAACACAGGGGCCTATTATTAGAGGGGATTTAGAATCTATTTTTATACAAATTTTATTTATCAGTTTATTTATTGTGAATACATATATTATAACTTTACACGAGAGTACCCAAGTACTCCCTCCGGTCCAGTTTAGATGTCCCATTTGACTTTTGGAACTATTCACTCATCACTCTTAATCAGGGGCGGACCTAATTCATGTGTTGGGGTTGCATATGCAACCCCATTAAAAAAAAAAATCAGAAATGTAGTTGTAAAGTCTTGAACCCATGACCTTTTGGTAAATATCAATACTCCAAACCACTAGGCTACAACACTTACCAATGGTAATTAATAAATTTAACTATATTAATACTTAAAAATAGTAATTAATAACTATTAAAAGAAAGAAATATTTACCTATTCTGTTTCCTTTTGAATTTTGATTAATTATTATGATTAATAATTTTTAAATTTAATAACTATTCAGTTTCCTACTTTCCTCTGTCCAATGTCCATGCTCGGGTCTCGATTCTCGAAGAGACGAAGACTCTCGTGACGTCTTCTGTACTGCCAGTGCCGCTGTGCCGCCTGAGAACGAAGACTTGAACTGTGTCGAAGGATTTATTGAAGAAATTGGGTATAATTCTAATATGTTTTATACTTTTATTGTTTTATAATATTTTTATAATGGGTAATTGGGTAATGGGTATTATTCTTAATTTCTAATATGTTTTAGTTTTATAATGGGTGATTGATATATGGGTATAATTCAGTTTCGTTGAATTTGGGTATTATTCTTAATTTCTAATATGTTTTAATTATAATGGGTGATTGATAATTTATTAATTTGGGTATAATTCAGTTTCGTTTTGAATTTGGGTATAATTCTAATTTCTAAATTTCTAATTTGGGTAGAATGTTAGAAGTTAGAATTAGAAGTTATAATTATAATTTTGATTTTTTGAATTTAGGATTTCTATTTTGTAAATTTAGAATTTTTGTTTCTTTATTAATGTTAATTTATAAACTATCAAGTTTATTTTATAATTTTGTTGTATTGATTTAGGATGAAGTCATTAAAAGATTCAACCATTACAAACTTTTTTACAAAGAGAAAGCGTGAAGAATCTACGGGAACTTCTTCTCAAACACCAAATTCATATCAAGAACCTATTCATACTTCTACTCCAATTCCCACACCAATTAAAGAACCAACATGTAAACCAATTTCTAGGTCATTGGAGAGACTAAGTGAAAGTGATGTTCTTTCTCTTGAACACGATCCAGGACTAAGGAGACGAATTTCAGACTTTCATGTAGATGACAGGGAGATAGTAATTTGTGAGTATATTCGAAGAGGTCCTTGTCAACCAAAAGATCATAATTTCCCATACACATACTATGGAATTAATGGAAAGACAAAACGAAGGTTTGTTCCTCATTGGTTTGATAAGTTTGTACATTGGCTTGAATATAGTAAATCAAAGGATGCGGCATTTTGTTTTCCTTGCTATTTGTTTAGAAATGATGGTGTTTATTGTGGGGGAGATGCTTTTGTTAGTGATGGATTTAAAACTTGGTGTAAAGGGGATGCATTTCAAAAACATGTTGGTGGTCATTTGAGTGCTCATAATAATGCATTAAAGTCTTTAATGGATTTTCAGAATAAAAAGAGTTCGATTATAAATATCTTAAAAAAACAATCACTTCAAGATGAAAATAACTATGATATTAGATTAGAGGCTCATATAGAAGTTGTTATAGGTTTCTTTTGCTTCAAGGATTGGCTTTTCGTGGTCATGATGAATCTGAAAAATCTATGAATAAAGGCAATTATATCGAGCTACTAAAATTGATAGCAAGGAGGGATTCTGATGCAAGTAAAGTTATGTTGGATAATGCTCCAAAAAATTGTCAATTGACATCTCCTAAAATACAAAAAGACATTATTCATGCTTGTGCTACAGAGACGACCAAGAAGATCATCGAGGAACTGAATGGTAGTTTTTTTTCTATTCTTGCTGATGAATCTGGTGATATTAGTGATAAAGAGCAGCTGAGTGTTCTTTTGAGATATGTTGATCAGAAAGGAATGGTGAAAGAACGATTACTTGGCTTGGTTCATGTGAGTAACACTACTTCTTTAACTCTTAAGGGTGCTATTGAATCTTTGCTTATGAAACACTCTTTGACTTTGTCATTGGTTCGAGGGCAAGGTTATGATGGTGCAAGCAACATGAGAGGTGCAATTAATGGTCTAAGAACTCTTATTATGAATGAATCTCCATGTGCATATTACATTCATTGTTTTGCTCACCAACTTCAATTAACACTCGTTGCTGTTGCTAGTAAGAACGATGATTGTGCTTGGCTCTTTGAAACACTTGGTAATCTGTTGAACTTGGTGGGGGCTTCTTGTAAACGTAAGGAACTTCTTCGAGATAAGCATGCCCAACATATATTAGAAGCTTTAAATGATGGTGAAATTGAGTCTGGAACAGGGTTGAATCAAGAGTGTAGCTTAAGTAGGCCTTCTAGTGTTAGATGGAGTTCTCATTTCAAGACTATTTTGAGTGTGTTTAATTAATATCCTGTAATTCTTGATGGCCTTGATTCTATCAAAGAAGATACTAATAGTATTGAAAGGTTGAAAGTGGAGTCCATTGCATTTGCACTTACGAGGTTTGATTTTATTTTTGTAGCACAATTCTTATTGACAATTTTCGCGATAACGAATCAATTAAATTTGTCATTACAAAGAAAGGAGCAAGATATTGTAAATGCCATGAGACTTGTTAATATAACAAAAGAACAGTTGCAGAAGCTTCGAGATGAAGGATGATATAGTCACATGGAAAAGGTCACCTCATTTTGTAATAAGAATGATATTTGTGTTCCTAAGATGGATGACATATATGTTCTTCCTGGACGATATAGACGTGGCCAAGTGCAAAAAACTAACGACCAACACTTTCGAGTAGGAGTGTTTCTAAGCTTGATTGATCAAATTATGTTGGAATTAGATGAACGATTTGACGAGATAAGTAAGGAATTGCTTATCTCCTTTTGAAGTTAGTGTTGACTCTTCCAGTGGCGACAGCATCAGTTAAAAGATCATTTTCTGTGATGACATTTATCAAGAATAAACTCCGCAATAGCATGGGTGATGAGTTTCTAAATGATAATTTAGTTACTTATTTGGAGAGGGATTTATTTGAAAATGTTAATAATAAAGATATTGCCAGACAATTTAAACATATGAAACCTCGTCGAAATGACCCTATGTAATAATGTAAAGGTACATGTTATGTTTTAGTGGCTTTGAAGTTTTTTGTGACATATTTGTGCACTGTATATTTTTTACCTTACTTTTTGATGATTCTTTTTCTTATTGTAGATAAACACTACACGTAAACTAATAGACAAAGCTTGTGTACGTGAGGGCTAGTTGATCGAGAAATGCTCATTTTGTCATTGTAACGGGTTAGTTGAGTTATATCTTCGTTTTACTTTATTAATAATATAATCTTTCACATTATGCTTTATTTGTTAATTAGAATCAGGACGCATTGATTAGACTCGCAACCCCATGTTTCAAATCCTAGGTCCGCCACTGCTCTTAATTTGTATTTTACTCTTAATTTATAAGTTAAAACATAGTCATGTGGGATCTTGTTTGATTCGTCTCAATACAAGGATTATTAATATCAATTTTTTATAATTTTTGATTAAGAATAATTAGAGATATTAAGGGTTAAAATGTTATCTCGACATGTATGAAAAGTCAAATGGGACATCTAAACTGGAACGGAGGGAGTAATAAAGAGCCAAGTATTATTAATTGTTTCAAAATACGTGAACTAAAAAAAGCTAATGACTTTTGATAAACTATTTCTTTTAATAAAATCTCATTTTAAAAACTTTTATATTGGCCAGTTGAAAAAATTTAATTGATGGAGAAATTTTATCATATACTAGTATTTTAATTGGAAAATATACTTTTAAAAATCCGACATTTGGGTTGTTCTCTTCTAAAAATCCGACCTTTCGATTATTTTTTTTTAAAAATCCCACCTTTGCACCCCATATGCATCTAAAATACACAACCCATTCTTTAACCTGAAAAACCGGTTAAATTGCATTTTATAAAAAAAGAGAAATTCTAAATTAATAAACCCCAATTCTATAAAGAGGTTCATCTTCTTCATTTTCAAGCATGGAAGCCATGTACTCTCCTCATCAAAATCAAAGTTCATCTTCTCATTGTGATTCTGCTAGATCGGGTGTTAAGTGTCACCATGATCTTGATGCTAAGCTGCGGGTGGTGAAGAAGCCAACTACCACAGTAAATGAGAGGAATGAAAATTGCTCTGATTTGGCGCATGTTTTAAAGAAAAATGACAGGTGAGGTATTATGGTGAGATGATGTTTACCAGCAATGGAAGGAGGGAAATAAATGAAGGAGAGGAGGGAAGTAAATAAGAGGAGTTGGGTGGGAAATTTTTAAAATCATCAGGTAACCGGTCAAAATGGGTTTTAGATGAAGATGGGGTGCAAAGGTGGGATTTTTAAAAAAATAATCGAAAGGTCGGATTTTAAGAAGAGAACAACCCAAAGGTCGGATTTTTAAAAGTAAATTTTTCATTTTAATTTCTTTTTTCTTAATTTGAAGATTGTAAGAGTCTATAAGATAAAATTGGCGTGCGATACCAAAATTTAAGAGACGCCCCAGCTTGACGAAACAAGAAAATTTGAAATAAATAAGATTATTTATCAAAAAAAAGCATACAATAAGATCAGAATCAAATGACTCTTTATTAATGAATCAGGTATTATTCAAAAAAAAAAAAAGAATCAAACTTATTCTAAAACTAAGCGTGTAATCCGCAAACCTTAGGTTCGGGCTGTTCGCACTTAGTAAGTGCGAACAGACTGAAAAACTGGAACAGACTGTTAGCACTTACTAAGTGCGAACAGCTTCTTGTCTTAAAATCAACATGTTGACCCTGTTTGACCTGTTCACAGTTACTAAGTGCGAACAGACACTTGATGGTTTTTTTTACCAGTTTATTACTGTTCGCACTTACTAAGTGCGAACAGACCCAAACCTGTGCTCCGGGGTATCAGACGCTTATATTTGGAATAAATTTGATTTGGATCTTATTACATGTTTTTTTTTTATTAAGAATCTTATCTATTTCAAATTTTTACGAAACAAAAGATGATCCAAGTCTAATTAAAACGCATTAGTGTTGGATCAAATACTGATCATGTGTAGGGCTAGGATACATGAAGTTTCCTTCTACGAAATTGAAGATTTTCATTGGAGAAATATTGAGACGTTGGATAAGAAACCGACACGACAACATGATCACGTATATAATCACAAATTCTTACTTGAGACCGTCTTTACAAAAGATGTCTCAAGATTGGGCCAACCCAATGTTTAAATTTTTAAAAATAACTATATTTACTACAAATACTCATCCTATTCATCTAAAATGTCTCATTTACTTTTTACACTCTATTCAATGCACTCATTCGATTATTAATGCACTCTTGAGAGATCGTCTTTTGTAAAGACGACTCTCAAAAGTCCAGTCCAAATCTATGTTTAGAGTTATAACAATGTATATTTTGAATTGGACTAGACTTTTGAGAATTGTCTTTACAAAAGACGGTCTCAAGTAAGAATTTGTGATAATTATATCCTTTGTTGCAATAACAATGGAGAAATAACAAAAGAAGCTAGAAAGATTATAACAAGAATGGTAAGAGAGTATGTAACTTAGTTGGGCTCTACATATTGTGAGTTTGTGATTGTAAGCTACATGATCACCCAAACACCTTTTTACGCAGTCCAATTAATGCGTTTGTCGAATTGCTTATATTTAGAATTATACTCAACTAAAAATTATAAAAATTTGATATTATGAAAGTATCCGACGAGACGAATAAAACATGATCCCACATGACTATATTTATTTCTCGTTTAATAGCCACACTATATAAAACACTATCAAATGATGAATAGTTTACAAATACAAATGGTGCAACTAAAAAACGGACTAAGTATTAAATTGGCTATTTCGTCAAATAAGTAAGCTACATGTGTAAGAGACTGTCTCTCGATGACACCATCTCATACAATAGTTTGCGATTGTCTTAAGTAATACCTTAATAGCTTATTGATGCCCACTAGAAGCTAGTTCTTCAAGTATGTTTCCATATTTTAATGGGTTAAATGGTTGAATTTCCAAACACTTGCAACTTTGCAACCTTAAATGAGAAATATTTTGGGTATGGTTTTGTTCCCACTCAATGGGGTATAGGGATGAAGAAAGATCATTGTCAATGGCCTTTCTTGCTATCACAATAGAGTTGATCACCTCGTCCATTGGATGGAAAATCGAGAGGATTTCAAACCCACAAAGGTCTTCCGGGCCAACAACCGGGTACAAAAAAGCCCGAGCTCCGTGGGCACTTCGAACCATTAGGGTTGTACCTTGTGCCATATTATTAGCTAAGTGATGAATGATTTTGATTTTGTCCTCCTTCTTCATTCCAACAAGGGCAGCTAAGAAAACAACATCATACTCTTTAAGTTCCTCTTTTCCCACACTCATCACATCCTTAGTGTGAAATTTCATCCGGTCTGATAAGTCTGGGTCGGGCTCCACCAACCGGGCTGCCATCTCATTAGCGGATGGGTCATTGTCATAGTTATCGAATTGGGTATCACGAAGGTGGTTAAGGGCGAGCACAATCGATGTAAGAGGGAGTGGGCCGGACCCCACAAAGGCGACTCGTTTTGGTGCATGGGTAGAATGTTGGGACAAGATGTTGTATTCTAATAAGCTAAGCTTAAGATAGTTGGAATAATAAGGAAAAATATCAAAATGGTCTATAGGGTTATCATACGAGACTAAAATTGAAGAGTAATGTTTTTCGAGAAGTCCCTCAGCCTCACCACAAAGACTAATTAGATTAGACCTCATTTCTTGAATTTGGTTAGGTAATTTTGTGACATCAATGGGATTAGGAGGCATGCAAGTATGTACAAGTTGTGTAAACAACATGTTGACATCTTGTGATGGTTTAAGACTCTCAAGATTTGAGATTTTCTCATACAAATCACTAATTTGGTTTAACAATGGCTCTTCTTGGCACACCATCATATTGAGTACTATGTGGATATTTTGATGGGAAAACAAAGCCAATTTAACAAGAAATTGAAAAAATAGTTTTGTGAAAATGTTTGTTGGGTGTCTTTGGATTTGGAGAAATTGAACAATGAGGGTGCTATTTATTGGCAATGTGTGGGTTGTACTTGAATAATCAATCTTTTAGATGCTTAGTCATAATTAGGGGTGTTTAAGGGTCGGACCGAGTTTAAGTAAATGTGGCCGGACTGGATAAGGGCCCTTTAAAATTAATATGGGTTTTAAATGGCCAGGCTTTCAAAGCCCGGTCCGGCCCAATCTGGCACATTTTTAATTCTAAAAATTATTTGAAACCCTGTTTATCAATTTATAACAATTAAATTATCATTTATAATAATTAGATTAAAGTAGTATTAATAATTTCATTGACATTTTTATAATATTTAAATTATACATTAAATATACTATTTACAAAGATCCGTTTTCGGCCCTTATTGAGCCCTTTTATAGCCCGCTTCATTTTAAATATAGTATAACCCGTTTTCGGCTCGGCCTATTTTCGGCCCGACCCAAAGCCCTTATAAAAACAGACCGGATAAGAACTCAAAATAAAGTTGGGCCCATAAACACCCCTAGTCATAATACATCTTTTGAGTTTAATTACATTTCAGTTTTAGTGGTTAAATTAATTAATAACCCTTCATTTGTGGATAACCCTAGTTGGTGTAAGTGGCTTTTATCCTTTGACTCTAGAGAATGTCATCATAGTGGATCACTACTACTCTTATATGGCATCGACTCGGGTGCTTAGAATCTGTATTGTTGTCATTTTATCATGGTTATTAAAATCCCAATCATCATATATGATTCTATCATTCTATTATTTAAAATAGGTAGGATTTAAATGTTGATAGAATCGTGCGATTATACCCAACTCAAGAATTTAGGTGGTTGAATCATAATATGATTTTACGATCCAACGATCCAATCCTATAAGGGTGTAGTTTTAATCGTAGAATTTTCATAAAATTTAGATTTCATTATGTATAAATATGTATATAAATAAATAATCATATCAATATGACTATAAATTTAAGTTTTTCTTGATTTGTAGTTTAAAAGGATATTTAAAAGTTTTCTTTTTAAAAATTAATAGAAGAAATCAAATAAGTTTTTCTTTACTCCTTAAAACTTTATAAAAGAACAAAAGCAATTGACAATCAGTTATCCAAAGCACATTAATACATGTTTTTGTAGGATCACACATATTCTATCAATATCTATTTGGACGTTTTCACTTAGATATAATTGGAAGTCGCTTAATCATCATCATCATCCTACCCAATATATCCCGCTCATAGAAAACTATGAGCAGGGTCTGGGGAGGGAAGGACGGCGGTAACTCATACCCGTGAAGGAGAGCACGGCCAAAAGGAGTCCCCGCTCATGAAAGTCGCTTAATAATGATATTAATTTAATTAAATTGTTGTTTTTGAGGGAAAAAAATATGTGAAAGAATGAGGACATACTCCATTCACATTGGTTCTGCAATGTGTATCCATCATGTAAAGTGTAAACCAATAAGTACACTGAGCTACAATCAGTAATCCATAATACAAATATACAATATTATATTCTGTTAATCTCTTGAAAGATCGTTTCTTTGGGAGACGTATCTCAAGTCCAGTCTATTAAAGATTAATATTAACTTATCATATTCTTAATGTCTACTTACAATCTTACATTATCCTTAATATTTACTTACCGTATCCTTAATGCCTACTTTTAATATCTTAAATGTCTACTTACAATATTCTTAATTCCTACTTATAATGTTTTAATTAATATATACTTCTATAATGGACTCTCACTATTATGAAATCTTTCATGGATTAAATGGCCTACTCTAATTATTGCAAAAACAACATGGAGATACAAACACCTCTCCATGATTTTATTACTATTACTTCCCTCCATATAAGTTGCACAATCTTTATTATCATTATAAATTAAAAATAAAAGGTTTGTTAAGTTTATAATGACGAATTTAAAATTTATAAAGAATAGGTATACTTCGAGATTTATCGAAGGATATAAATTTGAATTATTTTAGAAGGTAAGCAACGTAATATTCCTATACAAAATCAATTAATTAAAACAATATTTGATAAGAAAATAAGCATTTTAAGCACTAAAAATATAAAAGATGAGCATACCTAAACCGGCCACTTAAAAGATCCATCATTTCCCTCTTATATAAGAATGTCGATCACTTTTTATTTACATTGACTCTAATACCATGTAAAAACAATTAATTCAATTAAATTTATTATATTAAATAAGATCATAATGTATTCCAAAGTAACATTTTAATGTTTTATATCAAATATTTAGGCCAATTTCAAGTTAGTTAATATGTTAATGTTCTTTCAATTTTTCACAACAAATAAGAAAGTCAAAGCTATAAGCCTATAATGCCATGACAATTCGTCACATAATCTCACCGTAACCCACTCGTAGGGTCACAGGACACCCGTGGGCTCGGGCTCACAAACCAACGGGTCAAGAGCGTTGATTTGCACATACACTTGGTAAGGTTCATTGTTTCCCAAAACCATATGTTGTAGGAAGATTAGCTCACACACTAAATATGCAAGTCAACAACCCACTATTTTATCGATGTGAGATCTTGTCTCACAGTATTTCCAACATAATCATCTACAAGACTACAAACATACTGGAAGTTGTTTTCAGAATCTGATGAGGGTGTATTCCACTCTAATGATCTTGTCTTATTCTTGATACACAACAATTAAGACAAGGATTAAATTCCCTTTTATTACATGCCACTGAATTTTCTCTGATTTTAAAAATGCATAAAAAGTATGAAAATGTCTTTATGTGAATATATTCCAGATTAGGTTTACTTATCATGGTAATCTGTCCATATAGATAATTCTTTTTACAGACTTTCTTTTTCCGCTTTAAATTTGTTATGATTTTTTTGATATTAAATTAATTATAGAATCTAATAAAAAGACTATAAAATATCACATATCATACTTATAGTGATTTGCCATATGGAATAATTCATACCAAATTAACATCATTTTTATCCTTTAATATATGAGTATTATATCACATTTAGATATGTTCAATTAAATTTTATTAGAATATTATATTTTTGAATTTAAAAGCTACATGAGAAATCAAATTAAAGTTTCTAAGAACATATTTTTATTTTTATGTTGAAGCAATTGCTAATTGATAATGTATTTTCAATCAAATTTAATTTCTAAAATATTTCATCAACAAATAAAAGATACATAATAATCAAAAAATATTTTGAAAATGACAAAGTATCATTATAATAACGTTGTTGGAAGATTTATTTATACGTACTTTATTATTTTGAAAATGACAAAGAATAATTATTTTGCCTTCAAAAGTATGGTAACTTTTATTAATACTATATTAACTACCGCATTTTTTCTCATTAAAAAATTCTAAAATTCTATATATTAACAACTTAAATTCAAATATGACATTGATAAATTCTACATAAATAACATGTAATAATTGCATCTTTATTAAAAAAATTCATTTATACGTACTTTATTTTAACAACTTTGTGTATCGTACGAGTTTCTATACTAGTATTATTAATAATTTTATTTTTGTTTATATTTTCACATTCTTTTTTGATTTTATTTACAAACTCGATCTCTCTGTCTCTCATCATTTTCATGCAAATTTTTTTTAATTTTCTTATCTTGTGTGTTAGAGTAGGCTAACGAATGCGGAAGCGTGGGCCTAAAGGTGGTACGAAAGGTTAACAATCATGGCTTGAAGGTGTACTAATGAGACATGGTTATATGCAAGTATTAAGGTGATTAAACCAATAAAAGTAAGTAAAACAACAACACCATGATTTAAGGTGGTTCACCATTAATTAGGCTACATCCACCATCCTAGGCTAGTGTATCATTATATGTAGAGGTGTTCATTCGGGTGATCGGGTCGATTTCGGACGGGTGTTATTCGGTTCGGTTGTATTTTGGATCGGTTATGTTTCGACTGTTTATTATGACGGGTTACACTCGGGTCAGGTCGGTTAGCCACGGTTCGGTTAAAGATCGGTTATTCGAGCAATCGGTTAAGCATCGGTTCGGTGCCGGTTGAAGTTAGGGTCGAGTGTTAATCGGTGTCGGGTTGTCATCGGTTAATAATTGGTTCGGTTTTGGCGGGTACAGATCGGGTTCGGTTTTTTAGAAAACAGAATTCGGCTACGTATTAATAATTACTATCGATCAAAAACGAAATAGTTAAAATGCAAATCAATTAAGTATCATTATTACTTTGTTACTTTTACATGTTTGACTGAAAATTAAAAATATAAAGTTCTATATATTTTCCTCTAGTACGATTAAAAGTAGTTTAATAAACATTGACCATTGATTATTAGCTCTAAATATATGAAATCATGTATTTATTAGATTAACTAATAAAATGATTGATATGAGCATATCATACTTCTATCTTAAAAAATGGTTCAGATTTAAAGCAATTCGATCTAAAATTCATTCGGGTTAAGTCGGTTTTAGCCGGATTGAGTTCGGTTTCGAGCATTATTCGGGTCGGATATGACTCGGGTCGGTCATTTTTAGGTTCAGGTAATCTCGGTTAACGGTTATGTGTTGGTTACAAAACTCGGTTACAGTTCGGGTTCGGGTTTTCCATTTTCGGTTGTCAACCGGATCGGGTACAACATCGGTTCGGATATTGTCGGTTCGATAAACCTGAAAACGGAAGATATTTTCGGGTCGATTTACTTTCGGTTTCGGTTCGGATTTTCGGGTCGGATCACTTTTGAACAGCTCTAATTATATGTTTAAAGGATAGAGAGCTTGAAAGCTCATTACAATGTTGAAGGAATTATATCAATGGAGAATGAGTGTGTGTGAGCATTACATAGAGTAGAGAATTAATAGAGAATGGTAAGGATGATATGGGAGGCTCAAGCTCATGGCTTGACTCTACAAATACACTAAAATGCTACTACATTGTATAGGCAAAAGGGAGAACAAAGATGGGACAGCAATAGATGAGGGCAACGGTGGACAGGTTCACGTGAAAAGCATCCAGCAACTTCGCTCGACCTGGACTCGGTCGAACCAGGGGTCGAGCCACTTGGTCAAGTTGCATTCAGCAGCTCCTACTGCACGTTTTCCTCTTTTGTGCTAGCTCACGGTCTTCAATGCTTTGAACCCAATTCCCATGACTGAATATTTGCACTTCATAAAGCTTCACATGCATGTGAAGCTAGTCTTCCTATAGAGTAGTGTGATTCCCAAAAAAGCCAAACATAAAATGATGTGTCCTTTACCATTACTAAATATGCTTAAGGTCTAATATACTTAGTTATTTTAACCTTTAAGTCATAATTCTTCTACACATTAATTGTCATCTAATCACATGACTAATTAACCCAATACTCGTATTCAAAAAAATTAACCCAATACTCAAGTCACACATCTTTCATTGTGCCTTATTCTGCCACTAATTACGGATCAAGTCATAGCAAAGAAATCAGTATATGTTATAACAAATTCGGTGCAACGTAGAAGTAATATTATCATAAGGAATACAATTTATGGCATGTAGAGGAAAAATCATATTCAAATCAATTAAAACTTACTTTATCACCAAAAATCCTAATCAATCACCATGATTTGTAAGTCATTATAAAAAGACAAAAAGAACAATAATAATAATTATAATAATAATAATATCATAATAATAAAAAACAAAAAAAGATAAATTAAAATAACATAACTCTCACAGACTCACTCTATCAAATCCTACTAAACAAGAGTGGTTTGTTAACTTCACAAATAACCGTTATTTACTAAGATTTTCTCATTTATTAATTAATGTTTAGACAGAGACATAATGAAGGAGATAAAATTGGAATATGAAGAAATATAAAGCTACTTTGGCGTTTTAAGTTTGCAAATTATTGTAGATTTTCGATCCTTTCATTCTCTCTTCCTCTTCTACTTTAGATGATGCAGTTTTCGCATTACATTCTAAATAATTATGTAACCCTAAACTCCTAGGAAATGTTCCCTAGGATGTACTCTCTAAAATATGGTCCCAATAATATGTATTTAATTTTAAGGTAATTTCACGTGATAACTCTGTGTTTTGGGATTTTCCACGTGTTAGTGGTAATCAAAACTTGTAAGAAAATCCACACGATAACCCTGAGGTTTACCAAATTATTCGAACACAACCTTTTCGCATATAAAATGTTAGCAAACGTTAATTTCGAAGCTTTAAGGCTAGTGTACGCCTATTTATGTGATTCAGTTTTTCAAATTCCATCAATTCCTACCTTTTTCCCTAAAATATAAACCCTAACTCTACCATCTTTCATCAAAATCATATGTTTCCCTAAAGTCAAATATAGTACTTAAAATGTTGAATTATGGTTAACGTTTTGGGCAAAAGGTTGAAACTAATGGAATTTGAAATGGTGAGTCGCATAAATAGACATATAACAACCTTAAAGCTTTGAAATTAACATCTGCTGACGTTTTATATGCAAAAGGTCACAATGAAACAATTTGGTAAACCTCAGAGTTACCGAGTGAATTTGAAAGGGCCGGGCTGGGCAGGGTCGGACAGGGTCGGGCTAAGCTTAGGTAAATATGGGCTGAGCCAGATAAGGGCCCTTTAAAATTAATATGGGCTTTAAATTGGTCGGGCATTCAAAGCCCAGTCCGGTTCAACCCGCCCCATTTTTACTACTACAAATTATTTTAATCCCTATTTATTAATTTATAGCAATTAAATTAATATTTATAATAATTAGATTAAAAAATATTAATAATTTCATTGACATTCACCTTTATAATATTCATACATTAATTATACTATATACAAAGGCCCGTTTTCGGCCCTTATTGAGCTCTTTTATAGTCCGCTTCATTTTATTATAGTATAACCCGTTTTTGGCCCGACCCGTACAAAGCCCTTCCAAAAACGAGCCGAATAAGGACTCAAAATGGAATTCCGGCCCATTGAACACCCCCTAGTCAATACTTAATAGGAATATTTAATAATTTCACCTTGGGTAATCCTCTTTTAACAATTTCAAATACAAGGGATTAGTTTTAAAAATAAATGAATTTTAGAGTTATAAGTAGCCCATTCTTTACTTAATTTAGTTTAGCATATTCAATCCAAGAGCACAAATCATACTCCATCAACATGACCACGAGCCACGAGCCACGAGCCACGAGCCACGAGAAGAAAAGAAGAAAGGTATGCCATGTTCACATATCATGTAATCACTAACCCAAATAGTCATTGCTCAAGTATAATCCATGGATGTACATTCGTATTCATCTCTAATTATAGTCATTATCACATAAAAATGCAAGTGAAAGAACCATAGCATGATGAGTTCAAGTTTTATAAATCTATCCCTACTGTGATACTATATCTTTATCAGCTGAAACCCATTAAGAAAAAAGGCATATTCTACAATTCTTCAGATACATAAACATCTTGAGATTCATAATTTTCACTTATCTCACTCTGACCAAACTGGAGCAAGAAGTTGACGCCATTCACCACATCGTAAACCATCAATCCTATTCTTCCACCAACCCAACTCCCGATTTGACTTCCTATGAGATAGCCAAATCTCCCGAGCCTCTGTTCCCCCAGGTATCCTACTACGTAAGTGCCAACCAATGTCCCACTTCCTCTAAGAAAGCCTTCGGTCATTGTACCTCCAAAATAAATGGCTTCAAAGAAGTCCCACCCGGAAGATACAATCGGTCCGGTGATCCTCCTAGCCTTACGAGAAGCCAGTTTTGCAGCCTTCTTTCCTTCTTTAGCAGCTTGTTTGGCGGCATCTTTTGCATTCAATCCCTGTGACATTGCATCGTTCAGTGCATTCTCCAGTGCTTGACTCCTAGCTAGCTCGACATGAGCTGTTTGGATGTTGTTGACGTAGAGCTTCACGCCCTCTTTAACTGAGCATGCTAATGTACCAGTGCTCATATCAAAGCAGTTTAGGAAAGTGAATTGCCCACTCTTTGATGCTGCTTCTTCGCCTACCAGCTGCCTGCATTTTTCAGCTGCATAGAACAACAGTAAATTAAGATTCCCCAACTGAAGAAAATGCAAAGGAAAAACAAAAATGACGCATAAATTAAATTGCCACAGCCTTTTAATTTCAGGGAAGATAAAAATTAAATTTCAAACCACGCACACAATGGATTATGTAGATCAGATGGAAAATTACTATGGAAGCCAAGAAAATCATCATCATTAACCAAAACATATTTAGAAACTACAAATATTCTATCACCCCAATGTCAAGTGACTCTCACCTAAGCTCCCACCCAAGAGGGTTTAGGAGTTACTCAGAAACAACAAATATTCTATCATGTCTTATACACGTAATTCTAATGTATTTTTTTTCACATATTTTATACGCCATAAGTTGTCTAGTTACTTCAAATAAAATTTCTTCAAAAATAATAATTCCTGTGAATTTAGGAAACTAATTAGCTACTGAAATATTCAGCAAAATCCTATCAGTTTTTCCTGATTTTTTTGAGTTAGAAGGTCTGCACAGGTTTGAATTTAATTATCCTTTGTTTCTACCATCTGCTTCTTGCCTTCTCACGCCTCTTCAAACTACATAATGCTTTTTCAATATTTCTATCATCAATGTAAGAACGGGTCAGACAATACGGTGACAAAATGATGGTTTGATCAAGGCAGAGATGCTTGAAAGAGCTAATAATTAATTTTCCTCAGCCTCAGGATTATAGAGGAAAATCCAAACTCAGTTCAAAGATGCATTCCTGACAATCTTACGGGACCCTCCTCTTATATCTTGATCTCAAGAGCTATATCTGCCACTAGAGGATCCCAACCTGGAAATAGTAACTTGAATTATTTGAAATAAGTTATTTATGTCTGATATCATAAAGCCAAGTAGCAAACACTAAGAGAGTTAGTCTGATATCACAATAACTTTTTTATATGGAAAAAGGTTTTTTAGTGTGGTACAACTTACTTTTTTGAAAAGGCATTGAATTGCACCCAAACTGATATCTCAACTCAATCATCTCTAAAATAAACCCTCTAACTTTAACTGAAATCCCTACCCACTGAAATACGGAAAACAAAAACAATCCAAAGTTAATAAATTAGATTGAGTCGCCTGATTGACTCATCGTCAGCAAAACTTAAAGAAGGGCTTTGAGTGATTTCTGTTTTCCAACTCACAACAATGCATACATCGGCGATATTTCTCCTTTCCCCTGTTTATATGAAATTAAAGCCATCAAAATTGGTGTTCTTCTATCCTCTTCTCCCTATGTTATCATTCTCAAATCCTCCTCACCTTATCTATTTTCCAAATCTCGGTCCTTTTACTTGTTGACCCATCTCCCTTACTCTCTTTCTTCTACCTTCCATCCCTCACTTTATTCGTCACCCTTCCTTTTGACAAGCAAGTATCTACCTCTCAACATGCATTATGTATGTACGTAGATACACTACAGCGCACCTGCCTAGATACCTCCATCAGCCTAGATACCTCTCAACACTTCATACCAAATTCTGTATCATATAGTCACCGGAACCAAAACAAATTGCATCCCCTATCATCACAAGCAATGATTATTCATCAACCTTCCATCAATGTAACTAGTGTTTTGGAGGACAAGCAAAAAGTGAACAGTTAAGGTTCAAGCTCAGCTAACACTTAAGAAAGAACTTGAGTGCATTCCAAATCTTTTGACAGTACTTGAGCATTTCCTTCAATAATGATAGTTTTGTGAATGATAGTTAAAATTTTTTCAAGCATGAACAACAAAACAACTGTAATGTCAAAGCTTCACTAATTTAAAATCTTTTACAAAACCTTCTAACAATCTTTCTATTATAGGGGGGAAAAGATATTAACAACTTATTTATTGTAAATTAATGCAAATTGGTTGTAAACTCAACACTATTGATACAGGAGCTGAGCTCTGATATACTTAACTCAAAACAAGTTGACTTCTAGCAAGCTTTAGAGCTCCATACATTTAGAAGATAAACATATAGAGTCTAATATTCAAATTGATGCGACTCAACGAAATCTTTATATGTTGATCCTCACAAAGAATAAAAATGAATTTAAACTTAATAATTACTTTCCATAACTAAGCATGTGAAATAAAAAAGAGTAATTCCAATTGACAAAAGCATCAAACACCTTCCAATCAGCCAAACACCACAATATCCGGTACCTTTCTCCCTTTAAAACCCTTGAAAAATTTATAATCACCCATAGATCGTATTCAAGCTTTACCCATATAATCATTGTAATATAATCGACAATCACAGTAGCGATACAAAACTCACAATAAGCATCCGATCACGCATAGAACAATACTTCAATCACATTCACTGCTTAATGTAATATATCAAACTAACTAACTTAAGGTAATTGGCCCTTCTAAAAACCAATCAATTCCAAACGTATATCACAAAGGAACCCTTGAAAAGCATGCTCTCCTCTCCCCGTTCCTTGTTGTTCTTTACACTAGCAGTTTCAGACAATGCATTTCATGATGTTCCTTTAACTTCCCAACAACATTTTTCTGTTCCATCTGTTCCAAGTTCGATTCTCTATTAGAGAAGCCACATACATGTTTGTGTTTTCAATTACCCCACTTAAATTTGTATACTCAAAATTTTTTCTTTAGTATAATGGAAATCATGCACTATAACTGAAGTGAAACCATGATGGCATCATCCTCCTCTAAAATTGGTCGTGATTTAGTTTGACACTTTTCCATGAAATATTTTCCCATCAAAATGTCATGATGAAGTCATTGTTATTATTACAAATTATATACCACAATTGTTATACTATTAATTGTGCAAAATATATCTATGAATATTGCATTTTATGTATCTAAACATTATAAATATAATTCTATTTTTTGCATTTTTATATGACATCCTTTAAGCTTCTTTAACTTAGAAAATATTATTCATTTCTCTTTTTTCAAAATATTGTGCAAAATATTATTCATCATAAATACAATGTAGTAAATATTCTTAGTAAGCAATACTCAATTATACATATCTTCTAATTTAGAAATTAATGATTAATTATTTAAAATAGTTATTTCTTAATAACTACAAATATAGGAGAAAAATTGTTAGGCTTATGCATCGCTATGTTCCAAATACCAATATGCACACTTGATCCTTTGAATTTGCTACACTACATCCAAAAAATTTTCAACTACGTAATGTAGCATATTCCATAATATGCTTATGTGTAGGCCTAGTATCTAAGTGTGTAGTATTGATTGGGAATGTATGAGGTTTAGTTTGAGAAGCCAAAAAGGATCAAGCAAAGGATGAAAATTTTGAAAAAATAGGACAGAGAAATTAGGCGAGTCGACTTTCCTTGTTACTGGAACCCTGGATTTGAGATAGAATTTCATGTCGAGTCAGTTCGGCTATAGGGTTGGCCTCTAGAAAGTCGACTAGCTTGTGAGTCTACTAGAGCTTATGCGCGTTCCTCGATTGTTCCTTTCCTCAGACAATGTGCTTATATAGGGGGTATCATCTATAAATACTCCCCAATACACTTAGACCCAATCTAAAATATTTCCGAAAGATTCTTCTCTCTCAATTGTAATCCTAACCTAAACAATTAGTGTGGATTCTCCAACTCTAGAAACCTCCATTGAAATTCTTTGAGAACCTTATTTTGCGTCAATTAATAAACACATTTAGGCCTTAGGATCGTAGCTCACATTGAGTGGCCCTATGTAACTCATATCATTGATTATACATTTTTTACACTTAAATTTCTAATTTTGGAATTTGCGATTTTCCAATCAATCAAGGGCTTTACTATTGATCTTAAGCATACAAGATTGATTGTTAGACTTGAATCTCATTAATCACACAACAATATTAGTTTAAAACACCAACGTTAAAAAAATTCAAATCCACCATTGCGGCCACAATAAGGTAGAGAAATACTTTATATGCCAACATTACATACGAACATTATGGAACTAAAACTAATGGAGTATTACATAATATACTTCTATGTATAAAACAATAAAGCATCAAATTCCCCAAACAAAAAAAGTTGAAATCAGAAATCTACATCAATCAAAAACATAGATTGCACACATTCAATTCTCAAGTCTTTAATGAAATCCAGATCCACTTCAGGTAATATTTATTCGCATTTATAGAAGTATTTTGTAGTTTTACTTAATCAAACGAATCACAATCAGAAAGGGAAAATATTAAGGCAATAAATATTTATATAAGCTAAATTATACAAATTAATTAATAACCAATAAAAAAACGGAGAAATTTTCTTAAACTTTACCAGTAATGCTGAGAACAATGATCCCAACAATGAAGAACACAATCTGAATTCTCTTCTTCTCCAAGTTAAAATCCATGGATGAAATTAACTTAATATTCCATCAAATTATTTAGAATCGATTAAATCCCAAATTATATGTAAAAGGGACGATTATAATGAACGAATTAACTTGTTAAAGAAGGAAAGAATTAATAATTTTGCTCATCAGAAATACAAAATGAACACGAAAGGATGTGAAAACAGAATACTGCAAATCCAAGCTTTTATTACATCAAAAAAGAAATCCAAGTTTTTGAAAAGTCAATGGAAAATCATAAGAAAAATACTAGACCCCGTGACAAAACGAGTCGTTTTAAATTTTTAAGGGTTGACGTTATAGTTAAACGCCGCGTATTAGTTACAGTATCAATTATTTTTCCTTAAAAATCTTGCTCTTGCCACACAAGAGGAGGAATAGGCAGAATAAGGAGCAGTAAGGATTACATACAAGAGGAGGAATAGGCTGAATAAGGAGTTAGGCTAGGTGTACAAGTAGGGATGTCAATGAGTCGGACTCGACTCGAATTATACATACTCCGACTTTGCTCCGGATAATAGTCGGACTTTTTTTTTTACTCCACCTCCACTCGGAGTCGGATTATGCATACTCAGAGTCGAATAATAGTAGGAATAGCCATCCTTTATTGATTAATTCAACATATTTTTTCGTTTTTTTCTTTATTTGTAAACCACAAAATACACAAAAACATTTTCATTGAAATCGAAACAAGTTAACGTGCTCATATAGTTTGGTGTTTTTCGAGACATAGCCAACCTATATCAAGTTATAAAATCCTTTGCCAACTAACTTATCAAAATAATGATGCAACAAATTAGTCTCACCCATAC
Organism: Amaranthus palmeri; assembly: GCA_019776075.1. Classification (NCBI taxonomy): domain Eukaryota; kingdom Viridiplantae; phylum Streptophyta; class Magnoliopsida; order Caryophyllales; family Amaranthaceae; genus Amaranthus; species Amaranthus palmeri. The sequence goes on along the minus strand of JAAKBH010000093.1, from coordinate 324,743 downwards.
AACAACAAAGAAAAATCAGAAAAAAATACTTCCTCCGAATTTTATTAGTTGCTATAGTTACTGTAGCAATTATTGTTCACTAATTGGTCTTATTTGATATATATTTCTCTATGTATAATGTAAAACATAATCAAGTGGAATCTTGTTTGATTCGTCTTAATGTGTATTTTCTTGATATTAACTTTTTAGATTTTTTTTTCATATGAAATTAGAGATATTAAAGTTTAAAATCGTGCATTGGATAGCATGAAAAACAAAACTATAGCAACTATTATAAGCAAAGGAAGTATTTTCTACAGAATTTTTCCATGACTTTGATTTTCCAGACTTGAATTTTGGTAACAGGGCACTGTCTCCATTCATCAACACGTATTGTCTAATTATCAACTTAGGAACAGAAGATCTCTTGTCTACATTTGACATCCTACATCGATTTTCCTTATCTAACTTGGATATTTTTGACACATACAAAATTCATATATCAAGTCTGAGGTAATATCAACAATCTTTATCAAGATCGGATATCGACCTGCATATATTCTCTAAAATAAAATTGTTTATATTAAGTGTAGTCATCATCAAAACCTAAAAGGGCTAACAATAAGGATCTGGATGGATGAATAATGAAAGTGAAGAATTATTTTAGTTTTTATCGACTTGGGGAAGAAGAAGAAAGTCGAGGCAGTTGCTAGAGGATGAGGCGATGTTGTGGTATCAATGGGAGATCAATCGAACCCCCTCTATTGGCCCAACATAAGAGTTGGGTCCAAATCAAGCCTAGCCTTGAATGTAGTCCGAGACTTCTATAAGTTGGACCCCCGTTATTGGCTCAACATAAGTGTTAGTCTTGAATATAGTTCAAGACTTCTATAAGTAAGACCCCATTATTGGCCCAACATAGGAGTTGGGGCCAGATCAAGCCTAGTCTTGAATATGGTTTGAGACTTCTATAAGTCAGACCTCCCTTTTGGCCGAACATGAGAGTTGGGGCCAAATCAAGCCAAATCTTGAGTGTGGTCCGAGATTTCTACAAGTCGGACCCCCCTATTTGCCCAACATGAGAGTTGGGGCCAAATCAAGCCAAGTCTTAAATATGATCCGAGACTTCTATAAATCAGACCCCCCCCATGGACCCAACATAAGAATTGGGGTCAAATTGAGCCAAGTCTTGAATCTGGTCCGAGACTTTAATAAGTCGGACCCCCTATTGGCCCAATATGAGAGTTGGGGCCAAGTCTTGAATCTGGTCCGAGACTTCAATAAGTCGGACCCCTCTATTAGCTCAACATGAAAGTTGGGGCTAAATCATGTCAAGTCTTCAATGTGGCCCGTTGTCCGGGACTTCTATAAGTCTCGAAGAAAATCTGAGACATAATTCAGAACCAATAATTGTGGTATGAAATCAAGTATCCAATTTTTGGACATCCAGCTTTGTTGTTCGTATTGTATCTCTTAAATCCGAGACATGTAATTCAGACCCCATCATTCAACATTAAAGTCTGAGACATGGTTAATTTGAGACATCAAAAACCCTTAGATAGGGTACATTGATGATGTCAGGTATTAGCAAAGAGTAATCAATTATTTCTTTACGCATATAGACCAAGATTGTCTTTCATAATATGGGCATCCTCCTTTCCCCTATATGTATGGGGCCAATGTTGAGGATTAAAAATCACATAGAGATGAAATATCCAAAATACCCTTGGTCAATAGATCAGAGGTCAAATCTATAAGTCAATTTTGAGTGTCAAAGTCAATATTATAATAATGGTCAAAATCGCATGCTCATCTTAATCAGACATGACACAGCAACGTCCCACTTTCACCATGATTGAAGACACTTCACCATCATTCTTCTACAAAAATCAGGTTATGCAATCCTACCCTCATACTCATACTTACACTTACCTCTTACATTTACCTTTCCCAGTATGACTTAAGTATTGGAGAGGCTTTCTAGGATATTCGCCTCCGATTTAGTTTTTCTTTGTGGTTGCAGGTACACCCTTGCGACCGTCAAATATCTTACTTTCCTTAATTTAAAAGTACTTCTCACTTGAAATCTCATTTACAAATTTGATCATTTCTTAGTAGAAACATTACTCTTTTAATTACTATCATCATATCATGAGGAAATTTAGGATTTTGTAATCACAAATATCTAAAAAATAATTTACATTAGACAAACAAAACCCCACAAAGAACCTTTCAAATCTCACAAATAATGTGTGAACATCATATAAATGATGGGAATATGCATGGATGTTCATGAGACAAGTCAGGATCGTATTCAACAAGATCATGACCCAAACCTATTAAATTTTAGTGAACTCATACCCAAATTCGAATCCGTAATGTCTTAAAATTTTAGATTCGATCCCAAATCTACCGAGTCTGACAGGTATAAAATTCAAAATGGATCATAAATGGGTCTTAATTTACTTATTCAAACATAAAAATCGTTTACATTTTAAAGGTTTCATTAGTGCTATCTTGGATTTATAGGTGTAATATAAATCTAAATTTAGTCCAAATAAAAATAGAGATGGATTTGAGGGGTCTAGGACGATTTAGCAATTTTAAGTTTTATATGGGTGCGAAAGTGGAGTCTGGGTCTGAAGATTCAATATTTTTTGGACACAAAACATGAGCTGGATCCTCTGCGTCTCAAAAAATTAGACTCACACGCTCATGCCTAAAAATAGGGATGGGGTTCAATAGCGTATTGAATCCATCATCATCCCTAGGTACAGGTAATCGTTTTTTTAGTTTGATACTAGTTTGATAGGGATAAAAAGCCATCAAACATAGTCATCATAAGAAACTATATGTTGGCACATTGATGACTTGAGCGCAACATGATGTAAGGAACATTTCAAGGTTCAAGTTTAACAACACAAGTATCTACCCCAAGTCGGATACATTTGTAAATTGTGAGAAAATTTAGTATGTAAACAAACCCAGGACATATACTCAAGGTAGAGGAAAATTGAGGTATCAACTCACTGACTTTTCAACCAAAATCGTCGATAATACCAGCACGTCAACTATAGATTTGAATACAAAATAACAACGAATCCATACATTTTAACACTAAGAATTTTCAGTCTCGTACTTGAAAAAACCTATACACACCAAGTTTTGGAACTGAATACAAGCATTCACATCCCAAAGCGCCAGCAGATAAATGCAAATTTCTACCAACAACATTCAAAAGTCTGGACTATTATCAAGATTGAATTCAACATCCAGAACACATGTATTTGAGACCCACTATAGGGATATATTTCACCAACAAGCTTCCAATCAAAATGGCACAACAGCCCTCTCCCTCCGCCCAAACCCGACCCCCCAAGTAAAGCGAACCAACCTACTTCCCACAGTTGAAACCATGACAAACAGACAACACTATGATGAGGATCAAGGCGATGATGATACCCAATACGATGAGTTTGATCTTCATGTTCTGAAGCCACATCTTCCTCCTCATCTGTGTTCCTTGCTGCCGAAAATCTTGTGCCTGCACCAGAAAATGCCAAGGATCAACCATTTATTTGCACCTAAACTATGGAAAATTGAAACGTATGTGGCAACTGCTCGAAAATAAAGTCTATAGTTCTCAGTGGATATCACATCCCAACAGCAATGTGTAGCGCTAAGGAACAGCAGCAACATGTTATATTTATGAAATTAGGCATAAAGGGTGAAGAATATACCCCATGAACGTTGAAAAGCAAGGAATAAATAGATACAACGGTACATAAACCAACACAAACCTGTGAACGAAGATTCTCTGTCTTGTCAACCAGAAGTTCAATTTTCTCACCACGATCTAGAACCTATTTAAATAGGAATGACAGAACCAGTGAATATAAGCTTCGAGCGAAGGCAAGTTCAAATCAGATTAGACAAATAAGGCCAGACATAAGCATCGTTAGAAACAATGTAACTCTCAAATTAGCTATTTGTCATCTCCACAAAACCAGACCTTGTCATAACATTCAATTTGCATCTTAATAAGTCTGTTACCTTCTCGATATTTTCCATCATTACTCCCTTGACTTCTGAAATCTGGGCCTGTACCTTAGCAAGCTTGTTCATCTCCTCTGGATGATCAACACAGTACTGCATGTGTTCCTTGAGTTTAGGCCTAAAGAAAATGCAGTTATTAGCGTTTGTACGTGAATAAATTCAGGCAAAATAAAAAATCAATGACCAAGAAAACTACCCAAAATCTTTATTCAAGCTTTTTGCTTGTGCAGTTGCAGCTTTTCCACCTCCATATCTCTTGTTAAAATCATCTTTAACTCGTTCCAGGAATGCCATTGGAATCTGTCTTCCAATAGACTCAACTGCGACCACACAGTAGGCTGCAATATCCAGAAAGTACAGGAGCATCCCCGGTCTTAGTAAATATAATAAGTAAATACATAATATTCACAGATTTCTGACAAAATTACTTGATTCAAGAAAATAGTTTCAAGAAACTCTAGCATAACAAAGATCAAGCCTACATCAGGAAAACCAGAACTATACCAAAGTTAGTAAAATAATAATCATCCCAAACAGCACGCCGAGGTTCATTGTAAACAGATTTACACTATAATTTGGATAAGATTTTAGGAGAGAAAGAAAAGGAAGGGAAAGGAAAAGAGAAGAAGGGAAAGGAAGGGGAGGGATTAGTGATGGAAATTTGCATTGTTTAGATAAGAAGGGAATTGAAGGGAAATGAAAGGAAAATTGAGTATAAAAATTTTAAATAAATTAAATACTATCAATAATAATACACACTATAGTTAAATGAAGTATTAACTAAAGCTTCACAAAAAGCTTGAGTATGAACAATTGTCTACTTAACAAGTTGATTTTGCTTCCAAATCTTTCTGCAATTGGAAAGATTTGATTATTAACAAAATCAGGAACATTAGTCCCTCCATTTCCCTTCCTTCCAAATTCTGCGTTCTATAAAACTGTTATTCAAAGAATCAAAATCATTTACCCCCCCCCCCCCCCAAAAACCCCTGCCTTTCCTATCCCTCAAATCCTTCCTTCCAAACATAGTGTTAATCAAGCAAGTCGTGTCCATTAAATTAGCTCTCAAAACAAGTTGCACAAACAAAGATGGAAAGATAGGAGGGTTATATTACAACTATCTCCATGACACTCATCACCAACAAATCGTCAACAATTTTCCCGTAATGCACTAGGGAGAACTCAGAACTTCCACAATGTAGATAGCACATTATTATTCTGCACTACTTGTACTACCTATGATGTTCCAAAACATTCAAGCCTACGACAATAACAATAGTTTAGATATTTGAAATTCCAAAACTCACCCAAAAGTAGCCAGCCATAAGACAGAAGACAGCTGTAGATCAAAGTAGCAGTACCAACATTAGCTCAAACTAAGTTCACCAATTTCTTTCCCAAGACTTGATAAGCACATACTCCCTGTGTTACCAAAAATGGTTGTCTCATTAAAATCACTACATTTCTATTTTAGGTAAGGACTCCACCGGCTCCATGTAATCTCATCTTGCACATTTTCTTTCTCTCTTAATCTAATCCGCACAATTTTAAGGTTTTTGTTTTTATTCTTCCAAACAACCTACTAAAATTAATTTAGTATGGTATCTTAAATGTAGCATTTTATGTGGGACACAGGAGTAACTATTAATATAGTCATCCTAGAAATAACCCAAACCTAATCAACCTGAATGAATAATATGCTTCATATACCAGTCACTAGCCATTGAAGAAAGAAAATCCTTCGACATTACACAATGAAGTACAACTTCTTACTCCTTGGAACCTACACCTATGAACCTCAAAGCATTAGATTCTATTTAGATATAATATCAACCATCAATGGTTAAGCACATCCTTGCAACTTGATCAGAGACTATTCATTATTTTAACTTCAATTACACTTGGCTTTGCAATCCTCACTAATCATCAAAATGCTATCATGATCTGATCAACACATCAATCTCCTATTCAAACCTTATCCATAACTTACACGCAGTTAGCTAATACTCTGTCCGAACCAATTTAGTTGTCCCATTTGCTTGAGCCCATTCGTCGAGGTAACATTTTGACTCTCAATATCTCTAATTATGCTTAAAAATTATGTAAAGTTGATAAGAATAATCATAGCATTGAGACGAATCAAACAAGATCTCACTTGACTATGTTTTAACTTATGGATTAAGAATAAAATACAAATTAAACGAGTTTGATGAATAGTGTGTGAGAACGGAAGTTGGTTTCACTGATATGTCTTAGTTTTGCTCATTATAAATAGCATTAGGCATTATTGTAGTTTAGTAATTTTCCAGTTTATTCTCTCTTGTCCTATATAAAAGGACCTTTGTACTTACATATTCATAGTTTTCTCTAACATATTCAAGATAGCTTTCTCTTCTGTTTTCTTCTTGCATCTCAATTAACATGGTATCAGACCGGGACTAATCCGCAAGTCTCATACTCTTTTCTTTCTATTACAGAAAATTTCCTTTTCATCTTCATCTATCCTTCTTTGATTTTTTTTTTTTTCTGTTTCTTTTTCAACCAAGTTTTCATTCTTGATTTCTTGCATATAACATGGCCATTAATGACAACAATTCTTCTTCTTCTTTAGAGACAACACAAAATTCTGAATTTACACATAATCTAGGTAGTATTTACTATCTACACCCCACAGATCAAGCCAATAATAAATTGGTTTCAATTCCCTTCAATGGAGAAAATTTTGGAAAATGGAAAAGATCTATGTTAATCACTTTAACAGCCAAGAACAAGGTTGGGTTTATTGATGGTTCATTACCTACACCTCTCCCCACATCCTCTGATTACAAAGCCTGGGAAAGATGTAACAATATGGTAATTGGGTGGATTTTGTCTTCTCTAGATGAATCCATCTCATCAAGTGTTTTCTACCATAAAATTGCTAGTGAGATATGGAAAGAATTAGAAGAAAGATTTGGCCAGCCTTCATCTACACATTTATATTCCCTTCAAGAAAAGTTATCAAAAATTGAACATCAAGCAGGCATGTCTATATCAGATTTTTTCACCCAAATCAAAAGCATTTGGGATGAGATGGACAATGTTATTTCTCTCCCAACATGTTCTTGTTGCAATAAGTGTGTTTTGAACAAGCAAGTTCTAGAGATGCAAAGTGCTCAAAGAATTTTACACTTCTTGATGAAAATAGATTCAAGATTTGAGCATGTCCGATCAAACATTTTAATGATGGACAAATTACCCAGTATTTCTCAAGTCTACAGAATTTTACAACAAGAGGAAACTCATAAAATGATGAACAAACAATGCTACACACCCATGGTTGAACCAGCAGCATTCATCTCCACCAAGAGACAAAATCAAGAAAATAGTAATGGACAGTTTGCTAAAGGCACAGACCCACAACGAAAAATTCACTCATCAACTGGCAAAAAATATTACTTCTGTGATCATTGTAAAATCCCAGGACACACCATATCACGATGTTATAAAATACATGGGTACCCTCCTTCATCAAAGGCAAAAAAAGTGGCTGCTGTAGTGAACTCAAATGAGGATTTCATACACCAATCTGGTCTTAGTGAGGACCAATTCACAAGGTTAATAAACTTTATTGGTAAGCAACAAAAAGAAGGGTGTGCAAACAGTGATTCACATCATGCTGAGTTTGCAAGTCATTCTACTATGACAGGTACATTTTGTTTTATGGCTCAAAATAATATTAATTGGGTTATTGATAGTGGTGCATCTGATCACATGTGCAATTCTTTAACAAATTTTTTGCACTATAAAGATGTGTCTTTCTTGAATCATTTCATAACTATACCCAATGGCTCCAAAATTAAAGTTAGTAAAATAGGTACTGTTAGACTCCTTGATAATCTTTTATTACAAGATGTCCTTTATGTTCCTGAATTCAAATTTAACTTGATATCTGTACATAAACTCTGTTTTACTAACTCTGTCTCCCTGTTGTTTACTAATGAGCTTTGTTTGATTCAGGGCCCTTCAATGAAGAGACCTATGCCTCTTGGTAAAATTCACCAAGGTTTATATTGTGTGACAATTCCTGATTCTCAAGCCCTTTCCACCATGACGGTTCCCATTAAGAAACCTAATAAGGATGACCAAACTGAATCTTTTGCTAAACTTTGGCATCTTAGGCTAGGACACATGCCTCTTGATAGAATGAAAATTGTCTTTCCTTTTTTGAACATTACTAGTCTCAAGAATTCATATCTTTGTACTATATGTCATAAAGCAAAACAACATGCTTTACCTTTTAATAAAAGTTCTATTAAGACTACAAGATGTTTTGAGCTTCTACATATTGATATTTGGGGCCCATATTCACATAAGACCCATGATGGTGCTAATATGTTTTTAACTATTGTCGATGATTTTTCTCGTTCTACTTGGCTATTTTTAATCAACCACAAAAGTAGTTGTTCTACTCATATTATGCAAATGATTTCTTTTGTTGAAAACCAATTTAATACTACCGTCAAAATTGTTCGAAGCGATAATGCCAAGGAATTATGTGAAGGAGACATTCTTCAATTCTATCGTTCTAAAGGAATTTTACATCAAAAATCATGTCCGTATACACCCCAACAAAACGGAGTTGTAGAACGAAAACATAAACATTTGCTTGAAACGGCACGTTCTCTACAATTTCAATCTAACGTTCCTTCTAAATTTTGGGGTGAATGTGCTTTAACTGCTGCTTATATTTTGAATAGAATGCCCTTAAAATGTATTAATGACATATCTCCTTATGAAAAAGTCTTTGGCCATGTTCCGGATAATAATCATCTTAGAGCATTTGGGTGTCTTTGTTTTGTTAATACCTCTAAACAAGGAAGAACAAAATTTTCTCCTAGAGCCAATCCTGCTGTTTTTTTAGGTTATCCTTATGGCCAAAAGGCTTACAAACTTTATGATCTTATTTCTAACAAAATAACAATTTCTAGAAATGTTATTTTTTATGAGAATCATTTTCCCTTTCATCTTGGACCACCTTCAAAAATTCTCAAATTTTTTCTTCCTAAAACTTCTTATTGGCTCTCTAAATCACCATCTTCTGATAATTTCCAAGAAAATATAGGATATAATGATGAACCCTTGGGTATTAACTCTTCACATGCTACACTACCTACTCTAGACACCTTATCTCAATCTTTCAATGAACATGACAACACACTACATAATAAAGACAAGGACAACAACCTTCTTGAAACTATACCTACTTGTCCTAAAACAAAAGTTGACAACCTTCCCAAACCCATCTTACCCGTCCAAATTGATGCCCTTCATGACATGGCACAAGACAAAACCCCACCTTCACATGAGAACACTCTTCCCCATACCATGCCTAGTCCTAATCAAAAGGACACCAACCCATCTCCCCATGTGACACCCATCTTTTCTACTAATAATCCAAAGGAAAAGGACAAAATCACATGTCCCCATATGCATGCTTCTGATTTTTCTAAGACTTTTGATTCTTTTAATACAACTTCTACTAATATTTCTGATCATATTTCGAATGATATTACTGTACCAACTACTACCTCATCTGATATAATTGATATTTCTGATAATAATTGTATTACTTTAGATACTAACATTGCAGGTGAATCACACTTATCTCCACGCAAAAGGTATCCTCCTGCTTACTTAAAAGACTATGTTTGCAATATGTCTTCTACTCACTGGTGTAATCTCATTCCATACAATTCTTTTACACATTCTTTATCTGCTACATTGCATCAAAAATGGGTTGAACCTACAACCTTTAAACAAGCATCACAAGACCCTCTGTGGGTTGAAGCTATGAATAAAGAAATTGAAGCACTTGAAATCAATAACACGTGGGATCTTGTTGATCTTCCCACCGGTAAGAAACCTATAGGTTGTAAATGGGTATTTCGAATAAAACTCAAGTCCGACGGCACTCTTGAAAGGTATAAAGCCAGATTAGTGGCTAAAGGTTACAATCAAGAACACGGTATTGATTATTCTGAAACTTTTTCCCCCGTTGTAAAACTAACCACTATCCGCTGTATTTTATCGATTGCCGCAAGTAAACAATGGTCAGTCTTTCAATTAGATGTGAATAATGCATTTTTACATGGTGATTTATTTGAGAATGTTTATATGAAAACCCCTGAAGGTTTCCCCAATCCCACCAATAAGGTATGTAAGCTGAAAAAATCATTATACGGGCTCAAGCAAGCCTCTAGGCAGTGGTTTGCCAAGTTAACCAACGAATTGACTCTTCAAGGCTTTAAACAATCTAAAAATGACTACTCATTATTCATTAGACATAAAGAGGGATTTATTACTATTGCTGCAATATATGTTGATGATATTTTGCTAACTGGTAATTGTGTCTCTCAAATAACTGCTGTTAAACAACTTTTGGACAAAGTTTTCAGCATTAAAGACTTAGGTCTTTTACATTTTTTCCTTGGTCTTGAAGTTCATCAAGACAAAAATGGCATCGTTTTAAGTCAAAAGAAATTTACACATGAGCTCTTACGAGATAGTGGAGTTACCAATTTTAAAACAGTTCTTACTCCCCTTCCCCTTAATCTTAAACTTCATTCTGAGTCCACTTCTCCTTATGATAATCCTACTAAATACAGACAATTAGTAGGCAAATTGAATTTTCTAACTCATACACGACCTGATCTTTCTTTTACTGTGCAGCTGCTTAGTCAATTCATGCAAGCTCCATCTACAGATCATTACAATGCTCTTTTACATACTCTCAACTATGTGTATTCTACCATTGGCCAAGGCATTTTACTAAAAGCTTCTACTCAACTCTCATTACAAGCATTCTCTGATTCCGACTGGGCCTCTTGTCCCAACTCTAGAAGATCCGTTACTGGCTACATTTTGCTTTTGGGAAATTCCCCTATTAGCTGGAAATCGAAGAAACAAGCAACAGTTTCCCGATCCTCATCTGAGGCTGAATATCGCGCCCTTGCTACTGCTTCATCAGAAATCACATGGGTTGTTCGACTATTGGAAGACTTGGGCATTACTGATCTGAAACCGGTCTCTCTACATTGCGATAATCAATCTGCACTTCACATCGCTCAAAATCCTGTCTTCCACGAAAGAACCAAACACATTGAGGTCGACTGTCACTTTACTCGTGATAAGGTTCTTGAAGGACTGCTGCAACTTACTTATTTACCCACACGTTCTCAAATAGCTGACATCTTCACTAAAATTCTTCCTTCAGCTCATTTTCGAGATCTTTTGTCCAAGCTCGGCACCTTTTACAGCAGTTCCAAGCTTGCGGGGGGGTGAGAACGGAAGTTGGTTTCACTGATATGTCTTAGTTTTGCTCATTATAAATAGCATTAGGCATTATTGTAGTTTAGTAATTTTCCAGTTTATTCTCTCTTGTCCTATATAAAAGGACCTTTGTACTTACATATTCATAGTTTTCTCTAACATATTCAAGATAGCTTTCTCTTCTGTTTTCTTCTTGCATCTCAATTAACAGTGTGAAAAAACAAATGGGACAACTAAATTGGTTCGGAGGGAGTATTAATGACGAAAGCTCTAATGCTTATAAAAGTTAAAAACTCATATTATAATCTAAATTCCTAAATGTTAAAAAAAATGCCAGGAACATGCACAGATAGCATTACAAATCCTGATATACTGAGTCGCCCGACACAAAAATCCAAAAACTAGCATTTTAAACCCATACCCACATTAAATGAATGAGTATATCACCTATTTCTTAAGAAAGTATAACAAATGCCATCAAATCTCCTCAAATGAAACAAGATCCATCATCAGAATAAAAAAGAACAGATTAAGAATACAAATTACCTTAATCTGGCATCTATAAGCTATAATAATATAGATCCAGTAAAGCTTCAAGCTGGAAAAACATAAACGCGTGAAAATCATATAAACCCTAGAATTTAGGATCACCAACTTTTCACCAATAGCAAAACAAAGGACCCCATAATCAAAACCAACACAAACCCATCACTCAAAATCAAAAACCCACATAAATAATCGAGTAATTAAAAAGACCCATGTGAACAAACAGCAACCAAACTTAGATTTCCTCTAAAATCCCTCATGAAATGCAAGAACCCAGCTTAAATCTACCATTAAAAAAGTAAAAAACCAGAAACAAAGCAGATCAAAACCAGAAACCCACTTCAAATAAACTGAAGAAAAGATAATATAAGAGAGAAAATGATCGAAGAACATACTAAAGCCATCGGAAACAAGGAAATTGAAAGTATGACCGTCGCAATTGTAAGTAAATTTGTTGTTTGTAGCAGGAAGTTTCTGGAGACATTGAGATGCGATACTTGTGAAATTACCAGTGAATTCTGTGTACTCTGATAATATCACAGTTCCTCTAGCAACAAAACTGTAGATCAGATTTTGTTGCCCCATTTATATGTTTCTCTCTTAGATCTTTGTTTATCTTCAGATATATATTTAGGGAGAGAAATACAAGAAACCCAGTGAAGGATTTTCGAAGGAATGGGAGGTAGAAATTTGCAGAAGAAAACTAGGAATTCTAAAGAGAGAAGAAAATGTGAAAACTGAGGGATATACAAATACGAAAATTGATTTTTTTTTTTTTTTTAATTATAATAAACCACATGATGTATTAGATTTATTTGAAAAAAAACTACATTATCTAATTTTTTTAAAAAAAAAATTATAAGAAACTACTTAATCTATACATTTTCTTAATTTATCTACAATTTTTGCAAAAAACAATCACACACTATATCAATTTAATCTATAGTGATAAAAAAATAAGTGAATATGAGAGTGATAAGTGTAATTTTTTTATTGGTCAGTATTTTTGGCAGGAGTATTTATGGCCAGGAATTTTTAAATACAACAGGATTATTTATGACCAAGGATTTTTAATGTATAGTATAGTAATTATATGAACAGGAATCTTTTCCTGAATACGGCAGGAGTAAACTTGACCAGGGATTTTTCATGTTTAGTATAGTAATTATATGACAATATGACAATAATAACATATGAGATCAGAGATTTTGACCAGTAATTTTTTTTATTCATGGCAATAATAGTATAGTGATTAATTTATTTATAACCAGGAATTTTGGCAACTGAGACAAAATTTCTACAAATTTAAAACTTTGAAATATGTCATCGTACTGAGAATGCAGTATATAAAGAGGTGTTTCAAAACTTATATATTCTTTATTAACAACCTATTTTGTGTTTTTTATATCTAATTCTTTTTTTTAATTACAATGTATGTATGTAAATAATTTATCACGCACCTTCATTAATATTTTCGTTTGTATAAAATTTCACTAAAATATCAACGTATTAAAAAATCCGTGCATTGCACGGGTTTCTATCCTAGTCTTATATAAAACTATTCTTTGCAAATGACTACTTTTTAATGAATTTCGTCAGTTGACTGTTATATATAACCTTTGACCAGCACGCCTCTTGCACGTGATTACTTAAAACCTACCATAATCTTCATTTTAAACATGAGCAAGAACACACATTTTCAAATCCCCATTACTTAAAACCTACCATCATCTTCATTTTAAACGTGATTACTTAAAAAGGAATAGACAAATCTTGAATAAATTAGAGAAAGAAGATGAAATGGGTGAGTTAGAGTTTAGGGTTTTAATTGTTGTAGAACAAGAAATGGGGATTTGGGAAATGTTTGTGTTCTTGCTCGTCTTTAAAATGAAGAATATGGTGGGTTTTAAGTAGCTTTTATTAGATGACTTCATAGGTGAAGAACCACATCCCATATCATTCCACTTGTATTCTGTTGCATTCATAACTCGAACATCATGTTTTTCATCATTATATTCTGGTAAAGCGGGTTCCTTGGTTGTTGGGACATCAAACCTAGGATTTTTCCTAATGGCCATTGGTCGGGTAACTTGCTACGAATTGGGATGGATTTAGTTTGTTATATCTTAGGATAGTTTTGAGACTATTGGGACTGTGAGGGTTTATCAAGGGCAATGGGTTGTTCTTGGTAGTTATTAGGCTCAATCTCTTGCTGAACAGGTGTGGGGTCAGTTATAGACTGTTCAATAGGTTGTTGATCAGTGAGTTTATCATTCATATTTTTTGGATTATTTGACTCCTGCAACTTCTTAAGACTCCTAACAAAGTTCATCAATTTTGTTTCCTCTTCAACCTCCACAACAAAAATAACTATCATTTCCTCAGTAAGAAAATTTGCAAACATCTTAAACAAGTCATCATCCCAATCAAGCCATTGAACCTCTTTGTTGTGCATGAAAAAAAAAACCTGGGGTGTAAAAGCTTTTTCTTTCCTGCTTTAATGCAATAAGCCTCCCAATTCAAAATCAGCACAAATTGGTCTCTCTATCTTTATCATAAACAGTTATATTTTGTTCAGTATCCTTCCATTTAAACTTAAGTACCACTCATTCTCCATTTAAACCTAATTTTGAAATCAAAGAGAAATGATCGGACCCTAAATATGTAGACAAAGTATGAATACCTTCTATTGTGTATATGCAAACCCTAATTATGCCAAAAAAAAAACAAATTATCAATCGAAACAGAGGCAAGAAAACATACTTGAGAATGGCTATGATTACAGTTGACGAAGATGATAAACAACGACAAAGAGATGATGATAAAGCTGATGAACACGCACAATTCACAAAGATTTTTGGTTGTAGGAAAGTGACAGGAAGTTGATAGAATTTAAAATGAAGAAGATGATCTTCATAAAATACCGGAAGAAAGAGGAGTGAAGTTGTGATTTAATATGGGTATTTGTGTCATTTAACCACTTAATGGATAATAACATTTTTGGCGTCATAACGTTACTGTAGTGACTTTTCAAAGAGTTGAGTGTTATTTTGTGGAAAGAAATTTAAAAATTTCTACCGCTCGCCTTTTGCCATACTTGGTACATACTAGAGCTGTTCATGGGCGGGCTACCCGCTAAGCCCGCCCAATCGGGCTCGAAAAACGGGCGGGCATGGACAACGTTTTTCAAAAAAATTTATAGTTTGGACGGGTAATACCCGCCCGCCCGCTTAGTTTAATATATTATTTATTAAATAATTAAATTTATTAAATATTAAACTATACTACTACATAACCCATACCCAACTTTAGTTTATTACTTTTCTACTAGCCTTAAGGTTTACTTTTTTTAGACTTTAATATTTTTAACCCTCAAAGCACTCAAGCAATCGACTATCAAAGTTCGAACAAGTAGCCGACTCCACCGTCTATATTCAATATTCATGTAATTTGACTATTTTGAGACTTTATATATATTTAAAGTATTTTAGATAATGTATTTATATTTTTTTTGTTCTTATAAAAACTTAACCTAATAATATAATTTATGTTTTAAATTTTTATATAAAAATACCTGCGTACCCGCGGGTCCCGCCTGCTTTAAAAATGGGCGGGTAGCGACAAAAAAATATGCCCGCGAATGCGGGTGAGCTTTTGAATATTTGAGCCCGCGGGTAGAATTTTTAGGTGCTACCCGGTCCGCTACCCGCCCAAGCCCGCCTATAAACAGCTCTACATACCATGTACAATATCTCATATTATATTATTACAATTAATTTTATACTACTACTATGTTGATACAACTAATAGAAGTATATATTATACTCACTTAAGTTTCTCAACAACTAATGAGTTCATTGGTATACTCGAACACTTTTTCAACATATATAAGATTACAAAATCCTGTAAGAAATCGGTTCAAGCGTATAATAGGCTAAGTTAAAAATCATTTCGGGCTTACAACAAGTTTGATTAAAAATCGGTTAGATTAAATCAACTTTGATCGGATTGCGTTTGGTTTCGGGGACACTTCGGGTCGTATATGAGTTATTACTAATTCGATTTTCCCATTTTTGGATATCATTTGATTGGGTAAAAAACGATTCGAATGTCAATTCAATAAACTAAAGAGCCAACACATTTTCGGATCGAATAACTTTTTGTTTTGGATTGGATAGTCAGATCGAGTTATTTTTTTTGGACAATTGTAGCTATCAGATTCAGACTTACTACCTGAAGCATTATCGTTAAGCAAAAATAATTATCATAATATTATATGTTCGTTTAATTAATTTGAATGCTTTCGCTATATTTGAATAGCAAATTAGGAGAGGAAAAAACGAAGGGAAGGGAAAGGAATGGAAGAGAAAGGAAGGGCAGTGAAAGAGAGGGAAGATACTACATTGTTTGTATAGGAAGGAAAGAAAGGGAAAAGAAAGAATCTTTCCTCTTATGAAGAGATTTTGATGTTAACAAAATGAAAGAGTTAATCCCTCCAAGCCTTTCCCTTCCTTTTTGCTATCCAAACAAGGAGATTTACATCCCTCCTCCACTCCCAGTCAAAATCATAAGATTCTTATATGATTTTCTAATATATTAACGGTTGGTCTTGGACGAGACGACTTCATAACTAGACCGTGTATTTGAGCCGACCCAATTCGCGCAGACATTATTTTTTTAAAATCTGGGCAATTTTCAATTTTGATCTTAATAGTATTCATTTTGACCTTAAAGGTATTAAATTTCAAAATTGATACCTTTATGGTCAAAAATGATAATTGCCCTGAAAATTGAAAGCGCAAATTAAGCCAACTCAAATTGAAGATCTCATAATGAGACCGTCTCATCCAAGTTTTTGTGATACATTAAATGATAGTAACCTAAAAAGTAAAAAAAAAATCAATCAATATAAATTATGGTCATAATTAAAAAATAATAAAGTTAAAAGTATAAATAATAGTCTAAATAATGATAAGATCATCATTGAGTTTGTTGAGATTATGACACGTAGTGATGTATTGGTATCATCACAAAATCGAATTTACAATGACATAGCCTTTAATACCAAAATTTTATTATAACATTTATCATAAAATCAAAATACAAAATCTATACTACTAAATGCGTCGAGCAATCTGCCTACAGAAAAAAATATAGCTCGAGTCTCCTAAAAATATCACGAACTCATCAACTAATGAGGATCGTAAATTTCACGATCCTGGGCTTCTAAGAGTTGCAGATTTTGCCTAATCCAATGGGACCGAGCTTCAACAACAGCGTAAATCATACCCACCACGCGATGGGACCGAGCCCATCAGAGTCGAGTAATCCCTACAGATTAAAAAAAAAGTGTGATGGAGCGCTGAGACCTGAGTGATTATATCTTTACTTCAGAGGCAGAAGGGTGGGACTTTTCCCACTCTTCCTTTTTCCGAGATAAAACATATAGCTATATCCCTACCGAAACTATGAAATCCCTTGAACCAACCTAAAACACGAATTTTTTTAAAATTTACTTTTACAACGAGATGAAAATATCTCAGTTCATTAAACTTGGAAAACTTTACGACGACAGAAATACAATATGACAAGGCCTTATATTTGTAGTCAGGCTATAATATATCAGTCAGATGAGGAGAACTCACAGAAACAACCATCGGTGCAAAGGGCTTTGAACCTTCCTCTTGTTCTAAAGGGATTGGAGGATACTCAACACTGGCAACTCGAAATCGTATCTGGAGCAAACTAACCAGTTATAAATGAAGATAAATGGAGTAATGACAAAATTGAAAGCATTCCCACCTCACTATCTTCATCAATTGGAAATTCTGCACCATCGAACAACCACGTCCATCTCACTTGCTTACTGCAATTTGTCATAAGAATCATTATGTAACTGAAAAAGGATTAATTTAACGTTTTTGCTTCTTAAACTAGACATCTAAAAGGGAGGCATATGTAGACATTTGATCTTACGGATCTTCATGTGGCTCTGAACGGTTCGGTTGTGGCAAAGAATAGAAAGGTATGTATATGTCATCAAAGAACCCAAGCGACACTGTTGATTTCAAAGGTAAAATATTAAAATCAATTACTCCAGCAGTACAACAAATGAAAATTATGCAACTAAAACAATAAAAGTTGGCAATTTAATCATAAGCCCAAAATTTTAAGATCATGGCCCGAAAGACAATTTTTCAACAAATACCAAATTACCAAAAAAAAATATAACCACGTGTAAGCAAGTTTTGGAAATAGAATTACATTGTTTTGTACATCGGGAATTATTGATTTTAGTCACTTGACCTAAGCGGCCAACTCTTGTCAAGGAAAAAAAGATGTATACATAACTTTAACTCAATCAAGAGTTGTAAATTGTAATCATAAACGGGTCCAAACTACACATATTTATTGCAATTTGGTTTTTTAGTTCTTTATTAGGAGAAAAGATAAATAAAAGTTTGTACTTACATTTTGTAGAGCTTTTTTAATATAAGTATTTATTAGGGGAAAAAATAAACAAGAGTTTGTACTTACATTTTGTAGAGCTTTTTTAATATAAGTATATTATGAATTTAGGCAATTGTTTGTAGAACACCAAGCAAGAGGAAAACTGGAAAAGTCATTTAGATCTAATGTCATTTGTTGATTAAGTCAACAATGCGGTGGACTTCACTCACTGAGCTAACATTATCTTTTTATCATAGACTAGGTCAAAAATTCGTGCAAATGATTCTGAACGTCTTTACTACTAAGTCCAGGCCTGATGCAAGGGAGAGAGTCGAGACTCTGCTTCACCAATCTTATTTCAAGAGCTACCCCATATAACAGACGAAAATGACAAGGTGAGACTGCAGAAAATGCAAGGGAGAGAGTCGAGACTCTCCTTTATCAATCTAGTGGAATAAACAAAGAGTCGAGATTAAAAAACTCACATTGTAACCCCCTAGAGTTCGAACATTTAAGTTTTGCAGCAATAATTTCTCCAACATAAGGACGGAAGAAGACCACACGAAAAACAACCTGGATAGTATGGTCCACCGAAGTAAAAAACAGATTAGTGCTCTGTTGACAATAAATATCCAATGGAAAATGAGGGAAAGGACAAGCTTATACAACCACAATAAGGAAACACTCATCAATCAAAAGAAACACCACCAAACAAAGTTTGATGAGATTTAATTCTGCACCCAAGATTTAAAGATGTTGACAAAGAAAAATATGTGAAAATAAATAAGCACTCATTTCAATAGGGGAAGTGTGGGCCATAATAATAAGCAACGAATATATTGTAAATTTAGCATCAAATTAGCTAATGCTTCATGTTTAGGTAAAACCAAGAAAGAGACACAAGAATGTAGAGAGCAATATGGTGCAAATTACATAGCTTAGGTTTAAAATAAAAAGTGCAACAAAGAGCAACACTACACACGTTTAAAATTAAAAGTAAAGCAATATATAGGAAACTAGGAATAAAAATAAAGACGAGTCACATTTTTTCAAACACTGGAACGATTCAATCAACCACAACAAAAACATGCAAAATCTCATTGCAGCAGAATTTTGCAGAAAACATGGGTTGTTCATAATTGGTTAACTAAATTAGCCGCTCCCGCTCATCATACAAAAGAAAAATCCATTATCACCTTAAGAAACTTGCGAATAAGCCTTCTTTAATAAGAAATTTCTTTATTGAGGTTAAGTGATTCTTAATGGTGGCGAGTGACAACCCTATCTTCTTTATAATTCTTTTGACAGTTTCTTTCTCTTACAAAACTAATATATTATTTAATCTACATCCAAATGATGATTGATTCGTTCTTTAGAATACAACAAACGATAAATACATAAATAAAAAAACGCAAATTTGAGGTTTGTGAGACCAATAGTTCAATATTCACTATATTCAAAAGAACCAATCATTGCTTGGATGCAGATTTAAAACTTGATTTAGCTTGTAAAAGAAAGAAGTAATTAAAAGCTGGAAAAAATAAGTAATCAATATTATTTTGAGACAATCTCATATGCAACCGTCTTATATTTAGGGCATGGAAAAAGGGCTAGCCCACTATGTGATCAGTTTTAAGGCTTATGTGATAAGTTTTAAGGCTTATGTGATCTTTTTAAAGCTTATATGATCATTTTTAAAGCATATATGATCACTTTTTAAGTGACTACTTTTAGAGCCTATGTGATCATTTTTATGGCATATGTGATTACTTTTTTTTGGACAAAATAAATTTTCATTAATCCAAACGAAGACAAACAATACAATCAGAGACAACTTCACACCTTTAAAAAATTGCATCAGTGTGAAAGTAGAACTCACCTTCTAGGAAGGGTTGAACTACCTCACTCTTCATGTGCATAAAGGTGAGAAGAGACCGAAAGAGCATCAAAACAAGCCTAAACATATCCTATACTTAGCCTATACATAGCCTACTCACCAAAAAGCTCAATAAACCAAGTTTTAAAACTTTCCAAAGGAAAAAGACTAGAAAATCTAATCTTCACATCATACATAAGCTGATTCATAAGACAATCAACTATACATATACTAAGACGCTAGATTGAATCATTTCTTGCCCTCCATACCAAATAAGCTAGGCTACAAATGCAATGATTATGAAGGCCTACTTGTACTTGGAGGTTCTCCACTTCTTGCGAGCAAGTCGATGAATATCCATTGGAAGGGGAACACCCAACCACCAACAAGCGTTGGAGACATTGATGGCTATAAGGGCACTGAAAGAAGATGTGATCTACAGATTCAGAGCATAAACTGCACATGGGGCAGGTATCATCAGTAACTACCCTATACGATGAAGCTTATCGGGGCTTTATAGTTTTTCACACATGATAAGCCATAAGATAAAGCGAGCTCTGGGAATAGAGAGCCTATTCCAAACAAACTTGTCCCATGTCACCCTAGAAGGAGACGCGATATAAAGATGATAAACCTCATAAATCACATATTTATCCTGTACCATCCAAGTGCTAAGTTTATCTCTCACAGCGCAAATCTTCCTTAAAGACCAGCTAGCTGTAATAGGGGGGTTAAATATCATCCAGTTCGAACCTTTCGTATATATACCATGGATGCACCGCACCCATAAGGAATCCTGCATAGAGCTTATATGCCAAGACAGTTTACCCACAGCTACTGTATTCCAAGCATCAAGATTTCTAACACCTAAACCACCACATTTTTTGGGCTGACAAACTAAATTCCAATCAACATTGCCCTTAGAGCTATTATTAATATCACCATGGCATAAGTAAGCTCGACAGATAGAATTGATCTTCTTGATGATTTCACGTGGAAGAATGAACAATTGGCACCAATAAGAAGTAATCCCCAGCAACACTGAAGTGATGAGTTGCAACCTAGCTGCATAGGAAAGATTCTTACAATACCAAAGTCTCAAACGAGCCCTCATTTTATCAATCAAAACATCACAATCGGCGGCAGAGATTTTTTTTAATGTTAAAGGCACACCAAGATACCTAAAAGGAAGCGTGTCAAGTGGTAGATTCATCCGTGCAGCAAGCTGGATTTTTCCAAGGTTGGGGGATACTAGCTAAATAGATAGCTGATTTAGAATGATTAGCATACAAACCAAAAGATGCACCAAATTTGTCCAAACACTAATAAAGAAGTTGAATTGAACCTTCCTCTCCCTTGGAAAAAAGCATAAGGTCATCGGCAAAACACAAATGGTTCAGTTTCAACCGCCTACATCAAGGATTGAATTGGAAAGACTCAACTGAACTTACAACATATTCCATCCCTATAACAAATAAGAGAGGAGACATGGGATCCCCTTGTCGAAGGCCGCATTTAGGGTGGAAGATCTTAGAGGCTCACCATTCACCAATAAAGTATAGCTAGTAGTGGAAACGCATGTCATAACAATTTTGATGAAATGATGGGGAAAGTTAAGAGCCACAAGCATGTAATGTATAAAATTCCAATCAAGAGTGTCATATGCCTTTCGAAGGTCTACTATAATAAGACAACTAGGGGAACAACACTTCCGAGTGTAGTGTTTAACCAAGTCCTGGCAAAGAAAAATATTATGAGCAATACTTCTAGCCACAAAAGCCCCCTGTGATTGGCTAATGATCCCCCCAAGCACCATCTTAAACCGCATACACACAAGCTTAGATATACACTTATAAATCACATGGCAGCAAGAAATAGGTCTATAGTCCCCTGGACTAGAAGGACATGTAACTTTAGGAATCAAAGTGATAGCAGTAACACTCCAAGTCTTAAGCAGTTGGCCATTACTAAAAAATAGTTTAATAGCCTCTACAATGTCCTTACCAACAATATGCCATGCAGCTTTATAAAATTTACTATTGTAACCATCAACACCAGGGGCCTTATTATAATCAATACTCCATATGGCATCTTTAATTTCCTCCGCACTTAAGGACAGATTCAAACAGGAATGCATACTAGAAGATTGTATAGGACCAGAGTTTATGAAATTCATGTTAATCCCTTTGTCTATCTTTCATAGCGTGACACAACAAATCAGAGTAAAACGACAGAAAAGCCTGTTTAATAGAGAGAGGATTACTTACAGTTGTCCCCTCAATCACAAGTGTGTTGATCTTGTTGTGGGATGATCTATGTTTGATGCTATTATGAAAAAACACAGTATTATCATCACCATACTTTAGCCAATTCACCTTAGCTCTTTGTTGCAACAAAGAAGCAAGATTTGACTTAATAACTTTAAGTCTATGAGCACAATCAATCTCCATGTTAATCAGATCAACATTTCTAGGATCCCCATGAAGTTTCTCTTGAATAGCAACAAACTATGCTTCAATCTGATGGAGATTTCTCTGGAGGGGAGTATGATGGAAATGTTTCCTAAGACTAAGCTTCAAAACATTCAATTTGTGCTGAATTTGATAGCTCAAGTGGCCAGGGACATGCGAACACCAAACAACCTTAACAACATCAGAGAAAGTCGGTTTATCAGCCCAAAAGTTGCAAAACCGAAAAGGAAATTTCTGTTTGGATGGACCAAACTGAAGAAGAACAGGTGAGTGATCGAAATCCCACTCAAGGAGAAAAGCCACCTCAGCTTGAGGATAAGCATCCTCCCATAAGGAGTTACACAAAGCTCTATCAATCTTACTGAACACCCGTTTGGATCCAACCTGTTTATTATTCCAAGTAAAGAAACGCCCATTACTCTTCATATCATGCAGACTACACAAAGACACATAATGTCGAAGGGGTTGAATCTCATGTAAACAAACAGGTTGTCCTAGTCTTTCATTGAGATTAGCCAAGCAGTTAAAATCCCCTAAAACAATCCAAGGACCAGCACACGATAGATCGGCCAGCTGTTGAAACATAGACAATCTACCATTTTTGTCATTAAAACCATAAACAAAAGAACAGAAAAACAAGCTACCACAAGCAGGAGTAGCAACCAAATGAATCAGTTGACTACTACAGAAAAGAACATCAACCTTCAAATGAGAAGGGTTCAAACCCACAAGAATCCTACCATGTGTATGATACGAAAGATTATTGGTTAAACACCAAGAAGGACCCAACTTCTGATAGAACGGACCAAGACCAGAGCGCTTGATCTTAGTCTCAAGGAGGCCAAACAAGCTAATATTATTGTCGGAGATAAACTTGATCACCGCTAATTGTTTCCTAGCATGGTTTAGCCCCCTTATGTTCCAAGAAAGGATGTTATGCATTGGGGGGATGGGATATAGCTCCCAGCGCTATAAGATCATCATGGGACGTAGTAGTCAACTCCGTAACACTATCCAAGACCTCACACCCATTACTTGTACTCAAAAAAGTAACAATTGCAGTAGACTGCAGAGGAACACACGGGATAGACTTCCTTGTAGGAACAGTTTGGAAACCATCATCATCCACAATAGGAACCGAAGAAGAGGTGACCACACGTTTAGAGACCCATTGCCTCACAATCCCCATACGACAAGCCTCCTTAACATGCCCCAGTTGATTACATTTGCAACATAGTTGCGATTTCCAATAATATTGAACAAACACAGTCCCCAACTCATCATCCTCATTGGTAAAAGATAACTTGTCATGGAAGCCCTCCTTAATGTTCAATTCCACCAAAACTCTAGCAAACTGCATTCGATCTTTATTACGGGTCGCATTATCAATACGTATGACTACCCAACATTCCTGCAATCATACTCAAGCAACGGTCGCCCCAATAATGCATACTCAAACCAGGAAAACACACCCAAACAGGAATAGTAGTAATATTTTCCTCCTCATAAGAAACATTCTTAGACCATGGTTTCCCAATAAAAAGCTTTTTGTCAAATAATATTGCATTAGAATCACAAGCAACAGCAAGAGCCTCATGAGATTTTAGACGCACTAAAAATACACCTTTGGCTACGGTCCCAACCTTATCAATATCCAAGGAATTCCATATACGTTTGACAAAACCTTCAATCACATGTAAAGGGGAGTTCGCACCAAGCACATAGCAAATAACAGAGGTCTCCCAAAACTTAATATCCTTAGCCACATCTTCATAGGAAATTTTAATAGGTTTAGAGCAAGCAAGAGGATTACCTGAAACAGAGTGATTGGGAGGAACAAATGTTGCTTGATCCGAAGCAACACAGGGACGTCGAATACTCGCATTCGTAGCCCCAATAACAACAGCCTGCTTCGAACCAGACTTCAAACTCAATCCATTGTTGCCTCCTGCCCGATTCAAATAGGTACTATGTTCAGTAGGCGAAACCCAAACATTTGTGAAACTCGATTCCAACATCATCGAGCCTGATTAACCACCGGCGCCCAATTAGAGTACAAGCTGTGGGCTTGCAATTGGGCTAGCGAAGACCGTGGGCTTAAGATCTCATGCTCAAGAATTGTCGGGTCCGTTTAAGGGTTAATCACTGCAGTGGTAGAGCCCGAACCACCACTCACGGAGCCTTTAGAAGAAGAAGATGAAGACTTACGCTGTTGGACCACCTGCTTTCTCGGTCTTCCTCGGCCTCTTACCATGGCAGGATCGATTCGCCCAGAAGAGAGGATTTTAGAGAGAGAAAGAAGAGGGAGGAGCGTCTATATTCGATAACAATGTTATATGTGATTACGTTTAAGACCTATGTAATCACTTTTCCTATGTGAACATTTTTAATACACTGTGTGATCATTTTAAAGCTTATGTGGTAACTTTAAAAGCACATGTGATCATTTTAAGGTTTATGTGATCACTTTTAAAGAATGTGTGATCACTCATAAGTGATTATTTTTAAAGCCGATGTGATCACTTTTAAAACCTATGTGATTACTTTTAAGGCCTATGTGATCACTTTTAAGGCATATATGATCATTTTGATTTTCAAGTTCACCACCACCACCACCACAAAACGCAATCTTCATAAGTTTAAAAGTGATCACATAAGTCTTAAAAGTGATCATATAAGCCTTGCAAAAAAGTAATCACTTAAGCTTTAAAAAGGGATCACCTATGAAATAACGTCCTAATTTAGGACAGTCCTAAACAAGATTTTGTGTATTACTTTTTATACTTTGAAATGAAAATCACTAAATTACTTATTTTTGAAGTCACAAATAAGGTAATAATAATATGATTGGAGGTAAAAAAAAAAAAAAAGCCTAAATAAATTAACAATTGATAAGTTATGCAACTAATTGTAGTTGAGAATTGTAAAAATTAGCATGTTCAAAAGCCTTGATATAATTTTTTTAATAAATCAAGGAACAAAAAATCAAAATGAGATATCCGATTTTCACTTAACTCTAGATTCGGATCCGCTATTCAGTTTAATAACTGCATATTTAATTAGAATTATTTCAAAAATCGGATAACTTATACGGTTTTTGAAACCAATACCGAATTATTATGCACACCCCTACATACAACCAATTCCAAAATCTATAGGGGTCATTGAAAAAGAACATTACCATTGATTAAGTACTAATTAGTTATATAAAACAATTAAACATATGCAGAAAGTAGGACAAAATAATTAGGGGTCATTGAACAAGAATATGACAAGTAAAAAACCCCAAACAAATTTCTTCTTAGGCGACAAGAAAATAGGGAATATAATTAGTACTTACAGAATTCAAATTTTAAAATATATTTTAGTTTACTAAATATATAAATTGTTTATATCTTTTTTAACGAACATGCCATGAACAATGGTTAACAGGATCATATAAGACAACTAATCAATAAAAATGCAATATTCAAAATAAAATTTACATGAACTGATAAAAATAAAAGCAAAATCAAGCAAAAAGAGCAAGAAACAAACCGTGTAAGTCGGAGAACCTTCAATGGGTAAGACAAAGCCACCATCAATTGAAATAATGTCATAGATAGACACACAAAGACCCAATTTAGCAATAACCTTCAATCATTATTAAAGATTTTAATTAACGAACGGAAACCCAACAATAAAGACGATATATACTTTTGAAAATAAAATTTAAAAGGAGAGAAATAAAACCTTGTCTAAGAATATAGATTCAAGTTGACCCTTAATAGCATCTTCTAATAGGAGATTGAGCATATCAGGGGGTAATCTTAATCTGTGCTCTAATTGACTTAAGAAGAACATGTCTTTAAGAATGATTTGGAAACACACAAGTGATGGGTAGGAAATTTCGCAATTTCACCCAATCCTTGAATTAAACAATAAATTCTCCAACTTATATCACTGTTTACCAAAAAAAAATAAAACCCGATTAGTATAACCTTGAATTTAACAATTATTTGATAAATAAGAACATAATTAACTTATAAGGAAACACTAAAGAATATAAAACTATTACTAGAGTTCGACAAAAAAGAAAAGGGAAATAAACTGAATCAAAACAAACACAAGTAACCTATCAAAAGATCCTAAATAGTTAGGCGTTAACAATAAAACGAGATGGATTGATATCAACAAATATGATGCAAGAGCATTCAGCTTATTTAAAACCAAACCACATGACAATCTTTTTAATATATGGATATGGTTATTTTCAATTTCAAGTATATTTTTGGGCAATTTTATATTCTTAGGCTGGAATTCGTCATATGCTTAACATGGAATTATGTTGGGCATATGTACCTGGTCAGCGTGGTCTAGCCGAATATTACTCTTGGTTGACTAACATTTTCGAGTCTTATTTTATTAGAGTTTATACAATAAAGAAGGTAAAAACAAAAATTCCATAAATGTTGATTTATTTTTCTTTACAATTAACCTATTTAGTACAGTTCATATAAGAATTTTGGTGGTTTATGTACTAGACTTTTGGTGGTTCATGTGCTAGACTTTTGGTGCTTCATTCTCCAGGTTTATTGCTCATTATATATGAAAGTTCATTGTATGTGTACGCTTGTACTTAGCTCTATATTCGGTATTAGTTTCTTGAGCCCCAAACACTACTCAAACTGATACCGAATACCCCAAAATTGCTTACTAATCCCAAAATCAAATACTCATATACCAATCTCAAAGTCAATAACTCAAGATACCAAATCCATAATCAAATACTGAAAAAAGTGAATACTAACTCCATAATCTAACTCATAAACTCATTATACTAAATCAATGACCCGATATTAATAATTTGGTAGAAATTGGATATAAATTCCCAAAAACAAATATTAACAATTTATACCACACAGCTTCAAATTTTCGATATAATAATAATAAACTATACTAAAACAATATCTTAATGTGACACGTGTCACTACCACAATGATTCGTTTCGCCCCGAAAACACTTCTCTAAAAAATTATTCAGCGCAATTATCACAATTATTACAATTGCCTTCAAATATGTTTCTTGTCATATTACAATTACTACACGGGTTAGTATTTTGAGAAGTATTCTTGGTTTACTAGCTACAATTATTACAATTGCCTTCAAATAAGTTTCTTGCTATATTACATTTATTACAATTGCCCACAAATAAATCATCTTATTACCTGACCAAAATCAGCAAATTTCAAGACAATTCCTTGCCAAGTTGCCATATTAAAGTATAATTACCCGTGCAGATCACTCCAGAATATTTTTAGAATTATTTTTAGTTGACTAAAAAATTGTTAATTGTCGCCTTTAAATCAATTGTCAATCATAAACTATACTAAAACAATATGTTAATGTGACACGTGTCACTACCACAATGATTCGTTTCCCGCCGAAAGCACTTCCCTAAAAAGTTATTCAGCGCATTTATCACAATTATTACAATTGCCTTCAAATATGTTTATTGTCATATTACAATTAATACACGAGTTAGTATTTAGAGAAGTATTCTTGATTGACTAGCTACAATTATTACAATTGCCCATAAATAAGTTTCTTGCTATATTACAATTATTACAATTGCCCAAAAATAAGTCATCTTACCTGACCAAAATCATGCTTTTTTTCATCATTGTGTATTAATTAAATCTCATATTTGAATTAGATGTTTTCAAACTTTTGAGTATTAATTAAATCTCTTATTCTTAAATTTCTATATATTAACATAACTCATATGACTATCAAAAACACATTAACCAAACACACTTTATTAGCATAAAATAATGATAAACAATTTTTATTTGTTTCTGAGTATTAACAATGATAAACAATTTTTATTTTTTAGCAACCAAAAAACAAAAAGATAAAAGTGAACTTACATATGATTTTCTGGATCAAAACGGCAAAGAGTACTTCTTCAAAAATATCTTCAAAAGTTCCAATCTTTAGGTTATACAGAGGGCATCTTCAATCAGATTATAAAACATTGAAAAAAGAAATAACAATCTTAACTGATTTTGTTGTTTTTAAAAGAAATTGGTTTCAATTAACCGATTAGAATCAAATTAAAGACAAAAGCATAGAATAAGAAATTTAGAGAGAGATTATGTCAAAAACGGCTAGCAATTGGCATAGAGATGAAGATTTGATTGAGTTATCCCAAAGAAATTGGTTTCAATTAACCCTAACCGATTATAATCAAATTAAAAGACAAAACAATAGAATAATTGTGTATCGAAAATTGGCATAGAGATGAAGATTTGATTGAGTTATCCCAAAGAAATTGGTTTCAATTAACCCTAACCGATTAGAGAGTGAGAGAGAGAAAAAGGGTTTCTGCCTCTAATGTCGAAAACGGCTGGCAATTGGCAAAGAGATGAAGATTTGATTGAGTAAGGTTTTCATTGGGTCTATTATATGATGGGCCAAGTTTTCCATAGTTCATTTAGCCCATGCTAAAAAAAAGGAAAATGTAGGCAATTAAAATAAAATAATTGTGTATCGAAAATTTAAAAAAAAATTCAAATAATATAGTTATAGTGAGACAATTTTTATTGGAGTGATTGAATGTACATTTAGGAGTAGTTTGGTTGACGTAGAATTTTAATTCCTATGGGAAGTTGTAATTTATTGGAATTTACTTTCTTTGTCAATTTCCTAGGAATTTATCTATCTATAATAATAAAAACTACTAATGAGGAAACGAAATTGACATGTGTCAGACTCTCAGCGAAATTTTTTCCGCTCATTTTAACGTGCATAAGAAGATTTAGTATGCAATATTATTTCCAAAGTATTTAGATTGGTAAAACAGATTAACTTCTTGATATAGCAAAATGAAAAATGACTAAATTTGTAAACCAAAATTATTTTCCAATATTATTTCTAAAATGAAAGAAAATAATATCTTGATATAACGAAATTATTTTTCAAGATTATTTACTAACCGCAGAATAATTATATCTTCATATTGCACCTGTCATGCAAATTCATGTCATTGCTACTTATTTACTTCATATATCTATTTACTTAAAAATTAGTTCTACTTAATAAATGGGTAATTTCACTTAATTTTTCAAAATTAATTATACGAACGGTAATATTTTTTCAAGATCTTTAAAATGAGATCAAATTATAATATTTTTGCCTCTTTATAAAAATTTTTAAAAATTTTTTAAAAAATCATTCAATTATTCAAAAATAATACTGCTTTATTAAAAAAATTATATTAATTCATTAAAATCTTTAAAGTAAATTTATTTATAAAAATATAGTTACGAAAAAAATAAATCTAAGTTCTCACTTGACTATGTTTGGGATAAAGAGGTTGAAGAGTGAGAATAAAGTGACATAGTTTAGGAACTGAGATGAAGACACAAGAATAGAGTGACATTGTCTCAGAACAAGGATAAGGAAACAAGAATAAAGTAACACATATATTTCTTAAAAATATTAACAAATAACCTATTTTATAATCTTTAGAGTACATATAATCTTTAAAATAAATATTATTCAAATATAAAATTATTTTAAAAACTTATTTTTCAATCTTCGTGCGTAGCACGGGTATCTATCTAGTTGAATTACTAATTGGCTAAATCAATTCAAAATATTTATAGAAATATTATTTGTCTAAATCTATTTAAAAATAATGAATAACTTTAGCATTACATCAATCAGTATAATTTTGATATTCTTGATTGAATATTTAGCATGATATCAGTCGATATCAGTGGCAGATCTAGGGTTTTAAGTCCCATGGGGCACCAATAAATAAATAAATGTAATTATGAGAGAATTTCATTATAAAATTAACAACTAAAATTGACCCAATTTCGTGTCGATTCAACCAAAATATATAAATTAAATAAGATTATCAATGAATTTAGTACACTAGAACAAAAATTAATCCGACTCAATATATCACATTCAAAATCTATTCGAACACCAATTACACCCCTAAATTCATCACTAGTAGCATATGGAGTAATACTTTTTTAAAAAAAAAACTCATTTGAGCCCTTCACATAATTTAACCAAATTGATAAAAATTCAGTAATATTTATAAGAAAATATATCAAAAAGGTGAAAAAAGAAAAAGAGCATTTGAGTGATAGAAAAACCCACTTCTTATGCTCAATTTTTTTGAATAACAACAAAACAGTACCAAATCCATATTTTCCAATTTGCTTAATCACTTCATAATCCTTCGCGTCTCCGGTTTTGCTTCCATTTTGAAATCAAGAACATAAAAATGAACAAAAGACAAAAGACTTCACTAAAACCCAAAAAATGAACAAAAAAAAAGAGGCTAATAATCTACATAGAAAAGCAGGAAAAAATTAAGAATTCAAGAAAAAATCAAGAACATTCTAAACTCAACAGAGAAAAAGTAAGCACATTCTAAACTATGAAGAAAAAA
Source organism: Amaranthus palmeri (assembly GCA_019776075.1). Taxonomy (NCBI): domain Eukaryota; kingdom Viridiplantae; phylum Streptophyta; class Magnoliopsida; order Caryophyllales; family Amaranthaceae; genus Amaranthus; species Amaranthus palmeri. The sequence goes on along the minus strand of JAAKBH010000093.1, from coordinate 293,602 downwards.
GAAGATAAACAAAAAAGAGAAATAACATTCTAAGAATTGAAGAACATAAACAAACACATACATCACACCATCGACAGAACAGAGTAATGTTACCAACAAGGAAGATTATCATTTATTTTAATTTTTCTATTGTCCTTCAAAAAATTCAAGAACATTCAAATTCAAATTAGGATTATAGAACACCTTGTTAAGTTGAAAACACCTTAAAACATCAAATTTCTGATTTTATGGCTCAACTCATAACCGACGGGCGGGGACTCTCTACTGACAGTAGGCGGCAATGGCTGAAGGTCTAGGGCCAGTCGACTTGAATGCGAGGGTGTCAGGCGGCGGCGGTGGCCGGGATGCCGGCTCCTATTGGGTAATTTTAAGGGATTTTGTTTTTTAGGGTTTTGTGAGAGGGGAAGGCCGAAGGAGAAGGAAGGTCATAAATCAGTGATATATAATACAATCTGGGTTTACAATCTGTTCAACATTGAATTAATTAATTTTTTTTCCTCCCATTTTTAGCAACCAAAAAACAAAAAGATAAAACTGAACTTACATATGATTTTCACTTCTTCTTCAAAAAAGTTTCAATCTTTCTTGATAAAAATATCTTCTGGATCAGATTATAAAACAATGAAGAAAAACAACAATCTTAACCAAAAGTACAAATTTTATTTTGTTGTTTTTAGAAGAAATTGGTTTCAATTAACCGATTAGAATCAAATTAAAGACAAAAACCATAGAATAAGAAATTTAGAGAGAGAGAGAGAGGAAAAAAATGGTTATGTCAAAAACGGCTGAAGTTCTATTATATATTTATATGATGGGCTGAGTGTATCGAAAATAAAAAAAAATTTAAATGATATAGTCATGGTGACACAATTTTTATTGGACTGATTGAAAGTACATCGTTTTAAAGTGATTAATTATAAATTTAAAATGATCATTTATAATTTCAAACTAATCAATTATAATCTTAAAGTAGAGTCTTACAATTACAATACTCAACATTAACCTTAATCACTTCGAATTTTAAAAGTGACTAAATAAATAAATATATTGATTGTATGAATTTGTTAACAATGAATCGTTTTCGCTTTGATATATTACTGAGCAAAGCAAGTTAAAACACTAAACTAATATTTTTATTTTATATTCACGAAATTACTTATGAGACGATATCTATTAATCTGAAATCAATGAACACTAATCGGCAAAAAGTGATGACTATTTATAATCTTTAAGTTTTCAATAAAAACCATAAAAAGAAAAATAAACATTGAAACTTTAAAGTTAATTAATTAATTAGGATAATTTTTATAATATAATTACTTTTACATGTGAGCAATTATTTATTTATAATGTATGAACTATACATGAATGAAGATAATTATTTTGTTAGGATTATAAGTTAAAAACAAAACCAATACTGAATGAGAGAAAAAAGTAAAAAGAAAACATTTAAGAAAATATCTCAAGGTTATTTAAGAATATATATATATATATATATATATATATATATATATATATATATATATATATATATATATATATATATATATATATATATATATATATATATATATATATATATATATATATATATATATATATATATATATATATATATATATATATATATATATATATATATATATATATATATATATATATATATATATATATATATATATATATATATATATATATATATATATATATATATATATATATATTGTTATTATTTATTATATTTTGAGATCTTTATGAGTAATAATTATTATTTTATTTATGACACTTTCACCATCATCAAATATTATCAAATTGTCGCTAATTACAAGTCGAACACAGGGACATTACAAATGGTACACAAGTTAGGTTTATTTTTAGATATGATAAACATGTAAAATGATTCTACTTATGAAGTTTTGAAAAATTATTTTGTGCAAAAGAAAGTATTGCAACACGCAATGTGTGGTCATCATCAAAAGCTACACCAAAAAGACTTTCAGTATCATAAAGATATACAATTCATAGCAACACCATTGTCTGAAACACATCTGATAATTAGGGCTGTGCAAACCTAGACCGGACCGGCGGTCCAGACCGGACCCGGATAAACCCGGACCGGAACCGGACCGGACCGGAAGCATCAGGTCCGGTCTTCGGTCCTATAAAATTTTCAATTCCGGGTTTCCGATCCGATCCGGTCTTAACCCGGAAAATTCAGGGTCGACCCGGTTAGGACCAGAAAGTTTGTGACACATAAATACCCAACTTAATCTAGGGTTTATTTTTCATTCAAACTTCAAAGTGAGATCTCTCACCTGCTGCGGCGTTTCCTCCATTCCTTTCTCCAATCCTTCCCACCTCTTCAGACGGACGGGACGACGCCACGACGGTGCTCCTTCCCACTTCCAGTCCGGAAGACTGCTCACGAGTCGACGGCATACTTCTCCTCCTTCCCACTTCCAGACCATCCCTTCTCCAGACGTACGACGGGTCGACAGTACTCATTCATTTTTTCAGAAATTTTTATGAATTTATGGATGATTTATTCATTTTTGGAATGAGATTATATGGGTTTTTACAGAAATTATTTATTAGATTTTAAAATTTACCAAGCTTTTTATCAAGCCTTCAACTCATAAAATTATCTCAAGCCTTCAACTCATTTAAATGACTGTGTTAAATGAAGGGTCGACGGTACTCATTCTTTTTATCAAGCCTTAAGCCTTCAACCTTTGGAGATGAAATTTTCTCATTTAGTAACAGTGTGTTAAATGACCAGGAAAGTAATCATTCTTTTTTATTTATCCTTGGACACCACGCACTAATTTGCAATTAGGTTCAATGACCAGGTGATAAACCGTATTTTTTACTCTTAAATTTGCAGTTATAAGTTTATTACGTTCTATTATTATTAATAAACTTTTGTCATCGAAGTTATTAGGAAAAAAGCAAACTAGTATTTTATCGACTATATAATGATTTATTTTGAATTTCACTATAATAAATATCTTAAAATTTAAAACAATATTTTATAGCCGGTCCAACCGGTCCGAACCTGGACCGGACCGGAATTTTTCATGGTCAGACCGGGACAGGACCGGATGAAACAGGTCCGGTCTCCGGTCCTCAAATTTTTAAATTCCGGTCTTCCGGTCCATCCGGTTCCGGTCCGGTCCGGTCCGGGTTTGGACCGGTGTTCTGTCCTACTGATAATAATAGAGAAGTTGTATCACACTTAACTAACAATTGTGAAACATCTAAAATGTCATTGCAACAATATAATTGATAAAAAGGTGGCGACAGAGTGAGGGGCAAAATAAGAAGTTTCTGAAAAAGGTGGCGACAGAGTGACGACATTTAAATGGCAAGTTATTTCATTGATATGACGTTCATATAATTGATAAATACATGTTATATCTGATATTAGGCTCAACTTGAAATAAAAATTATTTTCTCTGCGAAGTCGTGTACTTCACTTGAATTTTATTCTATAGAAACATGAATTTCTTATAAAGACTCCTACAAACTTAGATTGTTATTAGTGTTGTCCATTTAAATATCTATCTCTTTCTTCCCAAAAAAAAAATATCTATCTCTTTCACTTTTACAACATTATTTTGATTTATGTCACTTGTCTCCTAATTTTTTAATCTCATTCATAAATTATACTTACTAATATGTCTTCTTTTTTTATCAGAGGAGGTTCTGAGCATGTTCAGCATGTTCTAACGCACAAGGGTGAGGGGCCCAAAAAATTTGGGGGCCTCAATATTAACTTACGTAATACGGAATACTATATATTTAGTGTCTAAAGATACAAAATTTATAAAAAAATATCATGATTTTCGAAATTGCACAGGGCCTTCAAAAATTTTTTCAGCTTTTGCTATGCCCCTGTTTTTTATATATCTCATTTAGATATTTCTTCTATTAACTTATTGTATGTTTTATTCTTCATTTAAAATAAATAACATACTTAGAGCTTGTTTTAACCGAACTCGATATTTACCTAACCTTGTAAAATCGCTTCGACTTTGACCTGACTACAAAGATGAATTACAAATTCTCAAATGAAACCATCTCATGATAAATCTCTATTGAGTTTATCTAATGTACACTTTTGACTACATATGACCACTTATAATCTTAAACTGATTACTTACAATTTTAAAGTGATTAATTATAATCTTAAAATGAAAAATTTTAAAGTAATCACTTGATGATCTTAAAATGATCACTTAGTAAACCCTAGCGATCATATCAATCATTTAAGAGCTTAAAATGGTCACTCGTAATTTTATAGTGACTAATTATAACCTTACTGAGTAGACATATCGTTATACCACATTTTTTATTTAGAAAAATATACTACCTCCTATTCACACAAAATGAGACATTTGGGTTGGGCACGGTTTTTAAGAGTGGAATGATGGGCTATTTTAATTGATTAAATTAAGGAAAATTTACCTTGAATAATCCAACCTATTCACCATTTTCCTACAATAATCCCAACTATCGATTAACCATAAATAATCCCAATTATTACCTCACTTAACCTGCGCTATTGTTAGGCTTTTGTTTACCGGTGCAACAGGTAAATTTTTTACCATTTGTCCTCTACCACCTTCTTCATTCTCCTTAAATCTCACCATCTTCATTGATGGAAGCAGCAACAACTCCTCCTGTATATCTTCCTCTTAAGAACATCTTTGGAGGTAAACACCTTTCACCCATGATCTTCTATAGTTTTCTCTAAACTCTGAATAAATTGATACATCTCTTTCATAATAAATTAACCCAAAACTTTGAAGGAGAAATCTAATACTTTGACAATCTTCAAATGTTTCTCTAATCCCTCTTAAGCTTGTTGTCTAGAATATAACTGAATTACTCCCCCATGGAGGACATTTTTCTTCGAATTCGGTTAATGGGTCAATTTTATTGTCGGATTAATCTTCGGGTTGAAAAAAATGGGTATTTATGATTCTTGTTTGTTGTTTCGATTTCAGCTGTTTTGTGATCTTTTACAGCTTTTTCAAATGCAGCAAGAAGTTTTGGATCAAATAAACTAATTGAATTCATATTTGGTCGCCTATAACATGAGATTTTGATTTTAGATTCACTCTCTTTGATCAATTTCTCTAATTCCATGAAATTATTGTTTGAATTCTTCGATTCACTCTCTTTGATTGATTTCTCTAATACCACCACTTCCCAGTAACTTCATCAAATAAACTAGTCTATGAACTTAATCAATAAAAAAATCGGCTTCAATTAGGATACATGTACAATTAACAAAAATTGCGGAAATTAAAAGCTTTAACTTATCATTTGAAAAGTAGACTATCATCAACTAGCTTAAAGAAGAGCGAAACCGAGCTCCAGTAATGGAGGATTGACAGGAGAGAGAATATCAAAAGTTCAAGGTTTAATGGTGAGTAGTTGAAGATTTTATGTTAATTAAAAAAAGGAAAAAATAATTTTACCTACTAAAACCGGTTATAGGTAAACTAACAACAACACAGGTTAAGTGAGATAATAGTTGAAATTATTCATGGTTAATCGATAGTTAAGATTATTGTAAGAAAATGGTGAATATGTTGGATTATTCTAGGTAAATTTTCCTTAAATTAATTGTAAAGTTGGTAGTTGGGTATTGGGAGTAATAAAAGTGGAGGTAATTGTGTATTTTAATTGATCAAATTAATTGTAAAGGTGCGAGTAAAAATAGAAATGAGACATTTTGTGTGAATAGGCCAAAAATAGAAATGTCCCATTTTGTATGAATAGGAGGGAGTAATATACCGTTTTAATTAGAGAAGAACTCTCGAAGTCAATTAGGGTTTCTGAAAGTGCTCTCAAAACTTGCTGCTAAGTGCTTATAGTCAAGAACTCGAGGTAAACATTCTGCTACTCTTTCAAATCAATCTGGATGCATTTTATGTAAAATATTTAATGTTTTGAATTGGGAATTTCATGTATTTCACATCTTACATTCTTACTTCAGCAATTATACAATATCATAGCATAAGAATAAACTCAATTTCTGTTACTTGATTGTCAGTGATTCCTTGGAGCTTGTATCAGGAATCCATCGACATAAATTAATTACAGTTATTATTTTTGATGGCCTCAAGAGGAGTAATGAGTAGTGAAAATGCATTGGCATCAAGGGCAAATAGAATTAGGGAAAAGTTACAATCAACATTAGAAGCAAGTATTGTTGAGGTTGAAGATGTTTCGCATCAACATGCTGGGCATGCTGCTATGAAAGAGAGCAATTATAATGGTGGTGAGACTCACTTTAATTTGAAGATTGTTTCTTCTAAATTTGAAGGTCAAACTCTTGTGAAACGGCATCGTATGGTCTATGAACTTTTAGCTGATGAGCTTCAGTCTGGTTTGCATGCTCTTTCCATCAATATGTTAGTTTAATTAATTTGAAATGCTTTCGCTATATTTAAATAGCAAATTAAGAGAGAAAAAAAAAGGAAAGGAAGGGAATGGAAAGGAATGGAAGAGAAAAGAAGGGCACTGAAAGAGAAGGAATATACTACATTGTTTGTATTGGAAGGAAAGAAAGAGAAAAGAAAGAAATTTCATTTTCCATGCACATCTTTTCTCATACGAAGAGATTTTGATGTTAACAAAATGAAAAAGTTAATCCCTACAATCCTCTCCCTTCCTTTTTGCTATCCAAACAAGGAGATTTTCATCCCTCCATTTCCACTCTCAGTCAAAATCATAAGATTCTTATATGATTTTCTAATATATTAACGGTTGGTCTTGGACGACACGACTTCATAATTAGGCCGTGTATTTGAGCCGACCCAATTCGCGCAGACATTATTTTTTTAATTTCTGGGCAATTTTCAATTTTGATCTTAATAGTATTCATTTTGACCTTAAAGGTATTAAATTTCAAAATTGATACCTTTATGGTCAAAAATGATAATTGCCCTGAAAATTGAAATGTTACAAGCGCAAATTAAGCCAACTCAAATTGAAGATCTCATAATGAGACCGTCTCATCCAAGATTTTGTGATAGATTAAATGATAGTAACCTAAAAAGTAAAAAAAAAAATCAATCAATATAAATTATGGTCATAATTAAAAAATAATAAAGTTAAAAGTATAAATAATAGTCTAAATAATGATAAGATCATCATTGAGTTTGTTGAGATTATGACACGTAGTGATGTATTGGTATCATCACAAAATCGAATTTACAATGACATAGCCTTTAATACCAAAATTTTATTATAACATTTATCATAAAATCAAAATACAAAATCTATACTACTAAATGCGTCGAGCAATCTGCCTACAGAAAGAAATATAGCTCGAGTCTCCTAAAAATATCACGAACTCATCAACTAATGAGGATCGTAAATTTCACGATCCTGGGCTTCTAAGAGTTGCAGATTTTGCCTAATCCAATGGGACCGAGCTTCAACAACAGCGTAAATCATACCCACCACGCGATGGGACCGAGCCCATCAGAGTCGAGTAATCCCTACAGATTAAAAAAAAAAGTGTGATGGAGCGCTGAGACCTGAGTGATTATATCTTTACTTCAGAGGCAGAAGGGTGGGACTTTTCCCACTCTTCCTTTTTCCGAGATAAAACATATAGCTATATCCCTACCGAAACTATGAAATCCCTTGAACCAACCTAAAACACGAATTTTTTTTAAATTTTTACTTTTACAACGAGATGAAAATATCTCAGTTCATTAAACTTGGAAAACTTTACGACGACAGAAATACAATATGACAAGGCCTTATATTTGTAGTCAGGCTATAATATATCAGTCAGATGAGGAGAACTCACAGAAACAACCATCGGTGCAAAGGGCTTTGAACCTTCCTCTTGTTCTAAAGGGATTGGAGGATACTCAACACTGGCAACTCGAAATCGTATCTGGAGCAAACTAACCAGTTATAAATGAAGATAAATGGAGTAATGACAAAATTGAAAGCATTCCCACCTCACTATCTTCATCAATTGGAAATTCTGCACCATCGAACAACCACGTCCATCTCACTTGCTTACTGCAATTTGCCATAAGAATCATTATGTAACTGAAAAAGGATTAATTTAACGTTTTTGCTTCTTAAACTAGACATCTAAAAGGGAGGCATATGTAGACATTTGATCTTACGGATCTTCATGTGGCTCTGAACGGTTCGGTTGTGGCAAAGAATAGAAAGGTATGTATATGTCATCAAAGAACCCAAGCGACACTGTTGATTTCAAAGGTAAAATATTAAAATCAATTACTCCAGCAGTACAACAAATGCAAATTATGCAACTAAAACAATAAAAGTTGGCAATTTAATCATAAGCCCAAAATTTTAAGATCATGGCCCGAAAGACAATTTTTCAACAAATACCAAATTACCAAAAAATCAATATATAACCACATGTAAGCAAGTTTTGGTAATAGAATTACATTGTTTTGTACATCGGGAATTATTGATTTTAGTCACTTGACCTAAGCGGCCAACTCTTGTCAAGGAAAAAAAGATGTATACATAACTTTAACTCAATCAAGAGTTGTAAATTGTAATCATAAACGGGTCCAAACTACACATATTTATTGCAATTTGGTTTTTTAGTTCTTTATTAGGAGAAAAGATAAATAAAAGTTTGTACTTACATTTTGTAGAGCTTTTTTTAATATAAGTATTTATTAGGGAAAAAAATAAACAAGAGTTTGTACTTACATTTTGTAGAGCTTTTTTAATATAAGTATATTATGAATTTAGGCAATTGTTTGTAGAACACCAAGCAAGAGGAAAACTGGAAAAGTCATTTAGATCTAATGTCATTTGTTGATTAAGTCAACAATGCGGTGGACTTCACTCACTGAGCTAACATTATCTTTTTATCATAGACTAGGTCAAAAATTCGTGCAAATGATTCTGAACGTCTTTACTACTAAGTCCAGGCCTGATGCAAGGGAGAGAGTCAAGACTCTGCTTCACCAATCTTATTTCAGGAGCTACCCCATATAACAGACGAAAATGACAAGGTGAGACTGCAGAAAATGCAAGGGAGAGAGTCGAGACTCTCCTTTATCAATCTAGTGGAATAAACAAAGAGTCGAGATTAAAAAACTCACATTGTAACCCCCTAGAGTTCGAACATTTAAGTTTTGCAGCAATAATTTCTCCAACATAAGGACGGAAGAAGACCACACGAAAAACAACCTGGATAGTATGGTCCACCGAAGTAAAAAACAGATTAGTGCTCTGTTGACAATAAATATCCAATGGAAAATGAGGGAAAGGACAAGCTTATACAACCACAATAAGGAAATACTCATCAATCAAAAGAAACACCACCAAACAAAGTTTGATGAGATTTAATTCTGCACCCAAGATTTAAAGATGTTGACAAAGAAAAATATGTGAAAATAAATAAGCACTCATTTCAATAGGGGAAGTGTGGGCCATAATAATAAGCAACGAATATATTGTAAATTTAGCATCAAATTAGCTAATGCTTCATGTTTAGGTAAAACCAAGAAAGAGACACAAGAATGTAGAGAGCAATATGCTGCAAATTACATAGCTTAGGTTTAAAATAAAAAGTGCAACAAAGAGCAACACTACACACGTTTAAAATTAAAAGTAAAGCAATATATAGGAAACTAGGAATAAAAATAAAGACGAGTCACATTTTTTCAAACACTGGAACGATTCAATCAACCACAACAAAAACATGCAAAATCTCATTGCAGCAGAATTTTGCAGAAAACATGGGTTGTTCATAATTGGTTAACTAAATTAGCCGCTCCCGCTCATCATACAAAAGAAAAATCCATTATCACCTTAAGAAACTTGCGAATAAGCCTTCTTTAATAAGAAATTTCTTTATTGAGGTTAAGTGATTCTTAATGGTGGCGAGTGACAACCCTATCTTCTTTATAATTCTTTTGACAGTTTCTTTCTCTTACAAAACTAATATATTATTTAATCTACATCCAAATGATGATTGATTCATTCTTTAGAATACAACAAACGATAAATACATAAATAAAAAAACGCAAATTTGAGGTTTGTGAGACCAATAGTTCAATATTCACTATATTCAAAAGAACCAATCATTGCTTGGATGCAGATTTAAAACTTGATTTAGCTTGTAAAAGAAAGAAGTAATTAAAAGCTGGAAAAAATAAGTAATCAATATTATTTTGAGACAATCTCATATGCAACCGTCTTATATTTAGGGCATGGAAAAAGGGCTAGCCCACTATGTGATCAGTTTTAAGGCTTATGTGATAAGTTTTAAGGTTTATGTGATCTTTTTAAAGCTTATATGATCATTTTTAAAGCATATATGATCCGATGCAACACAGGGACGTCGAATACTCGCATTCGTAGCCCCAATAACAGCAGCCTGCTTCGAACCAGACTTCAAAATCAATCCATTGTTGCCTCTTGCCCGATTCAAATGGGTACCATGTTGAGTAGGCGAAACCCTAACATTTGTGAAACTCGATTCCAACATCATCGAGCCAGAGTTGTTGCCAGAGACGCCACCATTAACCATCGGCGCCCAATTAGAGTACAAGCTGTGGGCTTGCAATTGGGCTAGCGAAGACCGTGGGCTTAAGATATCATGCTCAAGAATTGTGGGGTCCGTTTAAGGGTTAATCACTGTAGTGGTAGAGCCCGAACCACCACTCACGAAGCCTTTAGAAGAAAAAGATGAAGACTTACGCTGTTGGACCACCTGCTTTCTCGGTCTTCCTCGGCTTCTTACCATGGCAGGATCGATTCGCCCAGAAGAGAGGATTTTAGAGAGAGAAAGAAGAGGGAGGAGCGTCTATATTCGATAACAATGTTATATGTGATTACGTTTAAGACCTATGTAATCACTTTTCCTATGTGAACATTTTTAATACACTGTGTGATCATTTTAAAGCTTATGTGGTAACTTTAAAAGCACATGTGATCATTTTAAGGTTTATGTGATCACTTTTAAAGAATTTGTGATCACTCATAAGTGATTATTTTAAAGCCGATGTGATCACTTTTAAAACCTATGTGATTACTTTTAAGGCCTATGTGATCACTTTTAAGGCATATATGATCATTTTGATTTTCAAGTTCACCACCACCACCACCACAAAACGCAATCTTCATAAGTTTAAAAGTGATCACATAAGTCTTAAAAGTGATTATATAAGCCTTGCAAAAAAGTAATCACTTAAGCTTTAAAAAGGGATCACATATGAAATAACGTCCGAATTTAGGACAGTCCTAAACAAGAATTTGTGTATTACTTTTTATACTTTGAAATGAAAATCACTAAATGACTTTTTATTTGAAGTCACAAATAAGGTAATAATAATATGATTGGAGGTAAAAAAAAAGCCTAAATAAATTAACAATTGATAAGTTATGCAACTAATTGTAGTTGAGAATTGTAAAAATTAGCATGTTCAAAAGCCTTGATATAATTTTTTTAATAAATCAAGGAACAAAAAATCAAAATGAGATATTCAATTTTCACTTAAATCTACATTCGGATCCGCTATTCAGTTTAATAACTGCATATTTAACTAGAATTATTTCAAAAATCGGATAACTTATACGGTTTTTGAAACCAATACCAAATTATTATGCACACCCCTACATACAACCAATTCCAAAATCTATAGGGGTCATTGAAAAAGAACATTACCATTGATTAAGTACTAATTAGTTATATAAAACCATTAAACATATGCAGAAAGTAGGACAAAATAATTAGGGGTCATTGAACAAGAATATGACAAGTAAAAAACCCTTAACAAATTTCTTCTTATGCGACAAGAAAATAGGGAATATAATTAGTACTTACAGAATTCAAATTTTAAAATATTTTTAGTTTACTAAATATATAAATTGTTTTATATCCTTTTTAACGAACATGCCATCAACAATGGTTAACAGGATCATATAAGCCAACTAATCAATAAAAATGCAATATTCAAAATAAAATTTACATGAACTGATAAAAATAAAAGCAAAAACAAGCAAAAAGAGCAAAAAACAAACCGTGTAAGTCGGAGAACCTTCAATGGGTAAGACAAAGCCACCATCAATTGAAATAATATCATAAATAGATACACAAAGACCCAATTTAGCAATAACCTTCAATCATTATTAAAGATTTTAATTAACGAACGGAAACCCAACAATAAAGACGATATATACTTTTGAAAATAAAATTTAAAAGGAGAGAAATAAAACCTTGTCTAAGAAAATAGATTCAAGTTGACCCTTAATAGCATCTTCTAACAGGAGATTAAGCATATCAGGGGGTAATCTTAATCTGTGCTCTAATTGACTTAAGAAGAACATGTCTTTAAGAATGATTTGGAAACACACAAGTGATGGGTAGGAAAATTTCGCAATTTCACCCAATTTTTGAATTAAACAATAAATTCTCCAACTTTATATCACTGTTTACCAAAAAAAATAAAACAACCCGATTAGTATAACCTTGAATTTAACAATTATTTGATAAATAAGAACATAATTAACTTACAAGGAAACACTAAAGAATATAAAACTAATACTAGAGTTCGACAAAAAAGAAAAGGGAAATAAACTGAATCAAAACAAACACAAGTAACCTATCAAAAGATCCTAAATAGTTAGGCGTTAACAATAAAACGAGATGGATTGATATCAACAAATATGATGCAAGAGCATTCCTTATTTAAAACCAAACCACATGACAATCTTTTTAATATATGGATATGGTTATTTTCAATTTCAAGTATCTTTTTGGGCAATTTTATATTCTTAGGCAGGAATTCGTCATATGCTTAACATGGAATTATGTTGGGTATATGTACCTGGTCAGCGTGGTCTAGCCGAATATTACTCTTGGTTGACTAAGATTTTCGAGTCTTATTTTATTAGAGTTTATACAATAAAGAAGGTAAAAACAAAGATTCCATAAATGTTGATTTATTTTTCTTTACAATTAACCTATTTAGTACAGTTCATATAAGAATTTTGGTGGTTCATGTGCTAGACTTTTGGTGCTTCATTCTCTAGGTTTATTGCTCATTATATATGAAAGTTCATTGTATGTGTACGCTTGTACTTAGCTCTATATTCGGTATCAGTTTCTTGAGCCCCAAACACTACTCAAACTGATACCGAATACCCCAAAATTGCTTACTAATCCCAAAATCAAATACTGAAAAAAGTGAATACTAACTCCATAATCTAACTCATAAACTCATTACACTAAATCAATGACCCGATATTAATAATTTGGTAGAAATTGGATATAAATTCCCAAAAACAAATATTAACAATTTATACCACACAGCTTCAAATTTTCAATATAATAATAATAAACTATACTAAAACAATATCTTAATGTGACACGTGTCACTACCACAATGATTCGTTTCGCCCCGAAAACACTTCTCTAAAAAATTATTCAGCGCATTTATCACAATTATTACAATTGCCTTCAAATATGTTTCTTGTCATATTACAATTACTACACGGGTTAGTATTTTGAGAAGTATTCTTGGTTTACTAGCTACAATTATTAAAATTGCATTCAAATAAGTTTCTTGCTATATTACATTATTTCCCACAAATAAATCATCTTATTACCTGACCAAAATCAGCAAATTTCAAGACAATTCCTTGCCAAGTTGCCATATTAAAGTATAATTACCCGTGCAGATCACTCCAGAATATTTTTAGAATTATTTTTAGTTGACTAAAAAATTGTTAATTGTCGCCTTTAAATCAATTGTCAATTGAATTACTAATTGGCTAAATCAATTCAAAATATTTATAGAAATATTATTATTTGTCTAGATCAATTAAAAATAATGAATAACTTTAGCATTACATCAATCAGTATAATTTTGATATTCTTGATTGAATATTTAGCATGATATCAGTCGATATCAGTGGCGGATCTAGGGTTTTAAGTCCCATGGGGCACCAATAAATAAATAAATGTAATTACGAGAGAATTTCATTATAAAATTAACAACTAAAATTGACCCAATTTCGTGTCGATTCAACCAAAATATATTAAATTAAATAAGATTATCAATGAATTTAGTACACTAGAACAAAAATTAATCCGACTCAATATATCACATGCAAAATCTATTCGAACACCAATTACACCCCTAAATTCATCATTAGTAGCATATGGAGCAATACTTTTTTATAAAAAAAAGGACTCATTTGAGCCCTTCACATAATTTAACCAAATTGATAAAAATTCAGTAATATTTTTTGCAAATATATCAAAAAGGTGAAAAAAAGAAAAAGAGCATTTGAGTGATAGAAAAACCCACTTATGCTCAATTTTTTTGAATAACAACAAGACAGTACCAAATCCATATTTTCCAATTTGCTAAATCACTTTATAATCCTTCGCATCTCCGGTTTTGCTTCCATTTTGAAATCAAGAACATAAAAATGAACAAAAGACAAAAGACTTCACTAAAACCCAAAAAAAGAACAAAAAAAAGAGGCTAAATCTACAAAGAAAAGCAGGAAAAAAATTAAGAATTCAAGAAAAAATCAAGAACATTCTAAACTCAACAGAGAAAAAGCAAGCACATTCTAAACTAAGAAGAAAAAAGAAGATAAACAAAAAAAAGAAATAACATTCTAAGAATTGAAGAACATAAACAAACACATACATCACACCATCGACAGAACAGAGTAATGTAACCAACAAGGAAGATTATCATTTATTTTAATTTTTCTATTGTCCTTCAAAAAATTCAAGAACATTCAAATTAAGATTAGGATTATAGAACACCTTGTTAAGTTGAAAACACCTTAAAACATCAAATTTCTGGTTTTATGGCTCAACTCATAACCGGCGGGCGGGGACTCTCTACTGACGGTCTAGGGCCAGTCGACTTGAATGCGAGGGTCGGGCGGCGGCGGTGGCCGGGATGCCGGCTCCTATTGGATAATTTTAAGGGATTTTGTTTTTTAGGGTTTTGTGAGAGGGGAAGAAGGAAGGTCATAAATCAGTGATATATAATACAATCTGGGTTTACAATCTGTTCAACATTGAATTAATTAATTTTTTTTCCTCCCATTTTTAGCAACCAAAAAACAAAAAGATAAAACTGAACTTACATATGATTTTCACTTCTTCTTCAAAAAAGTTTCAATCTTTCTTGATAAAAATATCTTCTGGATCAGATTATAAAACAATGAAGAAAAACAACAATCTTAACCAAAAGTACAAATTTTATTTTGTTGTTTTTAGAAGAAATTGGTTTCAATTAACCGATTAGAATCAAATTAAAGACAAAAACCATAGAATAAGAAATTTAGAGAGAGAGAGAGAGAGAGGAAAAAAACGGTTATTTCAAAAACGGCTGAAGTTCTATTATATGATGGGCTGAGTGTATCGCAAATAAAAAAAATTCAAATCATATAGTCATGGTGAGATAATTTTTATTGGACTGATTGAAAGTACATCATTTTGAAAGAAAAAGTACATCGTTTTAAAGTGATTAATTATAAATTTAAGGAAAATTTGCTCCAAATAATCCTAACTATCAACCGTTGGCCAAAAATAATCCTAACTATCAATTATTTTTTAATAATCCTAACTATTCTCATAATAAATTTAAAGTGATTAATTATAAATTTAAAGTGATCATTTACAATTTTTATTGGACTGATTGAAAGTACATCGTTTTTAAGTGATTAATTATAAATTTAAAGTGATCATTTACTATTTCAAACTAATCAATTATAATCTTAAAGTAGAGTCTTACAATTACAATACTAAACGTTAACCTTAATCACTTCGAGTTTTAAAGTGACTAAATAAATAAATATACTGATTGTATGAATTTGTTAATAATGAATCGTTTTCGCTTTGGTATTTTACTGAGCAAAGCAAGTTAAAACACTAAATTAATATTTTTATTTTATATCCACGAAATTACTTATGAGACGATATCTATTAATCTGAAATCAATGAACACTAATCGGCAAAAAGTGACTATTTATAATCTTAAAGTTTTCAATAAAAACCATAAAAAGAAAAAAAAAACATTGAAACTTTAAAGTTAATTAATTAATTAGGATAATTTTTATAATATAATAACTTTTACATGTGAGCAATTATTTATTTATAATGTATGAACTATCCATGAATGAAGAAAATTATTTTGTTAGGATTATAAGGTTAAAAACAAAATCAATACTGAATGAGAGAAAAAAAGTAAAAAAAAAACATTTAAGAAAATATCTCAAGGTTATTTAAGAAAATATATATATATATATATATATATATATATATATATATATATATATATATATATATATATATATATATATATATATATATATATATATATATATATATATATATATATATATATATATATATATATATATATATTATTTATTATATTTTGAGATCTTTATGAGTAATAATTATTATTTTATTTATGACACCTTTACCATCATCAAATATTATCAAATTGTCGCTAATTACAAGTCGAACACATGGACATTACAAATGGTACACAAGTTAGTTTTATTTTTATATATGATAAACATGTAAAATGATTCTACTTTTGATGTTTTGGAAAATTATTTTGTGCAAAAGAAAGTATTGCAACACGCAACGTATGGTCATCATCAAAAGCTACACCAAAAAGACTTTCAGTATCATAAAGATATACAATTCATAGCAACACCATTATCCGAAACACATCTAATAATAATAGAGAAGTTGTATCACATTTAACTAACAATTGTGAAACATCTAAAATGTCATTGCAATAATATAATTGATAAAAAGATGACGACAGAGTGGCAACATTTAAATGGCAAGTGATTTCATTGATATGACGTTGATATAATTGATAAATACATGCTACTCCCTCCGTCCTTTTTGATTTGCATCAAAGAGAAAATAGGTAAATGTTAAGAAAGTGGTAATAAATGAAGAAAGAGAATGAATTGTGTGGATGAAATTAAAAGAGAGTTGAAATGTATGGATGAAATTAAAAGAAAGTGGTGGGCCGTTATCCAAAAATAGAAATGTTGCAAATAAAGTGGGACGGACAAAAATGGAAAATGATGCAATTTCAATGGGACAGAGGGAGTATATCTGATATTACGCTCAACTTTTTTTTTTTTGAAGATATATTACGCTCAACTTGAAATAAAAATTATTTTCTCTGCAAAGTCGTGTACTTTACTTAAATTTTATGCGATTCTACCTTGGTTAAATCGCACATTTTGTGCGATTCTTCTATGGTCCAATCGCACATTTTGTGCGATTTTACCATGGTCCAATAATCGCACGTTTTGTGCGATTATACCATGGTCCAATAATCGCACGTTTTGTGCGATTGGATCGTTAGAAATTACTGCAAACTTTGAACGGTCGTCATTTCTCGCTCGGTTATCGGAATTGGGCATATAATATGTCGTTGAAAAGCTCTTAAAGTATAGTTTCTAATGCCGCAAACCTTGCACTAATAAAATTTTTCTATAAAAATTTATGATCAAAAGAATGAACATGTATCAAATTTCAGCACAAATAAACTTCAAACAATCTTCATTTCTCGCTCGGTTATCGGAATTGGGCATATAATATGTCGTTGGAAAGCTCTTGAAGTCTAGTTTCTAATGCCGCAAACCTTGCACTAATAAGATTTTTCTATAGAAAGTTATGATCAAAAGAATGAACATGTATCAAATTTCAGCACAAATAAACTTCAAACAATCGTCATTTCTCGCTCGGTTATCGGAATTGGGCATATAATATATCATTGGAAAGATCTTGAAGTCTAGGTTATAATGCCTCAAATATTATAATTATACAATTGTTTTGTGATTAATTAATTATTATAACAATAATAAAAATTATAACAATATTATATTAAATTAATTAAAATTATTATAAACAAAAAATTTATTATAACATTATTAAATTATAAACAATAACATATTTAAAAACAAATAAAAATAATAACAAATAAAAATAAAAATATTTATAAACAAATAATAACAATAACAAATAATAATAACATTTATATTAAATAAATAAAAAAAATAAAAATTTATAATAAAATTTAAATAACAATAACAAATAATAATAACATTTATAATAAATAAAATAAAAAAAAGGAAAATCGTACAAAAAAACAAAAAAAATTAAAAAAAATTAGGGGTGGCGATTTTAGTAAAAGGGTGGCGACAAATAAAAATTGGGACAAAACAATTGCAACCATCTGATGAAAAGAAATCAGCCATAACATAAAAAAATGATATGTTCTAAATACCACTCAACCAAAAAAAGGAAGATTTACTGACTTCAAGAATCAAGTACTGAAGAAAAGAAAGGCGGTTATGAAAATGGTAATAATCATTACCGAAAAAATAAAGAAAAAGAACCCAAACTTTCGGATCTTAAAGACAGAAAACAAAACCATAACTAGGGCACAAATAATTCGTCGGAAGATTATCAAATAAATACTGATATTATGAAATCTTGATATTCCAATCAAACAAGAAATTGTCCTAAAAACTCAACATAAGAAGCGACTGATACCACTTGATGGGACAAAACAATGGTGAATACCATTACAAACAAACAGGATCGATTATGTTGAATTAGAAGAACAAATTAAAAGACAAGATTAGAGAATACCTGATTCCATAGCACTGCACGGTAGACAATCTTGAAAAAGAAGAGAGAGTATGGATCTTCTAGATTAACAAGTATTCCCTCAAGTGAAGACCCTTAATGTTATCACTCTTAATTCTCTCTGATAATGGGATGTCAGGAGAAAAGGAAATATATGTAACCTAGGGACCATAACTTCTATATATATACAGTAGGTCTTATGGGAGACCGTCTATTGTATAGACGGAGACCACATAGCCCAACCCAATCACAAAATGGGTATTTTCATTTTAGAGAAAAAATAAAAAAATTACCAATTTTGGAAACCGCCAGCGAAGTATTTTGGGGAACTGTTAATTATTTCTTCCTTTCCCTAGAAACTCTTAATTGATCAAGATGCAAAATTAACGGACCCCAACTCCATTAGAATACCAAAAGACCTTCTGCAAAACTCCATTAAAATTTTCCAAAAGACAATTTACCAAAACTCCATTAAAATACCAAAACTCTTAATTAATTTTCCAGACCTTCTTGATAATTTACCAAAACTCCATTAAAATACCAAAAGACAAGGATTCCACCCAAAAACAAAGAAAAAAACAAGGATTCCACCATTGATGGCCATTAGAATTACTCCAAAGCTTTTTCAAAGATTCAGTGAATTATCCGTTTTTTGTCAAGCAATTTTGGGGTCAGTTAAGCATAGTTTTTATGAACAATTTGTTGTTGGGAAAGATATAAAGGAAACAAGTTTGATTGTTGAGAAGATTTATAAGGTTGGATTAAGAGGAATGCTTAATTATGGATTAGAACATGCTTATGATAATCTTTCATGTGATTAGAATTACAAGATGTTTCTATATGCATCTTCGGTATGTTATTATACTAGTATATGCTTGAATTTTGATTTATTATTATGTTTTTAATTTAGTTTATCTCTTATTATTTTGAGGTACATTCTTTTATAATTACTTGGATATTTTCTTTTTTGATTGTTTATCATTTAGATGAAAGAATAATGGTATGTGCTTGGGTGTATAATGACATGTTTATGTGCGTATAATGGCATGTGTTTGGGATTATAACATATCATATTTGGGATTATAATACATTATATTTGCAGTTATAATAAGATTTATTTGTGACAGGTGCAGGAGTCATGGTACTAGACCCGAAAAAATCAATCATTAAGGGGCGTAGAAAAAGGATCAAGAAAAAGGATCAAGGGCCATTTTGAAAAAATAAAGAGCACGATCAAAAAGGAGTTCGGAACTGCAACACCCAAAAAACATATAATATAGATAATGTTGTATAATATGGAAATTTGATGCTTTATAATATGGATTTGGTATTCGTTAATTGATATTAAACGATTTTGATACTTTATAATACCAAAACTTAGTCATTATAACTCCAAAACCTAGTAATTATAACTCCGAAACTTAGTCATTATAACTCCAAAATGTAATCATTATAACTCCAAAACGTAGTCATTATAACTCCAAAATTTAGTCATTATAACTCCAAAACATAGTCATTATAACTCCAAAACCTAGTCATTATAATTCCAAAACTTAGTCATTATAACTACAAAACTTAATTATTATAACTCCAAAACTTAGTAATTATAACTCCAAAACTTAGTCAATATATCTCCAAAACTTAGTCATTATAACTCTAAAACTTAGTCATTATAACTCTAAAACATCGTCATTGTGTTTATGTTATTATATGGTTGATGATATAACATGTTATATTTGAAGATATAATGACATGTATTTTAATTGTATATATTGTTATAAATTTATGTGACATTACAATTCTAAGTATTTACCATTATAACTCCAAATATGTAACATTACAATTCCAAATATATATCATTATAACTCCAAAAATGTGACATTATAATTCCAAATGTATAACTTTATAAATTCGAATATATGACATTTCAACATTATAATCCCAAATATGTAACTTGATAGTTCCAAATATGACATTTTAATCTCAAATATGTGACATTATAATCTCAAATATATGACAATTTAATTCCAAAATGTTAAACTCAAGTATTTTAACAACAAATATGAATTGACGTTTCATCTTCCGTCTGCGGCCTAGGAGCCCGCTGTTTTGGACGTTTTTCATCCGTCCCTAGGATGTCTACGACATTTTGCTGCCTAGCAACGCCTCTTTTGTTGATACTTGCCACTTTTAAGACCTATTCAACATGAAGATACAATAAAACAAATTAGTTGTCAACTCCAATTCCAACTCAGGAAATAACCAAAAAAAACCACTAAAACACCCATTAAAATCATAAAAAAAAAAATTATGATAATGTTTCGTCCACTGATGTTCTCTTAAGTTCAATCTCCCATTGATGAAGGTAGTTCTAACCAGATGAAGCAACCGAAACCCATTAAAATCATAAAAAACAACTAAGAAGCCCATTAAAATCATAAAAAAAAACAATAAAGAAACCCATTAAAAAATCGAAACAAAAATCAATTAACCATTTCTTCATATACCCATTTCGACACATTTCAAGAACAATAAATCAAAATAAAAAAAAAATCTATCAAATTTCGACAAATGTAAAACCCATTTAAATTTTGAAATTTCAAAATCAAAAACCATTAGAAAACCCATTTAAATTTTGAAATAACCATTAAAAATGTCGAAAATCATACCTAGAATTGAAGATATTGAACAATATAAATCTTGAACAAAAATATAAGATTGATAAAACCAAAATAGAGAAGATACATACCTTTGGCAAATGTTGAAGATGAAATCAAGAAACTATGGTCGATTGAATACTAAAATTCAATGGGTCATTATTTTTGGGTAGTTTCAAGGTTTTTGTGAGGAAAGATAAATGAAAGTTGGAAAGTGAGAAATGAAAGTTGGAAAGTTTTTGATGGAGTGTGAATATATGTAAAACAGCACTTAATGTAGAGTAGCAGTTAAATTTTTTAGAATTTTTTTTAGTAAAAACCAAATTTCAAATATTGGGCCAGCCCAAATGAGTCCGTCTATACTATAGACGGTCTCATCCAAGAATTTGTGATATATATATAATAACCTATGACTAGTATTCAGCCCATCATTGAACCCAGTCATAAATGAGTCTCTACACATTTAAGGCCCACAACCTATTGATACATTTAGGCCCAAACCTTTTAACTTTAATTAGATCACTTTAAATTGGGCCTAAAGACAGTGTTAATTAATTATAATGACATATAAATATTTACATATAAGCCTAATATTGGACTTTGGTCCAACAATAAAGACTCCTACAAACTTAGATTGTTATTAGTGTTGTCCATTTAAATATCTATCTCTATAACTTTTACAACATTATTTTGATTTATGTCACTTGTCTCCAAATTTTTTAATCTCATTCATAAATTATACATATGTCTTTTTTTTATCAGAGGAGGTTATGAGCATGTTCAGCATGTTCCAACGCACAAGGGCCAAAAAAATTTGGAGGCCTCAATATTAACTTACGTAATACGGAATACTATATATTTAGTGTCTAAAGATACAAAATTTAAAAAAAATATCATGATTTTCGAAATTGCACAGAGCCTTCAAAAAATTTTTCAGTTTTTGCTCCGCCCCTGTTTTTTATATATCTCATTTAGATATTTCTTCTATTAACTTATTGTATGTTTTATTCTTCATTTAAAATAAATAACATACTTAGAGCTTGTTTTAACCGAACTCGATATTTACCTAACCTTGTAAAATCGCTCCGACTTTGACCTGACTACAAAGATGAATTACAAATTCTCAAATGAAACTGTCTCATGATAAATCTCTATTGAGTTTATCTAATGTACACTATTGACTACATATGACCACTTATAACCTTAAACTGATTACTTACAATTTTAAAGTGATTAATTATAATCTTAAAACGAACAATTTTAAAGTAATCACTTGATGATCTTAAAATGATCACTTAGTAAACCCTAGCGATCATATCAATCATTTAAGAGCTTAAAATGGTCACTCGTAATTTTATAGTGACTAATTATAACCTTACTGAGTAGACATATCGTTATATCACATTTTCTATTTAGAAAAATATACTACTTCCTATTCACACAAAATGAGACATTTGGATTGGGCACGGTTTTTAAGAGTGGAATGATGAAGTATTTTAATTGATTAAATTAATTGTAAAGTTGGTAGTTGGGTATTGAAAGTAGTTAAAGTGGGGGTAGTTGGGTATTTTAATTGATTAAATTAATTGTAAAGGTGAGAGTAAAAATAGAAAGGAAAAATTAAAAGAAAATACCTAATTTATACAACTTTTTTTAAAAAACTACCTTATAAAAATTTTTTTGCAAAAAACTACCTTATGTAATACAATTCTTTGCAAAACACTACCTTTTACTGATTTTCGTCAGTTGACTGTTAAAATTAACATTGACCTGCACAAAAAACTACCTTATATAATGCAATTCTTTGCAAAACACTACCTTGTATAGTACAATTCTTTGCAAAACACTACCTTATATAATACAATTTTGTGCAGGTCAACATTAATGTTAACAGTCAACTGACGAAAATCAGTAAAAGGTAGTGTTTTGCAAAGAATTGTATTATATAAGGTAGTTTTTTGCAAAATTTTTTATGTAAGGTAGTTTTTTTTAAAAAAGGTGTATAGATTAAGTAGTTTCTTATAATTTCTCCAAATAAAAATGAGACATTTTATATAAATTGGCCAAAAATAAAAAATGTCCCATTTTGTATGAATAGAAGGGAGTAATATACTATTTTAATTAGAGAAGAACTCTCGAAGAGAATGAGTCGCATCAAATGTGAAATTCATAAGAAGAGTTGTCAATTGTGAATTAGGGTTTCTGAAAGTGCTCTCAAAAATTGCTGCTAAGTGCTTATAGTCGAGAACTCGAGGTAAACATTCTGCTACTCTTTCCAATCAATCTGGATGCATTTTATGTAAAATATTTAATGTTTTGAATTGGGAATTTCATGTATTTCTCATCTTACATTCTTACTTCAGCAATTATACAATATCATAGCATAAGAATAAACTCAATTTCTGTAACTTGATTGTCAGTGATTCCTTGGAGCTTGTATCAGGAATCCATCGACATAAATTAATTACAGTTATTATTTTTGATGGCTTCAAGAGGAGTAATGAGTAGTGCAAATGCATTGGCATCGAGGGCAAATAGAATTAGGGCAAAGTTACAATCAACATTAGAAGCAAGTATTGTTGAGGTTGAAGATGTTTCACATCAACATGCTGGGCATGCTGCTATGAAAGAGAGCAATTATAATGGTGGTGAGACTCACTTTAATTTGAAGATTGTTTCTTCTAAATTTGAAGGTCAAACTCTTGTGAAACGGCATCGTATGGTCTATGAACTTTTAGCTGATGAGCTTCAGTCTGGTTTGCATGCTCTTTCCATCAATGCTAAAACCCCTCAAGAAGTGACTCCCAAATAACTGGATTTCTAATTCATGCGAGTAGGTTTGTTTCCATCTTTGAGATTTTCTTTAGTTTTGTTATTGGGTTTTCTTTTTGGGTTTGATATATGAAAATATGTTTATTGTGATTTAAAATGTCTTCTTTGCAATTAGAAATTGATGCCTTTTGATGTTGGGATTATAGGGTTTATATATGAAGATGTTTCCCTGTTCTTTGCAATTTGATAGTGATCTGAGAATGAATTTGAATTTAGTACTCTAGCCTAATTTGATCGGTTTTGCACCATTTTTCATCTTATTAGGACTTGGATTAGAACATTTACTAAGACGATGCCAAAGCCTTAGTCCCAACATATGGGATTGAACCGAAACGAATCAATGTGAAATAAGTCTACCTAATCTAATATGAATGTAATACTAGTCTTTAACTTAAATCAATTTCAATAATTATACACTTATATTCATCCCATATGCACTTGAAAGTCCCACTTAATCATTTTTCACTCTTGTTATCCTTGTATTTTCCATTCTCCCCTCTTTTCAACTAAGTGAAATCCTTCAATTTTATTCAAGCTACTTTGCACACGATTAAATCAGTGTAAACAGATTTTGTCGTTTAGGGTAAGTTTACTCATGACTCATCACACATGTATCTCAACTTAGCCCATCTTCCCTCAACGATTTTTTCTAAGAGCCCAACATTCTCGCATGTGTAGTATTGTTAGTTTGTTTGATGTGGTGTAATTTTCCCTTTGTTCTTAGTGACACTCATGTATCGCATAATGTTTCTGTCGAACTCTCAATTTGACCCACCCGCACCATATCTTAGGCATTGTATAACATCTCTGATATGATCCTTTGTTCCAAACGACATTCAGTTTGTCTTACTTACATCAACATAGATTAAAATCCTGTAATTCTAATGCTTTTCTTTACATTTCTAGCTTAATGGTGACGCTATCACTAGTTTCGTCTACTTTCGTCACAGAACAACATGGATTTGTAAATTATGTTATCTCATATAGGACCATTAATATGAATAGAGCTTAGATCAAACTCCTTTTGATCGATTTTTGTAGATAGGTATTATAGTGTTTATTCTCTGGTTTTTATATCTTGTTTCCCTTTGCAGGTTTTGCAGTTTGGGTATTTGGAGTACTTTGAATATCTATGAAATGAATCGTTCATCTACATATATCGTGCAAGATGATTGGACAAATTGAAGTGTTAATCCATAATGTCGTATGGCAATACTTTTTGAGTGGTGCTTGTTTTGTAATAAAAGTCACCTTACTGGACTCTTGTTAGCTTCTTGTTAGGTATCAATTGATTCAATGGAGTAACTAGAATTGAGAGAAAGATGCCAATTGCAACCCTTGTAAATTTCAACTGGTTTTGGTGATTTACTATTGACATTAGAGATGGCTACGGTTCGGGATAAATGATTTCGGTTTCGCTTCCACTATGTTGGAAGTTGATTCTGATCGTACCACAGGGGCACGGTTCTAGTTCCCAAAGATTTAGAAGGCGGCTCCAGGTGATTCAGCTCGTGGGTTGGGCAAATAGTGTGTTGCTGTTGCTTATCTGTGTTGAGTAGTATTGAAATTTATTGTCAATTGTCATTAAAATATTTACTAAAAATAAGTAACAAATATATAGTTAATAAATAACTAAGTAATAATTCATACAATTATTTAAAAAGTGGGCAAAGAAGATTTTATCCTAGCTTCATGAAGAATATTAAGTTGTCTACGTATCCCAAAGTAATTTAAGCTCACATAGTTATCTTATTTTTTTGTTGTTGGTCGTTTAATTTTTCTAATAGTACCTCTTCTCACAATGATGTAGATGTATCCATTGTCATTTATGGATATCATTGTTTTTTTGGCATTGTATTCTTTAATTAGTTTGGTCCTAATTTTCTTTCCAATATAAATTTTTATAATATGTGGAGCAATACAAGCTCTCTTTGCATTACACTAATTTTGACACAACAGTAGAAGCCATAACGTTAAGGATATCTTTTTCAATTTCGATAATATTGGAAATTTTATGGATATTTCTTTCCACCTATACAATCTTATGCGTTTTCAAAATATTGTTTGATATAATCAAACATTAATCTAAATTTGCACTAAATTAATTCAATAATTTAGAATGATAAATGAAAAAATCCATAAAATTTCCAATATCATTGAGAATTGGGAGGAATTTTCCTTCTACTGATTTTGAAATATGCTTTAAGTACAGTTAGGAGAGTGTTTGATGAAAGGAGAGCTCATTTAGCTCCACATATTATTCGAATACGACTTTGCTAGAAAGACTGAGATCAAATCTTTAGAAGAACATAAGGCCTAAAGAATGATGATGATCAAAGCGATAATAATCCACGGATGATGATGAATACATTTGCATCATTAGTAACAGAGGTAATGGAGACATCAAACCAACCACAAGATGGCAAATAGGATTTGGAAAATCGGATAACGAGTAATAACTACAATTAAAAGGTATGGTTGGCCCGGTGGCCTGACCCATGAGCTGAATCACTTGGAACCAGAATCAGAACACAAGCTTCTCATGTGGAGTCAAGTTCTTATTTGGTTTAATTAGATGGAATGAAGGCAGTTTTGGTCGACGTGAAAGTGCTAAAACACAGGGTACAATTGGTAATAAGGAAAGTCAAAGGTGATTAGGAATGGTCAACAAATTAAAGTTAAAGGTGATTAGTAATGGTCAACGGTCAATTAGGCTGGTCAAAGGTCATGTATGTTAGTTAAGGGTCACTTGACTTGAATGGTGTAAACATTGGAAGCGTTTGGTATGTGTCAATTAAAGGGGGGAGTTGAAATTATTATCCTAAGTACCCTATATTCCCATGTTTGGTAAATGGCAATAGGAAAAAAATATAGGGAATAAGAATGGGAATAAACCTCATTAATTCCCATGAAAAAATTACCATGGAGGGGGTGGTGAATTTTAAAGGTTGTAGAGCCAATTGACGGCGCCTTATTCACGTCCAAGATTTCTAGACTTGTTGTTGTTGGTCTTTGCCTTTCGTCACCGATCTTTACCACCTCTCTTTAACATTTTAGTTACCTGTACGTTTTATTTTTGTTGTGTATGTCACTTACTTTGCTGTCGGTTAATTGATTTCTATACTTGGCTAACATGGGTGTCACCGTGTCAGATGTAAGAAGCAGGTTTTCGGTTTTCTTGCAGGTTCCTCTCTTGAAGGCCCTTCTTGAGCCGGAGGACTCTTTCGACCGCCCTCTCCTTATGGGTATGAGACGGCGTCTATCTTCCCTCCCCAGACCCTGAACATAGATTTATCTATATTCGGAATACACTGAATATGATAATGATGATAATTCACAATTAAGCATTGAAACTATAATTCGCAAAAACTTGAATTTTAAAGGTTATAATTCACAATTAATTATTTTAATAGTATTAAATTATATGGACATAAGAGTCCCAACTCCCAAATCCCAATCTATCAACATATAGGATAAAGGGTTCCAGACTTCCAGTCTTCCAGAAGTTGCAACGAGTATCAAGCTAGTCTTTACTCGATTCGTCATCAACCATTCCTAAAAACCTGATTTCAATTTTATAGTTTTCCTATTTTCTTTGTTTAATTCACCATCAACGAAAATGGCTGCTTTTCCATAGTTTGCTGTTATTCATCTGAAACCCTAATCTCAATTCGGTAATTTCTTAATTCTCTTTTCGATTCATTATCAATTCATCTGCTAAATATTTATCTAATACTATCAATTTGGTAATTTCCATTTTCCTTTTTTAACTCATCATCAAAATTAGAGTTCATTTGCAAAACTATTCATCCGAAAGCCCTAAATTCAATTCGGTAATTTCCCAAGTTCATTTCAATTCATTATCAACATCAGATTCGTCTGAAAACCCTAATCTCAATATGGTGATTTCTTGATTTTTCTTTTTGAACTCATTATCAATATTAGATTGGGAAAGAAAACTTCATCCCCATAAGCAAAAGATCTCGGTTTCTCTGCGGCATTATCACAAACATGTGGTGGGCAAATTCAAGAGCTGCACTAGGTCAAAGATTCAATCTTGAGGGTATAATTTTTTCCTCAAAAGTCCTAACAAGAGATTCAGATTTACTAATTCCTCACCTGAAAGTCCCAAATATTCGTTACATCAACTGGGAAGAACTCCATCAAAGAGGCTTCAAAGGAGTAGTTTTTGACAAAGATAACACCATTACTTTACCATACTCCATAACCTTATGGGATCCTCTAAAACCCTCATTGGAGAAATGTAAGTCCATTTTTGGCGATCAAAACGTTGCCATTTTAAGCAACTCAGTTGGGTTATACGAGTTTGATCCTGATGGGTCGAAAGCAGAGTCAATGGAGATAGAAATTGGGATTCGAGTAATAAGACATAAGGAGAAAAAACCTGGTGGAAGTGCAGAGGAGATAGAGAAACAATTGAACTGTAAAGCTATGGAGGTAGTTATGGTAGGTGATCGTGCATTTACTGATATTGTTTATGGAAATCGGAATGGCTGTTTCACGGTGTTGACTGAACCACTTACTGATGAAGGTGAGAATTTTTCTGTGAAAATGGTGAGGAAAATGGAAGATTTTCTAGTTCAGAACAGGGATGGTTCAAAGGTTAAGGATCATTGTTTTATAGCTAATAGTGAAGTGGATTTGGTTTATTTGAATGAACCCTTGTAGTTGAGGATCACACATGATTTGTAATGATAATGATCATCATCATCATACCTGGTGTATCTCGTTCATAAAAACATTTGCAATGATAATGATCATCATCATACTTGGTGTATCCTGCTCATAGAAACATTTGTAATGATAATGATCATCATCGTCATACCTGGTGTATCCCGCTCATAGAAACATTTGTAATGATAATGGTGATGATGATAAATTCATGTTCTCTATAGTCTTGAGCAACATTCATATGCTAGGATATTTCATAAATTTATTGTTGAATTATTTATAATACTATTTGAGATCAAGTAAGTGGTATTTCATTATTTATATTACAAATTTGGGGTAGTTCTTGGCTTCTTGCCTAGCTACTATTGGATGCATGGGAGAGAGAGCTTGGAGAAAGCAATTTAGCATCACATTGTTTCACCCTAGATGATTTTAGTGTCTGTTTTCATTGTTGTAATTTTGTTTACAGGCCAAAATTCTTAATCAATCACCTTAAATTTTTAACTTTCACAAAAAATAAACATAATCAAAATACGATGAATCAAAATAATAAAATTTTTACCCTATTAAGTATCAAGTTCTACCACTACCACATAAAGATAATTTATTAACCTCAAAAATAACAGTTATTTACCGAGGTTTTCTCGATTACTCCAATTAGGATGTCTATCATGTGTTTAACATCTATCTATGAAATATACAGAACTATAGATACATCTATAACAACTAGCTATAAACAAAAATTGTAGATTAAATATCTTAATTCTTAAATATCTTGTGCGTAGTTATCTATTGATGGAGGATAATACATTATTACTTCTATGACACTATTAAAACTGCATACCAATTTCTAACTATGCTACTAGTTCCTATCAAAAAAAACCATCAACATAATAATAGTTGTTTCCAATGAAAATATATGTAGTATTAGAATTATCTCAATTACTTTTTCTCCATATTTTAATACTTATATTAAAATGAGAAAAAAAAGTAAAATCAATTTTTCTCCATTAAATAATAGACACTCCATTTTACTAACATACTAGGGCATGTGAATAGCTCAGTTTTTGGTTCTTTAGCCGTTAACAGATCAAAAGGGAAAATTTTTTGTTAAGATCAAATGAAGAATGTTTTAATAAGACATTTTAACGTACATTAAGGTACAATGTTGGTGTCGTGGTGTAGTTGGTTATCACGTCAGTCTAACACACTGAAGGTCTCCGGTTCGAGTCCGGGCGACGCCACATAATTTTTTTTTATGATGTCAGCACACCATGAAATACTCCAACATTTAGCAGCAATGGCGTCAACTGTGTCACGGTTATACTATTTTCTCTGTTCTTAAATGTTAATCCGTTTGTGTTTTGGTTTTCTTAGTAGGAATTTATAGTTTTTTAATCAACTATTATGACTAATCAAAATAGTAGGAAATTATTTGGGATATTTGTAATATATCGAGTTATCCACTGATTGGTTCTGTTAGTCAAAATTCAGTGTTTTTTTTGTAGTGTCACTATATTAAAAAGTGCAATACAAATTCTATTTAAGCCGTTTTACCCCGAGATAGTTTTAAATTTGGTTAAATAATACAATTAAATGTTTTATAAAAAAATCCATTTTTGGAGTACTTTAGTTCTTTATGTTTAACGTCAATACCTCATTTGAATGTTAAAAAGCATAAGCGCATATTAAACACTTTAGTTTCTTTTAAAGAGTTAACATGTAAATTAAACTATTATTTTGTCATATCTCATTGTAAAATGATCTCATAGACTAGTAAGTTCAAATATAAAATGATAATAATAATATTGAAAATAAGTTGAAAATGATTTAATTAGTAATGACATTTCAACCATTACATTAAACTAAATATAACAATAACCATAAACACACGACCAATGAAACGAAATGTAACTGTATAAACCAAAATGAAGAACAATATCAAACTTCATTTCACAAAAAAAAAGCCAACAAAGCATCAATCTTCCCATCATCCAATTTGGTAATATAATCATAAATTCATAATACATACATAAATTAATTTCGAATCCAAATAGACAACCAAAATACTTGCATTACATCTCTAAAAACCTTACTTAAGAAATACAACTTAATTTAAATACTACAAAACATCATTCATCTCCCTACATGATGATATCAAAACCCAAAAAAAAACAACCAAACACCATTAATGACCACAATTCAATTACTCCATGATTGAAATCTTGTCCATGATCTTTGCAAGAACTTCATTTGATTCTTGCAACAGCCTAATACTCTTAACCAGCCTGTCACGTTTCCCTGCAACAGACGGGGATTCCTCGAGCAATCTCTCCATCCCTCCATAACTAATCATCTCATTCACAATCTCCATCTCAAGATCCTCATTCACCAAATTCCGAATGCTTAGTAGCAAGTGAAGCGCCATCGAATCCACTAGCCTCTTCAGCACAATCTTCCAGTATGAAACCATTCTCATTTTCAGATCAAAAGCTTGATGGGCTATGTGTTTATGTTCCTCTAAATGTGAAACATCAATTAATCCCATCCCTTCGAGTTCAAGGCTATTTACTTGAACCCGCGACTCCACCAATTCACGTTTAACGATCATCATAAACCTATCTCCAACCAACATAAGCCTATTCCAAACAGATATATACTCAGGATCACATGTATAGTCAGCAACTTTCTCCATTTGGACGATCTCCTTAACACGAGCAATCGACTGTTGTTTCAGCCGAGCTATCAGATTACCAGCTGCTCGATTACTCGAATACTGAAGGGTAGGATAGTTCTCACAATGACTACCAAGGACTGCTAGAACTACACCTTCAATGTATCCCCAAACGTTAGTAATAAAATCGACAGGAGATTGGGAGATACTCTGTACTTTCTTCTGCAAGAGAGTAAGAAAAGCTGTCCGAGAAAGGAAATTGGGTAGCCCAATACCCTTTGCTTCTTCGAGAACTCGAATCTCATCCATCAAAAAGCTTCCAACATTAGTAACATAATTAGTCTCCTCTACCATTGTTGATGCAGCAAAACCATCCAACATTTCACACAATCTAGCAGTACAATGCATATTCTTATCATCCGGAAACTCATCATACTCCCCTCTGATTAAAATCTTCCTCAAAGACTCCTTAACTAGTCCCATTACTTGCATAAAAGCAGCCATAGCTTCAGCAACAGAAGCTAAATTCTTTGGCATCTTATTAAGCTCAGCCAAGTTTGAATTCAGCTTATTGTTGATTTGCTTCACAATATTTGGCAAACATTTCGAGATGATCGTAGCTTGTATATTCACCAATCTTTGAGCCAAAACAGGTATTCCTACAATGGACTTATCAATCTTTGACAATAAATGATGGGTATTGAACAACTTTTCTTCTTCTGATCTCGCTTGTTCATAAGATTCATCGCCAATTCGGTTTCTTACACAGACATAACCAAGACCGATACTCACATCATCATTCATAACTTTCTCCATTAATCCTTCAGGAGCTCTATCAGCTTTTGTTACCACAGCTAAAGTCCTCTGCCCTGTCTTATCGACACTCTGTGACATCATGATTGACTCACAGGTAGAAAAATCAACATTTGCCGCCAACACATTGAGAATAATACTTTCTTCTGGGGTAATATACTCCATAATTATCTCCCTGATTTGATCATAAATATTTTCAGGTTGCCCATGAACTGGAACTCTAGTAATTCCAGGTAGATCAACCATGGTTAAATCTGGAACACCATTTTTCTTGACCACTAAAGTGATAGGAGCATTAGAAATCCCCTTAGCAGTACCAGCAATCTCTTGGGTAGCAGAATTGATAGCATCAGAAACATGGGATTCATCAGTGTTAACAGTTTTACCCATGTACTCAAGTGAGAGTTCTGGGTCAGGCTTTGAGTGATGTTGAAGCCTCATGATCAATGGGACACGTGTACAAATCCCCTGCCCCCTAGGAAGACTTATTCCAGCTAAAGATTCTAGAACACTGGATTTCCCTGAGGATTGATCCCCTACAACAACAATAGTAGGGAGCTGGATTCCTTCCTTCATAACTTTGAGGTTACGAAGTTTATCAACGGCATCAAGTAAAGGTCGAATACGGTCGTTGTAGGATGAGATAATGGGGGGTGGTGGGGAAAGAACAGAGAGTGGTAGAATATGAGATGTATCTGTTGGTATGATAGCAGACATGGTAATGTCTTGGTTAAGCTCACTGGGTTTGGAAGATGATGGCTTGCTATTACGCCCCATTATGCTTGATATATACTCTATGTTTAGGGAAGAAAACTTGGATGATGAAATGAGAAAATAAGGTGGGTATTTATAGGGAAGGAATTTAGGCAGATAGTTGAAAGGGTAGTAACAATAGGGTAGATAGTGTGATTAAGAGTGGAAGTTGGGGAGTTGCACAAGACACAATGCCGAGCATTCATTGGTGTGAAGGATGGCAAGCAGCTCAAGGTTTCTTAAAAGACTCATAAAATCAAATCAGTTTAGAGCATGTATGTTAAGTTGAAATCAATCTATCTTGTGCAGTTGAACACTATAAGCTTAACTGCTTAAGCTGTTACATAATTTTATATTTGTATGCAATTAAAAAATCTCTCACGTGACGGAACGTATCTTCGTCTTTCTTGAGCCGGGGACTCCTGTTTGCCGTGTTCTCCTCTAAGGGTATGAGTTGTCGCAGTCCTTCAATCCCAAACCTTATCCATAGTTTTCTATGAGCGGGATACACTAAGGTAGGATGATGATGATGATGACGACGACAAAAGAAAGTCTTCTCATAATTCATAGGAGTACTTCCTTAAGTTTCATTATATTTGCTATGTTTGACTTTTTACGCAATACAATCTGTTATTTGAATCATTTGTATATTGAACTAAACACATCTAAACAAAAAGTTAAAAAAAAATTAATATTATGAAATTATGCAATTAGACGATTCAAATAAGATCTCACTTGACTATATTTTTCCTTACACACTAACCACAATATATAAATATGCTTAAACGATGAATAATGCTTATAAACATAGTGTAGCGAGTATTCCAGAATGAAGGAAGTACATTTTAATCACAAACAACCAAAGAATCCATTACGAACCATAAAATATATCAAATGACAAACACAACAAAACATTAGAAAGAAATTATGAAAATTTGATATCGATCTTTACCCAAGTACTTTTAGTTACGAGTCCAAGGCGCTCATATAGAAATTTTCCTTAAGTGTCAATTATCTCACACGGTGCTTTGGGATTTTAGTGAACTATCTCAACGATATAATGGACGATAACGAAAATACAAAGCACTATAAATTCTCTAAAGATGAAGTATGTTCAAAGATGAACAACAATATTCGAAAATGTATATATCGACTACAATTTACAACTTTCTTGATCAAACAACTTGAGTTTATGAAAAAATGAATTAGATTTAATGATTTCATCCCTTGTCACTCTATATTTAGAGTTCATCTGTCGTCACTCTATATATAGAATGTCACATATATATAAACAAATGAGATTCCAAGTGAACAAACAAGTTTATTTATTGGTTTCTCACTTCATGCAACCATTGGTGTAGCACAACTAGAAAATTATTTTAATTATCTTAAAAATACATCTAAAAAACCAACATAACCTTAGTTTATTAACAAGATATTAAAAACTAATGGCAAAAGGTCATGAGTTTATTCAATCCAATCCACCTCTAATTTAATTTTAAGTGAGTAATTAGTGTCAGGTGTGAGCGCGATCTCTTTTGCAACCATACTAGAGGCATAATAGAGTATACGATATATCCTAGAAGTTTCATGAATTAATCAGCTTAAACTTGTACTTTTTGTCCCGCTGCAGCAAACTTGAGATGAATAGCCTTTAAGCCTTCAATTGAATGTCTCATGCCTCTTATATTATAGAAAAGATCACACCAATTCATCCCCATGTGTAAGACAAACAATATGTCACTTTAGAGAGGTTTTTTTTCAATACATTGTTCATAACATAATTGCACTAGATTAATCAAAATTGTTTACAAACAAGATATATCGCAAAAACATGACTTTCATTAGGGTGAACTTTGCACCCCACGAAACTGGTCCCACCACGCGTGTTTGTTCCTTTTGTGTGCACCTCGTGAATCCCTGATTTTAAGCTTTTTTTCAAAACAATTTGGTTAAATAAGTGCTGCCCTAAAGTATTTTGGAAAATAAGCTTCAACGTAAAACATTGGCTTTAACAGCGTTTTTCTGTCCTATTGGGCTGGACCATTCTGCCAGTTGACCGAAAAATCGCTGTTGAGAGGAGTGTTTTAATCTTAAGAAAATCGCTCTTTCCAACAGCGACTTTATGGAAACTGAATTTCGGTAAGTCACTGGTAGCATCAGTGATTTCAACTGAATTTTTTTTTTTCATATGATCCATGTAAGTAAAAACACAGCAGCAAGTGACATCCTGTTGAGAATATAGGTGATCAAATATAGGAAGGAACACAGATGCAGATGATGAAGATGCAGAAGGTGTGACATTATTAAATATACACCATTAATGCACTTTGTAAAAACACACTTATGAACCCAGAAGTTTAAGAAGTTTGAAATTAATAGTTCTTGCTCAAAAACACTTGGTAAAAAAGAATATTTCATGAATATAACCTGTATTCCAGTTTAAGTTGTGTCAAGCCGCTAGTGTCATGCAATGAAAACTTGTATAAACAGGTAGCTAATTGAGGCTTGTGTTTGGCTGTACGTGGTGGTTGTGACGGCTGATCGTCTGGCAGCTGTAAGTGGCGGTGACGGGTCTAGGCAGGCGACATTGAGGTGGAGAGAATTAAGTGTATAGCCTTTAATGAACCTTCATCCTCTTCATTATCATTATCATCTTATCATTAATCTAACAGTCTTTGGACACTTTTGTGCATTCGGGACTACACAACGTAAAGCCACTAGCAGCAAAACGATCAAGAGATGATGGGTTTGAAACCTCACTAAATCTTCATCCTCACTTTGTAATTTTGCTGCTATATTTATCATTTAATAACGTCATTTAATCTTGTGTATATCTCATATCTTGATTAACTTAAATCTCATGTACTCTTGATTATTTGTATCTCATTCAATACCCATCTTACTTGCTCAATATATAGTCAATACTCATGGAAGTCAGCAACTTTTCATTGTTGGAAAATTATATTATACTATTAAAGTGTTCCAGGTGTTGCCAACAAGAGTGATTATGGGTACAAGTCAGCAGAAAAACGCTTACCACAACAGCGTTTTCTCCATGACATTTTTTAAATAAATTTAATTTTGTAGAAGAAAAATTAAAGTTGCAAAAATTGGTTAAATGTAAATCGCTGGTGGCAACAATGTTTTCGCCTTCGATCTACAGCCCAACTTTCAGCCCATCAGGGTATGAAAACGCTGTTCTTAACAGCGTTTTTTCTAGAAGCTTATTTTTACAAATAGTTTGGGGTGATTCTTATATTTCCAAATAGTTTTTAAAATAAGTTTAAATAAAAAAAAAAAAAGTTCTCTGCTGACTACCTATAATATACTTCCAATTACCATATGTTGTCAATAAAAGTGGCTTATAGTTCTTTTGGCTCTATTTAGCTTTCCTTTTCCGCTAATGACTAACATGACAAATGGGTAGCTTTTCATTTTGCTGTCACCATTAGTCATCTTAATGTGATAATCCACGGCAGCCCTTCGTTAGGATTGACTCAACACAATATTCAATATAACGACACCTCGAACCACAAATTGGTTGTCGACTTGTCGTATGTCATGGTCAAAAAATGCCATGAGATGTAATTACTAAAGATCAAACAAAAATGTAAAGAGAATATAACAATTTGAATGTAAAATGGAAATGTATATGGAAGATTGAATGTAATAAAAGAACAATTACAAAAGATAGAATTACAAGCTTTCGAGAGGCTTGTTCTCTCCCAATGAGTATAATAATACTCCTACTCAACTCTATTACTTGGATGATTCCTAATTCCCCTCCCTTCCCCTCTATTTATACTAATTATGCCCACATAATATTCTCCCACTTAACTAATTACTCAATATTATTTAATACTTAATTCCTATAATACCCCCTTCCCCGCCATCCATGACATCGTAATAGTTAAGTCACTATTTTCATAACTAACAGATTGAGAGGTATGAGAAAAATCAAGTAAATTTGACAAGTTCAGAGGCTGTTCACAATTCTTGGAGAAAAGTCTTCAAACTGACTTGTGATGTGAAAGGGTCCTGGACTAGTATATTAAAAACCATTGAATCAGTAAGTGTAAACAAGCTTATGGTCAGCCTTACTATACTCAATTAAAGCTAGAAAGAATATATTTTTTGCAAATACTTTATAATGATCTTACTTGTGTTGCTTCTGCTTCAGCTAGAATCAAATCCATGGCTAGCAACTGCTATCAATATTTCAAAACCTGGTTGTCCAGATCACTGTGGTGAAGTGAAGATTCCATACCCTTTTGGAGTTGGACCCGATTGCTACTATGACAAATGGTATGAGATCATTTGCAATACTTCAAAACCATTCTTGCGTCGCTTCAATCTTGAGGTATTGGATATTAACTGGCCCGGAAGATACCCCAGGACAGATCCAAGGTGGAATTACAATGACGCAGATGATAGAAAATTACTTGTACATACCCTTCCTGAAAGTTTTTGTAGAAACCACAGTAGTGCAACGGACAGTAACATCATGGAGCCAGTAGTTGACAGTATCAACTTCCATGGGAGTCCATACCGATTTTCAAGCTGGTTGAATGTTTTTATGGTGGAGGGGTGTGGCGGGAGTGTTGTTTTGCAGAATAGGAGTGGAGGTATTATAGCTGGGTGTGCTTCAGTTTGTTCTGATCAAAGTGTAATGATGAACATGACTGATTGCTATGGCGTTGGATGTTGCCAAGCCTCACTCTTATCATCTCCAACAGGTGACTACCTCGACAAACCAGAAGGCCTTGAATTTTATCAGGTATCTCTTGATCAAGCAGGACAGGTGAGTACCTTGACAAATAAGACTTGTGACATATATGCAGCTTTGATTGCCAGCGATTCGGTGAAGAAGTTATCTGGTAAATTATCAAAACTAGAAGCATTTAGCACAGTACTAGAGTGGTATGCTTATTCCATTAACTACAATATGTTGTATCCGAGACATAAAAATGTCAGTTGTTATGAATCATTTAGTGATTTTAATAGTGATATAATATGTTCCTGTCCGACTACATACGAAGGAAACCCCTATCTTCCTTATGGATGCCAAGGTAAACACCGGAATTACTTTATTTGATCAATTTTTGATGATAATATTTGTTTCCTTATCGTATTCAGTTCTAAATAAACGAAATCATTTCTTTTTGTCTAAGGGGTGGAAGAATGTCACAGATGCAAACATGGATGTTCTTTAAATGATACTACACAGCCCTATAATTATTACTGTGAAATGAATCCACTACTAAAGCGTGCATCAATTATTGGTAAGTACTTCAGAAGCAGACTGTGGAGTTGTATTTTGTGCGTAACGTGCAGTGATTTGTTGAGGCATAACTTGTTCTCAAGCTGGGACAGTTTTCCTGAGATCACCACAACTACAGGGTTTGAACTGTGTAAATTAGAACAAAGTTTTTCTTATGTTACGCATAAATGAATGCAGGATTCAGCACAGGAGCAGGATTTATCCTTTTGGTTTTAGGTTCCTATTGGCTATATATATATGTAAAGAGAAGAAAAGAGATCAAAAAAAAAGCCAAGTACTTCAAGAGAAATGGTGGTTTATTATTGCAACAACAAATGAATTCACACGAAGGTGTTGTTGAGAAAACTAAAATCTTTACAATAGATGAGTTGGAGAAAGCTACTGACGGGTTCAATGAAAACAGAATACTTGGCCAAGGAGGCCAAGGTACAGTCTACAAAGGTATGTTAATGGACGGAAAGATTGTCGCCATTAAGAAATCGAAAAAGGTTGACGAGAGCCAGTTAGAACAGTTTATTAATGAAGTTGTTATTCTTTCCCAACTTAATCATCGAAACGTGGTAAATTTGTTGGGTTGCTGTTTAGAGACTGAAGTCCCTTTGCTTGTCTATGAGTTTATACCAAATGGAACACTTTATCAGCATATCCATAGTGAGACCGAAGATTTTCATGTCTCTTGGAAAATGCGCTTACAAATTGCTGCCGAATCAGCTATTGCTTTAGCTTACCTTCACTCATATTCGTCTGCTCCTATTTATCACAGAGATATAAAATCATCCAATATACTTTTGGATGACAAGTATAGAGCAAAAATATCAGATTTTGGGACTTCAAAAGCCATTACAATTGAGCAAACTCATGTGACAACAGTTGTTTTAGGCACATATGGTTATTTGGATCCGGAATATTTTCAATCAAACCAATTCACTGAGAAAAGCGATGTTTACAGCTTTGGTGTAGTCCTTGTTGAGCTTATAACAGGGAAGAAGCCAATTTGCCCCACCAAAGACGGAGGATGGATCAGCTTAGCAGTTGAATTTCTTTCCCACATGGAAAGTTCTCCTCTATCTGATATCACTGATGCTCGAATTGCAGATGAGGGCAAGGAAGAAGAGTTCACGGCTGTTGCTAACCTTGCAAGACGTTGTTTGGAAATGAAAGGGAAACAACGACCTACAATGAAAGAAATTTCCGTACTTCTTGATGGGATCAGATCTAATCATGTCCCTAATCTCAAAGAACTTCCCCCAGCTAAAGACAAGCAAGTTGTTACAGAGTTATTCAACACACAGAACAGTCCTTTCAGTATAGAGACTGATGAGGGTGCCTCTGGTTCCATAGAAGTCCAACCGCTTATGATCGACTTCTGAAAAATTAAACCGGAGGTTTGGTTTAGGCTTGAATGGGTGGTAAGGGAATGAGTTTTGTCATTCCACGTAATGAAGCTCTTATCCTTAAACACATATTTTTCTTCGTAATTTTCTATCCCCACATAATTTTAAGAAAAAAAGATTTAGAGAAGGATATGTATATTCATAAACATTATCCAGTAGTTTTTCTATCTAAATTACATTCAATATCATTTGTATGCCCACCATGTAATGCCAATAACCAAAGTGGTCGTTAAGATACAGGACTCGATCTTGTATTGAGCATTGTAGTTAAGACTTATAGCACTTGTGTGATCGTAAAACTGGTGTTTGACAGTTTGTAGACACTTAGCTTGTAATTCATTTTCTTCATATTGTGATCATCTTGTATAATACTTCTACTATCTATTAGTTGGGATTTGGGTCATGTTCATACACAAAGGGTTTTCCTCAACAGAGAAGAAAGCTCAGTCATGCTACTAGCAGTGTTCTGTGGGCAAGCTATAAGACTTCTAAGGCAAAGCTCTGATTAGGAAGAGCCTTTTTTCAAGAAATTATTTGCAACTCTACAATACACAACCATGAGTCCATGAATCTCTACATTAGTAATTATTCATTACAATAAATTAATCATTGATGATAATCCTAATTCAACATCAAATTCAAATTCAAAAACCCAATTCATGCCAACAAATGTACCCAATTCAAAGAAACCCCAAAACTAACAACCCTAATTGTGTAATTGCAAATAAAAAATTAATATGATTAATTTCAGCATCATTCCGACCTTAGAAATGATTTACAACAAATTAATTTGATTAATTTCAGCATTAAGATCAAATGACATAAATTGCAAATAAAAAGATAACCTTAAAGAAGAAGAGAATGGTGGTGGCTGGTGTGGCAGACGATTGTTGGCAATTCGGTTGGGGGTTGCTTCAGTTGACGGCAGTCGGCAGTACATCAAGACCATGGTGGTGGCGTGGTGCCGACAGGAGACATCAGCAGTAGAGTTTCATGATTGAAATTAGGGCCGGGAAAATTTGATCCGACCCGAAAATAAACTCGGGACTCGACCCGACAAAATCCAAACCCAACCGACTCGAAAGCGATTTAACCCGAAACATGACCAACCCTATAATACCCGACCGAAAACCGACTCGACCGGCCATTTGGACATGTTCAATATCAATCTTTAGAGTAATCTCCATACTAGAATTCATTTTAAATAAAATTTTAGTATTTAAAGTATTTCAACATATTGAGTATATCACTTAAATCCTAAAACGCTTCAATAGATTTCAAAACGCACGAATTTAGCATCTTTTATCCATCGTAATTATTTTTGATTAAAAAAGGAAGTCAATTATAATCATCTTAATTGAATACATATATCTTGTTTAATGAATCAAATAAGTTTTTAATTCTTCTACATTTCCTGTAAACAAAATCGATATAATTTATAAAACACGTATTTTATAAGTCGAAATAAGTACTTAGTTAAATCAGTCAAATGAGTTTTGAATGAGAATTCTTCTACATTTCCGTAAGCAAAATCGATATAATAATTTATAAAATGCGTATAAGTCTAAGTACTTAGTTAAATCAGTCAAATGAGTTTTGAATGACCTTTTCAGACAAGAAATGTTGCTAGCGTAAATTATAAAACACGTATCTTATAAGTCAAAATAAGTACTTAGTTATTTGTATATCTTTTCAACATAAAAATTGTGGAGATATTATTATAGGAAATGAGAATATATTTAACGTCATTTTTATTTAACGTTACAACTTTAATAAACACAATAATTTTTACGAAGCGCATATCTTACAAGTCTTTCAAAAATAAGTATTAATTCCCCTATTTTCCTTACACTTAAATAAACCCGACATACCAATTATTTTTTGAAAATCGTACATCTGATTTCTCTAATGTGACACGTATCTCACAAATCCAACTATACATAGAGATTAAAAGTTTAGTACACGAGCGTCGCAATTACTGGTTTCTTATAACTTGAATTCAAACACATAAAGCTTTAATATTGTGTCAATTGATACGTTGATTAATGTCAGAGATGAAGAATATTTTTTATTAAAAAAATTTCATAAATAATAAAAAATGGAAAATTCAATTTTTAAATTTTATAAGTCATAACCCGTTGGGTCAGACCGACCAACCAACCCGAAATCGGGAGTAACCCGACCCGAAAATAACCCGACCCAAAAATGATCCTACCCAAAAATAACCCGATCGAAATTGATCTAACCCGCAACCCGTCTGCCCGACCGTTTTCCCCGGTCCAATTGGAATGAAGATGGAATATCAAAGAATATGCTGGTTTCTTTTGGGAATTGGGGGTATTATGGGGGATAAAAGCAAAAATAAAAAAAATTATATTAGTTGTCTCATTTAGTT
Source organism: Amaranthus palmeri (assembly GCA_019776075.1). Taxonomy (NCBI): domain Eukaryota; kingdom Viridiplantae; phylum Streptophyta; class Magnoliopsida; order Caryophyllales; family Amaranthaceae; genus Amaranthus; species Amaranthus palmeri. Next base: position 251,417 of record JAAKBH010000093.1, on the reverse strand, counting down.
TTTTATACTTTAAAATATAGTTAATTGAGATTTTATTTGATTCGTCTAGTAAATTTTATTAAAATCATTTTTTTTAATGAATTTTTTTTAATAATGTACAATTAGAGATATTTAGATTAGATTAATAGGTTTTGAACTAGGGTCTTTGCTATGGCAGATTATAACACTGACCATTTCATCTAGAATATATTTACTTATATTATTTGAATTCATTTGAATTTAACTAATGTCAATTGACTTTAGTAACCTCCAGGGGCGGCCGGGCGGACCTAGTAGGCCCCTGCATCCGCAAGCGGCCTTATTGATATTTGAAAAAAATAATTAAAATTTACATTTTTCTGCTGCCAAGAGAAATCAAACTCACGACCGTGCGCATCTGTGTATCAGTTCGCACATCAAAAGAACACCCATCAAAAAGATAATATTGATCACTTAGTCAAAAATATAAAAACTTATATTACTGAATAATTGTGTGAATTTCAACCACATTCACATATTAATTGAATTTCAAAAAATGGATGACCTTAGATTTTGACCCATATACCCACATATTAAAATAAAGATTCAATCTTTCAATGATTTTTAACTAAAAAGTAACTTCCTGATTCAATCTTTCAATTTTTCAAACATTAACATTATAAATTACCCAAAATCGAAGGAGCAAATTAATTCCCACTTAATGTTATAAATAGAATTACAATTAATTGCTTTTTTTTTAAAAAAAAAAAATTAGAATTACAATCATACAATCATACAATACTAGTCTTGGAAAATTCCAAGTGTCATCATTTAAAGAGTCATGACTATAATCTAAATTAGGTAAAGTATTTGTAGGATATACAATAATAGTAATTCTATTTAGTTAATTTTGAATTAAACATGTTCAATTAAATGAAAAAAAATTATGTATCAGGTTAATAATTCAAATAAAACGTCATTAATTATGTTTTGATTTTTTTTTTGTCGGTCCAATTATGTTTTGATTTAAAAACACATGTATTTGGTAATTTAATAACGATAGTATACAATACTTAGAGTACTTACATTATTATTTGAAATTGTTTTTACATATATTTCGCACTAACAAATTCGTGCATTGCACGAGTATCTATACTAGTAAATAAATAATTCTGAGCCCAATGGAAAAGCAAAGGAAGAATATGATGATGATGAAGTTAAAGATTTTGAAAGAGAAGAAAAGCAAAGGAAGAAGATGATGATGGAGAATTAAACAATGGCAATATGGTAATTTCACCCTTTAACGGCCATTCAAACGTTTTTTAGCCCATATAGTTACGGTAGTTAGTTTCCCTTAACCTGGTGCTTACTATGTAAAAACGAAAACAAGATTAGTTATTACAGGCGTTTCTCTTAACCTGGTGCTTACCATGTAGAATTTCCCTTATTATTATTATTATTATTATTATTATTATTATTATTATTATTATTATTATTATTATTATTATTATTATTATTATTATTATTATTATAAGGAAAAATTATATAAAACCACCTAATCTATACACTCTTTTTTAAAAAACCATTTTATATAAAATTTTTTGCAAAAAACCACCTTACATAATACATTTCTTTGCAAAAGATTACCTGTTACTCGTCAGTTGACCGGCATGTTTAACGTATGACCAGGTAGTCTTTTGCAAAGAAATGCATTATGTAAGGTGATTTTTTGCTAAGAAATGCATTATGTAAGGTGGTTTTTGCAAAAGCACATGCAGGTCAAACGTTAAACATGCCGGTCAACTGACAAAATAGAGTAACATGTAGTCTTTCGCAAAGAAATGCATTATGTAAGGTTGTTTTTTGCAAAAAAATTTATATAAGGTGGTTTTTTAAGAAAGAGTGTATAGATTAGGTGGTTTTATATAATTTATTATTATTATTATTATTATTATTATTATTATTATTATTATTATTATTATTAAACTGTTATGCTTCTTCACTTACTTAAAGTACATCATATCAACATTTAGTACTACGGCTACCCTTTGAAGCACTCTTGCTCCTTCCCATTATTTTGATTATTTTCCTTTTCTCAATGAAATATTACTACATTGTTGATTATTATTATTATACCAATATAATTCTTATTCATACCAACATTTAGTATCATTGATACTAATATTTAGTATTATTATTATGAAGTACAATATTGTATGATTATATCACTATAAATATACACTCATTACTCGATGATATTAGATACCACGTAAATTATTGCTCAAATTACAAAGCAATATTTATTTGTTGATGCAAAAATGAGTTTACAATTTAAAAAACTTTCTGAGATTAAAGAATCAAAAAATTTGTCTGAAATTTTGGCTAAAGTCATATATATACATGGAATTCAATGAAAGATATGGGTAAGGGACAGGGCAGTGTGTGTATCAATTAATAAATATTGCTTAATGATAAGTATTTAAATAAATAAAAATTTTGATGGTATGTTTGACAACTTGGAATTCATTTTCAAATGTTGAATTGCGCCAATTACTATGTTTGGCAAATCTTAAATTTGGAAATGTGGAATTGCGTCAATTCCATAGAATTGCAACAACAATGTAAAATTTGGTCAAATATGAAAATTTGAAAATTCCAAATATATAGGTGTCATTTACAATTCTTGAATTTGAATATCCAAATAAAATTCCATATTTTTAAATGATTTCTTTGTTGCCAAACATTACCAGAAAGAAATTCGTGCATAATACGAGTATAATTCTATTATGTTTATTAAAAGCTAATGAAGTAGTTAAGATGCATTAAACAAATAAGCTTAATTACCAATGTTCGCATAATAGTTCTACAAACTTGATAGATCCATTCTTAATGACTAAGATTCTAATACAACTTTACGAGTAGTAGAAAGTAATATTTCCTCCGTTTCATACTTGCTGCATTTCACTTTTCTACGCAATCTAATGCCCAATTTTGATCATTAATATCTCAAACTACACTTATCTAAAAGTTATAAAAATTTAATATTATGAAAGTATGCGATTAGACGATTCAAACAAGATCCCACTTGACTATATTTTTACTTACACATTAATCGCACTATGTAAAATAAGTTTGAATGATGAATAGTGCACAAAATCGAAATGTAACGAGTATTTCGGAAGGGAGGAAGTAATAATTTCATAAAAAAACCGTTAATTGTATTTCTACTTGTAGTAGATTGTGTCAGGTGAGCAGCTCTAGAAGAAAGACAGGGATTTCCAAACCTCTCTCCATCCTCCTCTTTCCTGTTGTCTGTATGTTCTTACAATATTCTTTACTTCTTCACCATTCTCCTTCTTCTTCATCTTCACTTCTATCTTGCCTTTACTCACAATCATTGGTTTATCACGTCAATAATACTTGTACGCTTTGACATTCTCAAACATTTCAATTTTATCCATTTTGTCCCTTTTCTTTCCCTCTTCATTTGCTTACATTAGAGCTGATATACAGTCTGTACCAATTCAATAATCGAATCAATCATTTATATTATAAAGACCTACTTTCATATCAAAAAAGTCAAAATTATGACTACCCAGATTGATTTTCAGCTTACCTGATCTGAAACAAGCTGGGGAAAAAATTGGGTATTTGGAAATTTTAGGATATACCCATTCCCTAAATCCCAACCAGTTCAAAAATCCAATCATTAAGTATTAAAAAAAGCCGATTTTCCTCTCAAAAAGTCAAAATTATGACTACCCTTATCAATTTTTAGCTTACCTGATCCCCATTTCTCAAAACCCTAAAGATTGTTTTTGTGGATTTGAGTTAAGATGTCTGTGATACATGCTCCATGTCCAGCGAATTCAGTTTTATACAATAAAACCCTTTGTGCTTGTGCACCTGGGTATATGTTCAATGCTACAAGTAAAAGTTGCAATCTGTTTAGCATCTTTCCTTCTGAATGGGTTTCTAATACTGGGGTTGATTATACTATTTCATTTCCAGAAACTATCTTTTCTTTTGATCAAATTAAGAGGTTTACTCAATCTCAAGCTGTGTTCTTGGAAGCTACAGCAATCATGTTGGCTTCTTGGCTGTTATTCTGTGCTTTTGTGAGATTTGGCAAGTTGGGAGATGGAAAAACTATTTGGTTTCAGATAAGATGGTGGATCAGCCGCCTGGATATTTGCTTTGCTACTAGGCATTGGCTGGTAATTTGGGTTTTCATCCTTCTTTTGAATATTGTCTTTTTTTGACTGAATATATGTTAATTGAATGGAAAAAGAAGGGTTCTTGCAAAGTATATCATGAGTTCATAGTTTGTCTCTTGAGCTGATCTTGATTTCCAGATCAAGGCGTTGGCATTGTTATTGTTGTTTTTTAATGAATTATGTTTAGTAATTTTATTGGATTAATAGGTCTGTAAGCTGGGATGATGACCAATTTAGCTATTTATATTAAGATTTCTGGTGTTTCTGTATCTTTTTAATAGTTTAGTGTTCTTATTGGTTAACCTATTGTAAGTGTATGATGTTACACATTTCTGTCTTGTCTGTTCATAAACTATAACTTGTGTTATCAGCAAAGTGCTGGAAGGTGACAGCAACCTTCATCAACTTGATATAAAAAATTCTTAAAACAATCATGTAATTCCATAAGCAGCTAACTCTCAATAATTTAGAGTGAAGCATAAATTTGCAGTCAAAGCTACACTCCTCTTCTTATCTGTGCTTGAGACTTGATGTTTTGTTGGTAGCCTTTAATGACAAGCACCTTTTTTAGCACACTTTACATGTTGCTTGTGTCTGGTTGTTAAAAATTGGAGTGCTATTTTCCAATCTTAACTGTTTTCATGTGCATTGCATATCAACCAAAAAGTTCCTATGTTGACTAATACACTTGTGAGTTAGGACTTAGGTGCCTATTGTCTAGGGAAGATCTTAGAAACTGTTTCGCTGAGTGCTGGAGGCATAGTGTAAAAATGCGGTAACAATAGCGATTGCGATAATGGTTCACAGCGCCTAAATATCGGTCAAAACTATAAGATTTCCATGGCCCAAAACACGTTTTTTTTACACCTTACAACACATAAAATATCGGTATGTTTATTTAGAAAACCTTTACGATGTGGCTAATGCGATGTGATGCGGTCTTGTTTTTACTCTACGGCTGGAGGTAGTGCAACACTAACAATTATCTCTCATTGGCAATAAAACTGGTGTTCAGATTCTTTCGTAGGCCTTAAACTGTGCTAGTCATATTTATGGAAGCTTTTTTGGGGTCTAAGTGAAGAAAAATGATCCAAAAGGTTTCCTCGGTGTGGGTTCACAAGACCAGTATTAGTTGGCCACATCAGCTAAACATTCACGATTTGAGTCATTCCCTTAAGAGGGCTGCTCATGTCTAGAAAAAGTGTCCGCTTTCGGGTCTGGCGGAGGATGAATGTTAATAGCTTAGTGTAATTGTGGCATTATCTGTGTTCTATTCTTCCTTTGTTTCGATGATTGTTTTTTGTTTCTGTGTCTTTCCGATGTGTTGCTTCAGTGTATGTTGCATTTTGTTATGGAGTAGACCATCCAGTTGTTAAGGGATCCCGATGATGATATTGATAGCCATTGCTAAATATAAGGAGCCTTTACTATATCCACTACGTTGCTGCTACATAGAAAACCCTATGGTAGTATATAAATATGAAAATAATAGATTTGTTAATTCATATTAGAGATTTCTTATAATGATGTAATGTTTAGATTGGAGTAGATGTGTTACATCCCAATAGATTTGAGTTTGGTGTTTCCTGTTCTGTCACTTAATTATATGCAGACCCAAACGGAGTACATTAATTAATTCCTATAATTCATTTCAGAATTTAGTTGTGCACATAATTGTAGTCTTAATTGGTAACTTTCCCACTTCCAAGTGCATTTTGAGATAAGATTGAAATGTACACCCGAAAGAAGACAGGAACCCACGTTGTCCAACAAATTTAGATTTCTGGGAGTTATGAGCATCAATGCAGGATATGTTTCTCCCTTGTTTTTTTATTCAAGAATTGATTATAATGACTAAGATAATCAAACAGTATTTTTTTATTGTAATATAATGGCTAACCGGGTAAATTGTAAAATATAATATTCCTGTCTGTTTAGAAAGCTATTATTTGCTCTAATATGTAAAATTACGATTGTCTCAAATATCTCCATTGACCAGATGTCTTGGATCCTGCAGTTTTGGATCCACGATAACTAGTATTACTTCGGTATCATTTACTTGTGCTTTGTTGTTTTATTTAGCAAATAATACTATAACACGTTAACAAGCTTATCTAACATGCTGTTATTTTCTTCTACCCCTTGTAGGAGGATCAGAAGGTTGTCAGGAAGCGAAAAACTGAACTTGGTGGAGCTTTCTCCATTGCCAGCTGGATACTCTTCATTGGTCTGTTTGCTGCGTGAGTATATATAACTGTATAGAAATTGTGCTAGTAGTTCCATGCATTTCCTATTTGGAAGAAACCCATTGCTTGTTTATATCTTGATTCACATTGTTTCTCTTACTATTCGTAGCTTTGTTGACTTATTTTCCTTGTTTATGCTCAGGCTACTGTATCAAATAATATCCAAAAGAAGCGTGGAGGTGCATAATCTCAGGGCGACAAATGCTCCTGATTTAGTAGCATTTCGCAATGATATGGAGTTCAATATTACAACCGTTTCCACTATGAGCTGCTCTCAGTTACGTGGTCCTAGTACTGTTTTTTTGGGCAACCCAGGGGCCATTGACTATCGTGTATCACCTCTTTCCACCTTTGCCAACTATTCTTGTGTTAATACTACCCGTGGACCGACAATAAGTTTCAAGTGCAATGATTGCCCTCTTGTAAGGGATCATGTGTACATCTCGTGGCAATTTGTCGATGTTCCGAATCAACCTGCCATTGCTGTTGCATTTGAATTCAATCTTACAGCAAGAAACCCTGCACAGAAAAAGCACGTAAGTGTAGTCAGTGGTATAGTGAGAAATGGAACTGATTCGGTTGATAAACTTTTAACATTCCGAGGCAAGGATACAAATGTATTGAAGTTCAATTTATTTCCCAGAGTATATCAGAATTTACACAATCTAAAGCTTGTCCAACCTTTGTTCCATGAGTTTCTGCCGGGTTCCTTTCTTAGGAATGGCAATGATCTTCAAGCATCCCTTCAGAGTTCGAATAATGGATTGATCAATACCACTTTGCTCATCAATTTTCTATCCGACTATGTTGTGGAGATTGATAATCAGAATATCTTAGGACCCGGTAAGTACTTTGTTGAAAATGTTTATGGTCTTTCTTTTGTTTGGACCTTTTCCTTTTGATGAGACAAGAGAAAAACGCTTGCTTTTTTAAGATCGTTGATTTGCTTAAATGTTGATCGTGGAGCTAAGAGTGTTTGCAGTGTTTTGGTCCTCTTAATTTTGGTACTTTTAGTGCTTTTGAGTTTTCGACGGCCTCACAATTTTTTTTGTATGGGATTACAGATTGTTTTTCTTCTATGTGAGTTAATTTTGAGGATCAATTATTCATTTCACATTGCCAACGGCACAAAACCGTGTTGTATATCCCAAGAAATATTGACTGAGAGTAAAGAGTAAAGAGTACTAAAGCTTAAGCTAGAGATGTAATTAATTTTTTTTATTTCCTAATTCTTTGCAATTTGACTGAGAGTTATTTTTTTTTATTTCCTAATTCTTTGCAATTTGACTGAGAGTTATTTCTAAAATTTGATCATTATGTATTACAATTCCTTAGTTCCCAAGAAATATTGAATAATTCGGTGATAAAGACTTGTATCTCGAATGCCAGTTTTTTGAAATTTTAGTTCACATACTTAGATGGATTTCAGTTTTTGATCATTAAAGTACACATATTTAGATGGATGCTTGTTTTTGAAATTCTCATTTGGTGTGTTTGGAAACAAGGAATTTATTTAGAAGTTCATAATGGTGAACTCTGGTTTATGGAAACTACAAGTATTACTTCAATTCTTAAATTGGATCAAATTCTTTAATAATCATACAGAATTCCTAATGACTTTCATTTCACATTGCCAACGGCACAAAACCGTGTTGTATATCCCAAATTCCCGACCAAACCCACAAATCTCTTTATCGTCTCTCCTCCCACCATAATCATCAAATCCTCCGCCAGCTTTTTGCTTGAGATAGCCACAGAAGAAGTTAGTTTTCTGTCCGTTTACCTATCCAAGCTGCCATAGGGGCTTCTTTTCCCTTTTCCCTTCACTTCCTCTCTAACAAGCTACAAACAAGCTCTATCTTCTCTCAATTTGAGCAATTTTGTTTCAAATATTTGAATAAATATATTAATGCTATGTTTGGGAATGGTGATTTCATTTGGAAATATAGCATTGGATCAAATTAAGTGTTTGGTAAATCAAAAAATTTCAAATTTGGATTTGAGTGAATTCCACCTTTGTTTCCAAAGTAGTTAAAGTGGAGAATTTGAGAATGACTTGTCAAACCTTGTCATTTCAAATTCTCCATTTATGATTCCATAATTGAAATTAAGAATTTGAAATGAAATTCATGTTTCCAAACGCAACCTAAGTGATTTTTCTCTTTTGACCGCTCTCTCCTTATGGGTATGAGACGCCGTCTATCTTCCCTCCCCAGACCCTGGACATAGATTGTCTATGAACGGGATACACCGAGTATGATGATGATGATGATGATGATGATGATGATGTATTCAGATGAATTCAAAGTTTCAAACTTTGAAGCTCGCAAATTGTGCCTTAAATTATGTTGTGTGAAGATTTATTTGAAATAGTAGGATTTTTCAAGAACAACCATCATCCACGACGGTTTTGTGAACAGTGGTGGACCCAAAATTTTAATTATGTGGTCCTTCAATGATAATTGAACAAAAACAAAATTTGAAGGGTCATTCCATATTTTCCTTAAGCTATTTTACATTTCTTTTTATTAATACTATTGGAAAATTATATATTTTATCTTTCGTCACCAGTATTTGAGGAAGGAAAAACCTAATTATTACTATTGGAAACTATTTATAAATTTTTATTTTGTATTTGAAGCTGAACTCACTGCATGTCTGGAGTCAGTGGTGGTTAGGTCCTAAGTTAAAAGGGGCCATAACTATCATCCCCCAAGCCCTCCCCTTATTTTTCTCCAATATAATGCTCTCATTTCTTGTTTCTTGGGACTCTGCAGTGAGCTTTCTTGCAGATCTTGGTGGTCTTTATTGCATAAGTATTGGAATTTTCTTCTACCTTTTGGTTCAAGTATGTATTTTCTAAGTTTTTTTTTTATTTTTTTATTTTATAGTTCTATTATTTTCATCCATTGGTCACTACTTCACTGCTTTGAAACTTCAACACTAATCATGGGGGTTGCTAGTTCCAACATTTCACGGTTTTCTGTATAATGTTATTTTGGTTTTTAAATTGGTCATCACCTTTTGGTGCTCTTTTTATTTATGTGCTTTGGACATTGCATTATCCTATATTACATGAGTAAACCAGGGTGGAAGGGCTTGCCCCCATTTTTTAACACATTTTTAGAGGTAATATGTTTTCTGTCAAACGAAACTGTAAAGTCTTGTATGGTGTGATGATATTGTACTCCGACAAGTAATGTTGGTCGAACAAACATGAGGCCCTAGATTGAGTTTGAAGAGAGTTCGAAGAAGTTGGAGTGCAGTAGATAACTGCTTGATGAGCATGCTGTATGCTCGAACAAGCATTTGGTTATATAGGATGAACTCTTAGACCTTGGTACTCGAATGAGCACAAGTATGTTTGAATGAGCGCACTGTGGAGCCGCAATACATGACTTATCAAGCCATTATTTCGTATTTCCTTGTGCATTTATTTGCATGTATTTGACCAGTTGTTTTTAATGCGTTGGACTATGATTCTATACATGTGAAGTCCAAGGCAAAAACCGTGTCCATCACCTGAACATTGTTTTGCCTCGACTTTAAAAACCTCTATCATCTATCATTTTCATCTCGGGGGTATGTGGTGTAGGTGATAAATGATGGGAATGGTAATAAAAAGGTAGTGTAATTTTGGTACGAAAATCTCTTGACAAGATTACTGGTCATGCTTGATTTAATTCAACCACCTCATTTAATTCATGAAATTGATTCCAATGTATTAACATTTGGATATATGGTGTTAGGTGGTAATAAAAACTTAAACAAAAACCTTTTTGAAATCTAAGTTTAATCATCATGGAAATGACATGTTACATTTTAATAAAGTTTATATTGCAATCCATTCTCATTACCACTATTTAGTAAATAGTACCAACACCCAAACAGGCCGTAAGCATAGAAAAAAACCGCTTATATCATCGCGATTGTGGTATCGGTCGCGATGTCGCAGATGCAGTACCTCACAGTGTTACCTGTTTTGTGGACATTACAATGTGAATTGGTACTTTGAAAAAATCTGTTTTATCAAAGTAATCCAACTCTTCTAGAAAATATATTTCAAATTTAAGCTTATAATGGACCTTTTGGAACTTAATAAACTTTTAACAAAAGATAATGATGGCTAATAGAGAAGAACAACTTATGATGTTTGTTACTTCATGATTAAGCGCCTCATTTTTATTTCATTAAACATCATCAATTTAAGTTCATACCCCAAAGGAGGATGTAGCCCAATATGGGTGAACCTCTATGTCAAGTGTCTCTATTGCTTTCGCTATTTAATTCTTGCTTTATTCATCGCGATATTGCTTGAATTTCATGTGCTTACAAACAAATATGCACTAGATTTTGATTATTGCATCTTCAAACTTGTTTTATTGGCAACCACAATTTTGTCGACAGATGGTTTAATTTCTTCTCTTAGCTACTCGAAAGATTGATTTTTATATGTGGTTAATTTCTTTCCTTGGTCACTTACCAAACAACCTCGTAGTATATGAGCTAACTTCTGTTTACATACCTGCGTGCTGCATCTGGATGGGCAATTAGCTTCCTTCTGGGAACTTGTTTTGCAATTGTTCTTTTATGGTTTCTTGTTGTGGGTTCTCTTGAAAAACGACTCGTATTTTCCCTTTACCAACAAATAGATGATGTGAAATTAAGTTTAATAATTTCATCCCTTTTATCATCGCATGCCAATTTTTCCGAGGATTCATTTGTATTTTATTTATTTATGTGTTTATGTGTTTTTATTTATTTATATATTTTTGACTATTAAGGTTTTTCTATGAGGATTCTCTTGTGCATCTTTCTCGAGCTGAGGGACTCTTTTGCTGCGCTCTCCTTTGTGGGTATGAGTTGCCTTCTTTCCCTCCCCAGACCCTGATCATAGTTCGAATGAGTGGGATACACTGGGTATGATGATGATGATGATGATGATGATGATGATGATGATGCCATTCTTTCAAAATTGTGCTTTCATATATGTGCTTGGTTCAGTTATAAATTTAGATCAATTGTACACTAGTACCAGTCTCCAATCTTCAATTGATTTCTGATAAACTCCTATTGCTTTTAGTGCGAATATAGGGTCAAAAGGCTCCGTAAAGAGGATCAAGTTTTCAGGAATATCAGAAATCGACGTAAAGCTCAGGATAATTGGGATAAGGTTGGGTTCTATTCACGTATGTTGGAAATTTGTGGTTAATCTTCCATTTTTTGATGAAATTGAATTCTGATGGATTATTTTGTTCCACTTTGTCCAGCTAAGAAAATACGTAATGTATACATGGGGTCCTAAATCATTACTTGAAGAAAATTATAACATTGGCAGCGATGTATGCTGTAGTTGTGGCACGGGTTCCATGACTAGACACGGTGAATCCTTGCACAAAAGGAGTCGTCGAGAAAGTAGTTTGCGTGCTATTAGTTTTGACAAGAAAGTTAACTCGTCTAAGGGCACAGTAAGTCTCTAAATGAAGATCTTTTATATGCTTTGGTCGCTGCCCTTAATATTTTTTACCGATTGCGTCGAGTGTAGTCGCTAGTGTCTTCATATTTCGATTGCATTAGAAAAACTAAATATCTTTTCTTTCCTATATAATAACCAAAAAATTCTCAACCCTCGTCTAATTTATTTCATCAGGCGGAAAAACCTTCGTCAGTGGCTGCAAAAATCTTAAAAGAAGACAATATTCCTCCTCCGCCAACCTTACCCGGTAAGTTATATCTTGTTATTGTTTTGTTCCTAAAAATCATCAAGCCAGCCGATATTTTTTGCTCTCATGAGATATGACTAATATGGATACAACATGTTGGTAAAAGGCATAAAGACTGTACACTTGACTTTTGATTCTAATCTGTGATAAGCTCAGTGTTTTTTACTCATTCACATCGTTGGCTGTGGCAGAATCAAACGGAAGTTCTACACTTGATATGTCTGATATTGAAAAGAGCCTTCGAAATCTATACGAATACAGCGAGATGCTTAGAGATAAACTGGTTGATACCCAGTCTACGCTTCGTGCTTTGACAACAAAAAATCCATCTTTGGCGTCATAAAACCAAACGTGATCTCAATCTTTGATGGGCTTGTTGGCAGAAGTTGAAGATGTCTCCAGTAGCACGGAGCAGCTCTAATCGTGTTGTTCAAGAGCTTCTGGTTATCAGGAAGAACTCCATGGTCCTGTTTTGAAGTCCCAAGGACAGCTGATTATGTCGTTGATCATGTGGAATTGTATATGTGAGTATTCAATATCGTGTGCAGTCCTATACTTTAAGTTCATTGTTTGTCGGCATTGCTGAATACAAGCTCGGAAGTTGCCATGTTCCATTTGGCGTGATTCTGAGATTCCGGTGCTTTCTGCCAAGAATATTTTTGTATGGTCACATTTGTTTATATTGAGAGATACAGAATGGAAACAGGATATATATCGCTATTATTTCGGGAGCAGTAATGCGCCTCGCTATATATTACAAGGTTAGAGTTGCGTATTTTTGAATTTCTCAATTCCCGCATAGACAAAAGCTATTCACAGACGTTGAGGTAACAAAATGTTGTTTCTTTGTCCAAAACATAGAAAGCAAATAAAAAATATGCTATTTATTGAATTTTGGATTTCAGATGTATACAAATGGAATACTTCAATCATTTGGGTTTTGGTGTATGTTCCTACATGAATAAAATGGTACATACTACTTTTTCCAAAGAATTAGCCCTAATTTTTTTTAACTTCGTCGTAGAGTGAATAGGGATGAGTGTGGGTCTTCCCTACGGGTCTATCCGTCTCTAATTTAGAAAATTTGAAATGAATAAGATTATTTATCAAAAAAAGCATATAATAAGATCATAATTAAACTTATTTTAAAATTAAGCGTGTAATTCCCAAACTTGAGGTTCGGACTGTTCGCACTTAGTAAGTGCGAACAGGTTGAAAAACTGAAACAGGCTGTTAGCACTTAATAAGTGCTAACAGTCTGTTTCAGTTTTTCAACCTGTTCGCACTTACTAAGTGCGAACATCTTCTTCTCTAAAAATCAGCATGTTCATCCTGTTTGACCTGTTCACAGTTATTAAGTGCGAACAGACACTTGATTTTTTTTACCAGCTTGCTTCTGTTCGCACTTAAAACTGCGAACTGACCCGAACCTGTGCTCTGGGGTATTAGGCGCTTATATTTGGAATAAGTTTGATTATAATCTTATTGTATGTGTTTTTTTTGATAAATTATCTTATTTATTTCAAATTTTCTCTAATTTAAAGGTCTGGATCTACGGTCTACTAGTTGGAACCTTTTGGTCTGAGTCAGATTTGGGTCCATAATCTTAATGTCTAAGTCCACACTTTTGAGATCTAGATCCAATCTTGATTCGACTAATAAACCTTTTTGCATCTATGTTTTTTAGAAAATTAGGGAAATTTCATGTGTTGACCTAGAGTTTTTGGTTTGTCCATAAATATTTTTAAAAATCCGCGTGATGATCTTGAGCTTCCAAGTTTTCCATGTAGTAGACCAAATGTTACATTTATTTGTTAAACTAAGTACTTATTTCGACTAGATTTAGAAATATGTAGTTAACTAGGGTGATCACGTTTGTTTTTTGGAAAAAATACCATTATGTTGCGTAAAAATAGCGTAAGAACTACTATTTGTCTACAATCATGGTTGTCAGAATCGCGATCCTGATCAACGATTCTACGATCCTACGATCTAAAATTACGCGACCGATCCGGATCGCAGGTAGGATCTTAATGTCAGTAGAATCGAACGATCCTACATAGCTCCAAGATTTAAGTGGTAGGATCATAACACGATTCTACGATCCTACGATCTTGCGATCCGATCCTATAAGAATAGTTTCAATCATAAAAAATATATAATCCATATTTTACTTATGTATATATTTCATGTATATATCTAAACAATTATATTAATTAATATAACTAAAATTCAAGTTTTTCTTGATTCGCATCTTAAAAATGATTATTAAAGGTATTCTTTTACAAAACCTATTAATTGAAGTCAAATAAGTATAAATATAAACCTTAAAACTAAAAAAACGAACAAATACAATTGAAAATCCGTTATCTAAAGCATATTAATGCATATTTGTAGGATCACACGATCCTACGATCTGATTCTACCGATTTCGATCTTACCCCCTCAACGATCCTACATAGAATCCCGATCCTGACAACTTTGTCTACAATGTCCAAAAGTTTGAAGGTCAAGGTCATCACGTGAATTAAATTTGGTTACCACGTGGAAAAGCTGAAAATTCAGGGTTACGACGTGAAATTTCTCAAAAAATTATATATTAGCTATTATGTGTATTTAATTTTTTTTTTTTTTTGCAAGGTAAATTTTATAAAATGCCAGAAAAAAATAGCCGAAGCTTACAAAAAGTCCAAAAGACTGAGAAGACGACCCAAACGAAGCTTCTGAGGGACAGGCCCCTCGTCATTCGCTAATTTAGGAAGTCGACTCCAAAAACAGGAAAAATTTCCTTGAGACTAAAGATGCTATGACCTTACATTTACAGATGGCTTCCGCCAATCTAGACTAAGCAATACTGAAATTGGTACAAACACTTCAAGAAAATACAAAAACACATTCCAATTCGTGAAACTACAAAACAAGCTAGAAGGAGCCCTATTCATAATCGATTATCAGTATCTATTGAGCATAGACAGCAGCTATCCAGGCTGAACCAACTCAGCTTACGACCTGCTCAACCTCATCACAACAGAAATACATAACATAGCTTGTTGCCTGCATAAACTCATCCAAGCAAGTTGAGATGAATTCTTGCAACCAGAAGCTACATGCCCATCAATATAACAACACCCTGCTATTTAGTTCATTGAGCAGCAACCTAAGGGACTACTCAAAGCCCACCACAGTAGGTACACCAACCACCATCATCCACTACCAACTACCTGTGTCCAGGCAGCATCATACCAAACGCCCCAACTTGGAAGGCAAACCTTAAACAGCCCAACCATCATCTAGTCTAAGCAGCAGACAACCAAAACCAGACGAGGTTGCAACTCTATTGCATTCCATGAGCAGCTTAAGTCAGCTATAGGTCACCATGACCGTAGAAACCAGCAGCCCATGGGTCAAAAAAACAGCAGATATATACATCATTAATTGCATTCAAGTCACCTTTACTACACTAGGGCAAGTCTTCCTAGTGTCCAACATAACCTTACAAAAAAACAGCAACATCGTAGTGCGCAGAGTCCTACCATACCTTGGCTTACCAGCAAATTAACCCCAAAGCAGGCCTATCAACAGTAACTCACTCCCTAAGACTTGGGATGAACACCATTTCATAGCACACACATGAGGGAAGAAACAGGAGTATCAACAATGTTGATACCCTCCAAAGACTTAACTGCAAAGCAGTTCATGAAGAGTCAAGGTTAACCTAGAAAGGCTAAGAACCGACCAAAACCCAGAAACGAAACACCCAACCTCCAATAAATCCTATGAGACAAGAAAATCATCAAGGGAAGCTCTGTAAGTCCATACCTGGGCCTTATAGAACTCCATTGCTGAAATTCGAGGAGGAAGGATATCAAACAATCAGAGATAGTCATATACCTTACTGTGCCATCTTCAATCTAGAATGGGGAACCAATACTAAGGGTGTCTAAGATCCAAGCTTGAATCTCGAGTCTGAATCAGCCTATTTCAGATCTTAGATTGGATGGAAGAACAACCCTTCTGGTTTGAGTTAGGGTTCATCGCAGAACACTTCTGAATCGACAAACCAAAGCCTCTGAAGAACAAATTCGATTCGACAGACCAAAGCCCAAATTAGGGTTTCGAACTTCGATTTCTCCTTTCTGAAGAAATTCGACAATCCAAAGCCACGTCTTCGATCTGCGAACTTAGGGTTTCCTTCGACTTCGCACTTCAGAAGCATCAAACTCACGATACGACAAAACAAAGCCCAACATCTCACTTCTCTAACCCAGAAATTGGATTTTAGGGTTCGGTTTCAAATCGATTTGGGGAAAACCTTTATCAGACAGGACATTACCTCCATAGGCGGAGGAACACTAGGACAAGGATGCCTCAAAACTTACCGGAGATGATGATTTGTATCTCCATCAAACCGGCCGAAGACAGAAATTATATTCACACAAAACGCTGCTTTGAAACCATTGAAGGCGATTTAGGTTCTTCGCTCTTCGATAATGGGGAATCGCCACCCCATTACGGCATACTGGTCGTCATAAGGACGCTACAGCACACCCTTTCAGCCCCTCCCTCGGTGGTCGACCCCGTCGTCTGCGCGCCATGGCTGGGCGATCGAAATCGCCTACAAAGAGGGTTCGTAGAGAGAGAAAGAAGAAAGAAGATGGCTCAATAATAAGTTCTTAGATAATATTATGGTCGTGTATTTAATTTTTTGATTTGAAAACTTTGATATGTTTTAGAGATTACGTAATTTAGAACTATAATGGTTTATTAAAGTTAAATAATATTATGGTCGTTGTATTTATACTTAAAAAATCAAAAGAGTTGATATATATATATATATATATATATATATATATATATATATATATATATATATATATATTCCATATACAAATTAGGAATAAAAAAGTACTACCTCCGTTAAATGTTATGTGCAACCGCAGTACACTTTGCGGTTGCCAATGCATTTTTTGGTAGGTCTTAATTAGAGGAAGTAGGGATAAGTAATTAAGGGAAAGAAGAAGAGAGAAAATGATGGAAGTAGGGATAGGTAAGTAAGAGAAAGAAGGAGAGAGGAAGTAGGGATAGGTAATTAAGGGAAAGAAGGTGAGAGAAAATGATGGGATAGGTAATTAAAGGAGAGA
The DNA here is from genome assembly GCA_019776075.1 of Amaranthus palmeri. Taxonomy (NCBI): domain Eukaryota; kingdom Viridiplantae; phylum Streptophyta; class Magnoliopsida; order Caryophyllales; family Amaranthaceae; genus Amaranthus; species Amaranthus palmeri. Next base: position 234,132 of record JAAKBH010000093.1, on the reverse strand, counting down.
GAAAATGATGGGATAGGTAATTAAATTGGTTAGTTTTTACTAAAAGGAAAGAAAAAAGTGAGTTGCAAATAACCTTGAGCGGACAAAAATGGCAAAAGTTGCAGATAACATTTAACTGAGGTAGTATTTTATTCCGTATCATATTACGCTCTCTTCAAAAAAGTACATTTATTTTCGTATTTTCGAGAGGAAAATTAAGATTTTTTTTCAAATTTTTGTATGAGACAGTATCACCATGAGATAAGCCTTATACTTGTGGTTAAATACTCCAATAATGGAATCTTTTAGCTTGTAGGTTTCTTGTTTTGAGGTCGTCTTACCGTGATATGGTCTCATACATGACGGGCCCAAATACTTTTGGAAGATCAAATTATCATAATCTTATTGTGCGAGTGTGAATAGTGAATACGACTTAGATAACTATCTCGCTAAAAATAAAACTGCAGCCCGACATTTGGTTCCTCGTAAAAAATAATGACATGATAGTGAAATGTTAGTATAAATCTTCGACAAATTTAATAGTCATGTTTGTTATATTTAATTATCTGATTTACTTCAAAGAACTCATTTCAACTTATTACCGTTTAAAAACTTGGTATTAAACAATAAGTGGTAATGAAAAGTTGAGATTTATAAACATAATATCAAGTTGAGATTTTTAGGTAAGAAATCCAAGGTTGGAATTTAATTTTAAAAAATTACATCTAAAAAGCTAACTTTTAGCCAATCTGTAAATATAGGGTCAACTTTTAATTTATTCTACAAAGGGTTACCTTTAACGCCTATTTTGAAAAGAGAGGGCTAAATGACTGACAACCGAAAAAAAAAACACTTATTTTTTTCAGTTACTAGTTATTGCTGCCATTTACACTTTATTTTGAAACAGTTAATGTTAATTCATCTAACTTCAACCTCTCATGCAATTATACTCTTCAACTCATTTTCTTGCAATCAAATCCTCGCAATTTTCAATGGCAGCTTTTGAATCTGGGTTTGAGGATCACTCGCAAAGTTCATTTATATTAAAGTTTCGAATTTTGCTTAGAAATTAAGTTTTTCTCAAATTTTAGTCGATTGTGGTTCTTTTACTTATGTATTTTTTGATTTTTAGGGTTTTTTTTATTGAAAACAAAGGATCTTCATGTGTCTATCAGAGTTTATTAGGAAAGTAAATTTACTGAATCCAAAGGTTTTAGTTCGTATATTGGAGGTTTTGGTAGGACATTTTCAGTAGATTTCCGAATATTTGTCTATAGATTATATGATGAATTTAGCTACTAAGAAGGTGTTCTCTTCAACTTATTTTTTTGACTTATTACTTATTCTTATTGGAATCAGATCAGATCAGATCAGATCAGACCAGTTCAGATCAGATCAGATCTATTCAGATCAGATCAGAAAGTTTCAGATCAGACCAGACCAGACCAGACCAGATCAGATCAGACCAGATCAGATCAAATCAGATCAGATCAGACCAGACCAGATCAGATCATATCAAACCATTCCATTATTATTATTATTATTATAATAATAATAATAATAATAATAATAATAATAATTATTATTATTATTATTATTATTATTATTATTAATGTTATTATTATTATTATTATTAATATTATTATTATAATATTATTATTATTATTATAATATTATAATTATTATTATTATTATCATTATTATTATTATTATTGTTATTATTATTATTATTATTATTATTATTATATTAATTTTTTTTAATTAAAAATATTTTTTAATTAATTAATTAATCAGATAATAATAATATAAATGATTATTTAATAATTATAATAATGTTAATGACATTATTATTAATTTATTTTTTAATTAATTAAACAAATAATATTAGTATTTATTAATTAAATTCTTAATGAGATACTAATAGTAATAATAATAATAATAATAATAATAATAATAATAATAATAATAATAATAATAATAATATAAAAGTAATAATAATAACAATAATGAAAATAATATAAAAATAACAATAATGAAAATAATAATAATAACAATAATAATAATAATAATAATAATAATAATAATAATAATAATAATAATAATAATAATAATAATAATAATAATAATAACTTTATGAAATTAAATCAGATCAGATCAGACCAGATCAGATCAGATCAGATCAGACCAGACCAGACCAGATCAGATCAGATCAGACCAGATCAGATCAGACTGAATCAGACCAGATCAGACCAGATCAGATCAGACCAGATCAGACCTTAGTAAATTCAGACCTTATTCAATCAGATCAGACGAAGAGAACAGGCCCTAAGTGCAATGAAGCTAGACAGATAGGGGGCTTTTACTTGGTTCTAGCCTTTAGTTTGAAGAATGTATTTAAAAAGATAGTTGGGTAGAATGATGTTGTCCATTTACATGATATAGTAATTCAAGCCAAAAACAACTACAGCAAATCCTCTATGCTAAAAGGCATTCCCACATCAAAGCAAAAAAAAGGCAAATCCATATTAATGTGAATTCTAGGTATAACCCCTTACAGGCCAAAAACGACAACCATAGAACTTCTTACTGTGTGAGAACTAGAGCTGTTCATGGGCGGGCTACCCGCTAGGCCCGGCCCGCCCGGCTCGAAAAACGGGCGGGCGCGGGTAGCATTTTTAAAAAAAATTTAAAGTTTGGGCGGGTAATACCCGCCCGCCAAGATAAATGGGCGGGTAGCGACAATAAAAAATTATCCGCGGGTATACCCGCCCGCCCGCTTATTTTAATATATTAATATTTTTTTTATGAAAGGTAATATATTAATATTAAGTAGTATGCTTTGGGCTTTTAAAGTAAGTCCAATAAGTGTCCACTTCTCTAGAATATTCATTCACTTTAGAAATTACAATGTCTTACTATTCTTAGGGTTAGAGTAGAGAGACTTTAGTCTTCATCCTCTCAACTTGTGCTGTGCGGCGCCTCATTCTCTCAACTTCTTCATTCTCTTCAACTTCTACTCTTTTAGTCTTCATTCTTCAACTTACATTCGAGTTTCGACATTTGATTATTTTGAGACGTTTTATGTATTTGTAGTATTTTGGATTATGTATTGTATTTTAATTATTATTAAAACTTAATTTTATATTTTGTATTGTATTTTTGGTATTTATGAGAAAATACCCGCGGCGCCCGCGGCACCCGCCCGCTTTAAAAATGGGCGGGTAGCGACAAAAAAATATGCCCGCAATCGCGGGCGGGCATTTGAATTTTTCTGCCCGCGGGTAGATTTTGTAGCAACTACCCGCCCCGCTACCCGCGCCCGCCCGCCCATGAACAGCTCTAGTGAGAACCCTTTCGAATAGTATGGAGTTTCGCATCCTCTTTGTAAAGGAAACGAATTTCAGTTGAATTACAACTTCGAGTACGATTGGAAGAACCACAACCACTCATTTTCACAGAGATCAAAGAGCAGAAGAGAAAACAAAGAGAGCGAAAGTGAAAATGAAGAGATAGAAAGAAAGTCTATGAGGGAGAGACAAATGAAAAAATAGATGAAGTACTAGACATTTAAATTAAATGGTTTCATGCAATTTATAAGATTTAATGGCTGAAATAAATATAAGATCCATTTTTGAACCTTAAATTACAACCGGTGATAATGGGTGGTGGTAACATGAAAGCCTTTTTATCAAATAGGTTTCAAAGATTAGCCCTTTGTTGAATTAATTAAAGGTTGGCCCTTTATTCTTAAATGGGCTAAAAAATAGCCTTTTTGATACAAGTTTTCTTTCTTTTTTTCTTTTTTTTTTTATTTTTTTATTTTCAGTTCATTTCTAATTATATCTCTAACTGTTATTGGTCTAAATATGATCATTATGAAAACCATCTTACTCAATGCCTCGAAAACCTTCAATTACGATTAAATCCTTATAAAAAAGGTTTGTTGGAGAATGTAAGATCAAATTTGAGCATTGTTGCTTGTAAATGTGACGGAGATGACCAATTAATGATACAATGTATGTAACTAAAATGATAATCCGCAGGGGTAAAACTATAAAAAAATAAGTGATGTCGATAATTAAAAAATACAATTATAAACGTTTAAAAATTACATTCAAAATTACTGAAGAGATAGATAAATAAAAAACCATAATTTTTTAAAAGCCCTTATTTGGCTAAGAGAACTAAAACCCTTAATGTACCTAACTTTATATACACAAAATCTCACAAGAGACGGTCTATAGGATGGACCACAAAATTGGGCCAGCCCATTTTCCTTAACTGATTTTTTTTATTATCATATCAATTATATTATGTTATAATTCTAAATGTACGGTATTATAACCTCGAATATACTATTCTATAACCCCAAATATAAGTTATTATAACCCCAAATAATTTATTATAACCCCAAATATACTATGTTATATTTTGGGCTGGGCTTCATGAATTCCGTCTATAGAATATACCGTCTCCCATGAGACTTACTACTTTATATAAGCCTCTAGAATTAAGAAAATATTATTTTCCTAATTAATTTCGATCTCTATCCAGACCATTTGCTTTACACGAAATCACAAATGTGATAGTTTCACAGTGAGACAATCTTTATCGAGTTGACCCATATATATTTTAAGTGTGTTAAAGTGATCAATTAGAGAAATTGACTACCTAACTAGACTAGCTTCATGACGTAATTAACAGTCATAAACAAAATAAACTAAAACATAAAAATTTAAAACTAAAACCGAACCAAAAAATATTAAAACTAGCTTAAAAAACATACAAGATCCTCCCATGGCTTCTTATCTCTCTTTCTCTAATGGCTTCCATATCAACCTCCATGATTACACCCAAAAACATGCTCACAACTCCAAAAACCAGTAAACCCGGATGCCCACAAAACTGTGAAAACTTCAATTACGATAAAATCCTCATAAAAAAGGTTTGTTGGAGACTGTAAGACCAAATTTGAGCATTGTTGCTTTTAAATGTGACGGAGATGACCAATTAATGATACAATGTATTAAAAATACAATTATAAACGTTTAAAAATTACATTCAAAATTACTGAAGAGATAGACAAATAAAAACCACAAATTTTTAAAAGCCCTTATTTAGCTAAGAGAACTAAAACCAATGTACCTAATTTTATATAAACCTCTACAATTAAGAAAATATTATTTTCCTAATTAATTTCGATCTCTATCCAGACCATTTGCTTTACGCGAAATCACAAATGTGATAGTTTCACGGTAAGACTATCTTTAACGAGTTGACCCATATATATTAAGTGTGTTAAAGTGATCAATTAAAGAAATTGACTACCTATCTAGACGAGCTTCATGACGTAATAGTCTTAAACAAAATAAACTGAAACATAAAAATTAAAAATTCAAACCGAATAAAAAAATGATAAAACTAGCTTAAAAGCAATTTTTTTTGAAAAAAGTTGTATATTATTCTCAAAATAGAAATTCAAATTTATCTAAAAATATAGAAATTCAAACAAAAAAAAAAACACGCACAACTGATGACTGTATAACGGTAATCGCAAAACCCAGAACTTTCCTCTAATAAAACTATAAATATAAAACATAAACCCTCATTATAAACCCTATTAATCATTATTATTGTCTTTCCTGATTAGATTTCTTCATTAATCATCATCATTATTGTGTTTTGTTCGTTATTATTGTTTCAATCTCGTACGATGGATTCAAATTGCGACTGCGAATTCGTAATCGTCGAGACAGATCCGACGAGCCGTTATGTGAGATACGATGAAATCATCGGAGAAGGAGCATTTAAAACTGTTTAAAGAGGCTTTGATGAATTTAACGGTTCAGAGATTGCTTGGAGTATAATCCAATTTCCTGATCATTTGTTCGAATTGGAGAACTATGTCGAGAGTTTATGTGCAGAATCAGATTTGTTAAAATCATTAAAACATAACAATATTATGAAATGTTACCATTCGTGGGTTGATTACCAGAAAAAGACGGTTAATATGATTACCGAACTTTTCTCATCGGGAAATATTAGCGAGTATCGTATGAAACATAATCGTGTTGATAGTAAAGCCATCAAGAATTGGTCTCGACAGATTTTAAGTGGTTTGTCTTATCTTCATCGCCATGATCCACCAATTATTCATAGAGATCTTAAGTGTGATAACATCTTCATTAATGGAAATTCTGGCAAGGTTAAAATTGGAGATCTAGGGCTTTCAATGATTGGTCGACAAGGTAGTGCAATGCTGCGTGGTGCTGGTACGCCTCAATTCATGGCGCCTGAGCTTTTTGAGGCAGAGTATGATGAGAAAGTGGATGTGTATTCGTTTGGAATGTGTTTGCTTCAGATGGTCACAAGGGAATTGCCTTACAGTGAATGTACTAACCCTGCGCAGATTTTTAAGAAGGTTATCACCGGGATTAAGCCTGCTGCCCTTACCAAAGTGACTGACTTACAGGTAAAGGAGTTTATTGAGAGGTGTTTGGCTAATGTATCTGAAAGACCGTCTGCAATCGAGCTTTTGAATGACTCGTTCCTTGCACCGAGTGAATCTGTATTGTCGCCTTTGAATTCGAGTTTTTCGAGTTTGAGATCAGAGTGTAGTACTGTTGGTGTTGCGGACTCAGTGAAGTCATTAAATACAAAATTCGCGTTACAAGGAAAGCTGATAAAGGATTCGATATCAATGGTTCTATCGTTTGTTGAAGATGAGAAGCTTCTGAAAACTTTAAATTTTTCATATTCATTTGAGACCGATACAGTTTATACTATTATGGAAGAGATGGTGAAGGAGTTCGAGTTTTCAAATAATGATGCAGCATTAATTACCGAGCTTATAAATGGATTGGTTGCGGATCATGTACCTTCTTTTAGTGATGATGCAGCACTATTTGAGAATGATATATGTGAAGAGAATAAAAAGTGTGCAGAATCTTTTAGTGTTTATCAGAATGCCAAAGAATCATTGGTTCAAGAACATGATATTGAGGAATGTCCAAACACTGATTTAGTGTTCGAAGTCCCAAGTTGCAATGGAGACCATACGAGAAGCAAATCTCCGGTTTCTGCTCAAGAACAGAAGACGAGGAGAGGCCACAGAAATAGTAAAGATGTAACAGCAAAGCCATGTTGGAGAAGGCTGTGGAAGTTCTGTGTTTGTGGTAATAATAGCTTTTAGGTTTTACTATTGCGTGCAATTCTTGTTTCTACTATTACATCGAAATCTGCTTTTAGTGATCTCGTCTTGGTTCACATGCTATTCAAATGTGTGTTTGCATGAAGGATTGGGATCATGCGGAGGTGCGAACTCAAGGACTCAAGCACGATGATGATCAAGATGATGATGTCTATGGATGATGACGGATACATGTGCATTATCTTCGGGAGGAGATTCAACGGAAACATCTAACCAATTAACAAGGTGATGATGACGAAGGCGAATAGGATCATGAATATCGGACAACGATCAATCAACATTCCCAGGGCCGACTCTAGGTGTTTAGGGGTTTGGGGCGAAAGATTATTTGTGGGCCCTAAATTATTGTATACATAGAAAAGTTCGAACCTTAGCTCTAATTGTAAACTAAAATTTATGAGGGGCCCTGAGGCGTATGACAAAGAACTACGTGGACTTTGATTCCTTCGGGATACGTAGGCAGCTTAGTATTCCTTTATACTAGGTTCAAGTCCATTCTCCACCTCTGTTTTTATTAATCATCTTTATTGTTTCTTATTTATTTTCTTCCTTCTTTTTAGTAAATATTTTAATAACGATGACGATTAATGAATTTTGCTAATAATCAAATAATCAACGAATGTACGTCCGCATTATTATAGTATTTTTATATTATAGTTAAACATTATTGTAGTACAGTATGTCCTAATAAATTTACCTTAAATCTATCATTTGATAGGATTCTACTACTTTTACTCTATATTATCTCGTATTTTAATGCCCCATTATTTTAACTAGATTAAATAACCACGACCGTGTTGGAATTACAATGAAATAGAGAGGAGAAAATTTGTATATAACAAAATTAAATGACTACAATACTAATCTTGTGATATTCAATTAATTCGTATTTACAATCTAATTTATAGCACTAGGTAATAATTATATAACTTGAAACTATAATAACAACTTAATCCCACTATAATTTTACCCACTATTCTATTATATAGACCATTTACTATTTTTTATACCCATAAAAATAAAATTAATAAACTTATCAACTTTAAAACACTAAATCGAATCCGACGGAGTATTATTTGTAATATACTTTGTCAGAGATGGTTAATTAATTGATTGGATCTCAAAAATCTTCTAGAGGCCAAGAACTCAACTTAAGCAAAATTGTATCTATTCGGGATTAGATGCCCTTATCATTTTTAAAACATCACTATACTAGATAGATACCCATGTCATGCACGAAAATTGAAAAACATTTTGAATTAATTTTATACTTGTATATATTTGTATAATATTCTAAATATATGTTTCCATAGACAATGCTACAAAAAGAAGGAATACTAAAATCGTATTAATGTAGGATTTACTTCATTAAAAACTAGACTCTAAGAGCTTTTCGATGACATATTATATGCCCAATTATGACAATCGAGCGACAAATGACGACTGTTTAAAATTTACAGTGATTTCTAACAATCAGTCGCGCGCGACCAGACCGCGGTGGAATAGCGCATTTTACGCGACCATATAGCGGCCCGATCGCGCACGACTAGATGTTAAAAATCCTTGCAAACTTTAAATGATCGTCATTTCTCGCTCGGTTATCGGAATTAGGCATATAATATGTCGATGGAAAGCATTTGAAGTTTAGTTTCTAATCACACGAACCTTGCATCAATTAGTTTTTTCTATTAAAAGTTATGCCCAAAAGATTGAACATGTATCAAATTTCAGCACATAATAAAAGTTATGCCCAAAAGATTGAACATGTATCAATTTTCGACATAAATATTGAACACAAGGACTCAAGCTTGATGATTATCAAGATGATGATGTTCTATGGATGATGACGGATACATGTGCATCATCTTCCGGAGGAGATTCAGCGGAAACATCTCTAACCAATTAACAAGGTGATGATGACGAAGGCGAATAGGATCATGAATATCGGACAACGATCAATCAACATTCCCAGGGCCGACTCTAGGTCTTTAGGGGTTCGGGGCGAAAGATTATTTGTGGGCCCTAAACTATTGTATACATAGAAAAGTTCGAACCTTAGCTCTAATTGTAAACTAAAGTTTATGACAAAGAACTACGTGGGCTTTGATTCCTTCGGGATACGTAGGCAGCTTAGTATTCTTTTATACTAGGTTCAAGTCCATTCACCACTCGATAAACAAATCGAACAAGAGTCAACAACATTAAACAAATAAAACATTCATCAACGCCCATAATAAAAGTTGCTTTAAAAAATCAAATCAACACAGAACAAGCACGGCACAAGTACCACAAAAATTAGATTTTAATATATTCTAAAAAAAATCAAATTCAACCCAAATCGAAAACAACAATCCAAATAAATCAATCCATATAAATCAACCCAAAAGCAACCCAAATAGATTATTAACAAAAATCAATCTTAACAGACCAAAAAGGGTTTGTGGAGAAACCCTAGAATTTTGATGCAAAGAACATTTTTGATCTGCAAAAAAAAAAAAAAAAAATTAAAAAATGAGAAGGTTTCATCCGAAGTTTCAGAGAAGCAATTATTAACAAACCTCTTATGGTAGATTAAGATGTAATCTGCAAATAACAAAATGAATGTAAAAACAAAGAAGGAAGATTGAATTTTATGAGAATCGATAAATCCCTTATTTTTTCATCCTTAAATCCAAATTAAAATCTTATCATAAAGTTCATTAGAAAATAAAAAAAAAAACCCTAAATTTTCGTTAAACAAAAGCCCTAAAATTTCATTCAATTTAGAATGTTCATGGAAAATGAAGTACTTGTATAACAAATCAGCATTCTAGCATGCCAGAAATATTATTCACCCAGAACAATAACATCCTTCTCCACCATCAACCTATAAACACCATCTTCACACAATTGCAACAATATGGCCACCGCAATCTCCTTCTGACAGTGTGTCTTAAATGCCCTAGTTCATGAAAGAGAAATTAGAGAAAATAGAGTATTTAGGACTTCTTGTGAACAAGGTTTATCGCAAATATTACTATTTAGGGCAAAAATAGAGTATGAAAAACTTGCTAAATTGTTGTTGGCGACAAATGACGACTGTTTAAAATTTACAGTGATTTTTAACATTCAGTCGCGCGCGACCAGACCGCGGTGGAATAACGCATTTTACGCGACCATATAGCGGCTCGATCGCGCACGACTAGATGTTAAAAATCCTTGCAAACTTTTAAATGGTCGTCATTTTTCGCCCAGTTGTCGGAATTGGGCGTATAATATGTCGTTGGAAAGCAGTTGAAGTTTAGTTTCTAATCACGCGAACCTTGCATCAATTAGTTTTTTCTATTAAAAGTTATGCCCAAAAGCTTGAATATGTATTAAATTTCAGGACACACAAACTTTAAACGATCGTCATTTCTCTCTTGGTTATCGAAATTGAGCATATAATATATATTTGGAAATAACTTGAATTCTAGGTTCTAATGCCGTAAACATTGCTATTATATGATTTTCCAATTTAAATTTTTAGCCAAAAGAGTGAACATGTATCAAATTTTAACACAATCATATTCATGCTATAATCATATTGATGTTCATTTTCGTTGACCATTGTAATTCGATGTTCAGTTTCAGCTTGTTTTAGTTCAATAATTGTTCGCAGAGTTTTTAGAGAGATGTTAGAAATTGAAGGTTTAAAAGTAACCAGAGCAATCTTGGAAGTTTAATATATAAGGGATGACGATAAATACAACATTCAGCAATGTTTTTCAAATGATTTTAGTTTCCTAAACTGTGCAAATATTGAGCTCCGTAACAAATGATATAAACTTCCATAAAAATCAATAAGCATCCATCCAAACTGTTAAGAGTATATGAATGTAACAAAACATACATTTGAGTATCTTTGGTACATTGTCAGGTAAATTTATATTGAATCCTCATGCTATAAATACTCCGGTTTTTTTTTCTTCCATTTATTTTTGTACAATTTTCAACGTAAATATTAAACTTTAATACGTTTTAATACATATAATAAAAAATTATAAAAATACATAATAAAAAATTATAAAAAATACATAATAAAAAGTAGGAAAAAATGTCAAAAAAAATCTAATAAAATTTTTTTCTAAAATTATCTAACAAAAATATATTTTTTCAAAAAAATACCAACTAACACTTGGTGTTAGCTTATTCTGTTATATTTTTTTGCCCATTTTTAAAAAAACCTAATAAAAAATTTTACTTTCAAAAAAGTACATAATAAAAAAAATTTTTCCAAAAAAGTACCAATAACACAACATATGTTATGTTTGTATTGGATGATGTGTGAACTTTTTTATGTATGATGTTCTTATAGTTATATACTCCCTCCAAATCATTTTAGTTGTCTCATTTTCTTATTTGACAAATTCATATCAATTGTCTCATTTTCTTTTTTGTCTATATTTTTTACCTAAAAACCCTCATTTTTTCAATTCTCAATACCCAACTATAACCTTTATAATTAATTTAACAATTAAAATACTCAACTACTAATGGACCCCACACCACCCTTAATAACCGTAAAAACCCAAATGGGACATCTAAAATGATTCGGAGGGAGTATTATGTTGTGTTTGTATTGAATAAATATGTTGTGTTCTTGGTACTTTTTTTAGAAGAAAATTTTTATTAGGTACTTTTTTGAAAAGAAAATTTTTATTAGGTGATTTTTTAAAATGGACAAAAAAAGATAACGGAAAAGTTAACTCAAAGTCTCCAACCGTTGATTGGTACTCTTTTGAAAAAACATATTTTTGTTAGGTAATTTTTCGAAAATAATTTTTTTAGGTACTTTTTGACACTTTTTCCTAAAAAGTATACATTAAGACAAATCTAACGAGAAGAACATTAGAGACGGAAGAACTATTTATTATAGATTTAAGAGGAAATAGTATTTTTCTATTATTCAAATAATCACACCTAGAGAATGTGAATATTGAGCACATAGCTACAAAATGATGATGGCTATCAAACTCTTTTCCAGGAAGTGGACTTTTGATTTTCGCCTAATTGCCAATATATGTTTTCAATCCTAAATAATTCTAATTATACTTGAGAACAAAATTATAGTACAAAATTGAGCTTAATAAGAGCGATTGATGAATATTGTTGAAAAGACCAGATTTCACTTGACTATGTTTTAATTTTTAAATTAAAAATAAAACAGATTGATGAATACCGTTGAAAAAGCAAATTGACAATTAAGGGAATAGGAGGAGTATTTTATAAGGATAAATTAAACTTCCATTGTTTATTCAATTATGACAACCACTAATAGTGACCATTTTAAATATGCTAATACAACCCATTTATAAAACTATTACTCCTTTTTGTTTTCTTGAACTAAAAATTAGACCAATATGTTTTCAGTCAAAACATACAACATCCTCCCATGGCTTCTTATCTCTCTTTCTCTAATGGCTTCCATATCAACCTCCATGATTACACCCAAAAACATGCTCACAACTCCAAAAACAAGTAAACCCGGATGCCCCCAAAACTGTGGAAACTTAACAATCCCATACCCATTTGGAATCACTACTAAATGCTCCTTACATGACTGGTTCAGCATCAAATGTAACACCTCTTACAACCCACCAAAGGCCTTCTTCGAAACCGGAATCGGGTCCGAAGATCCGGAGATCTTAGACATAACCCAGACCCATATTGTCATCCGGAATTTCAAGAACCAAGTAGCTTTTAAATGCTATGATTTTAAGGGGAATAAGACATCAGCATATGTGGGGATTTTTGATATGAAAGGTTATCCTTTTAGTTATTCAAGCTCTGCAAATGAACTTATTGTGATTGGTTGTGATGATTTTGCTGAAATTCATGCTGAAGGATTTTCACCAAATGGAAATCAGTTCAATTATACAACTGGGTGTTTAGCAATGTGTTCTACAACTTCAACTATTAATGAAAAAATCCTGCCAAAAGGGTCTTGTTCTGGGACACTCTGTTGTCATACTGCAATCCCAATTGGGACACAGACCTTTAAGATAATTCTATCTCCGTTGGTTCGAAGCCTTTACTATACACAGCATTGTGGGTATGCCTTTATTGCTGGTAATCAAAGCTTTAGGTATAGTCCTCTTTCTAATTTGGGTATTAATACTACAGTTGGTGTAAACAGAGTTGTGGCTAGAGCTCCTGTTGTGCTTGATTGGTCTGTTGGAGTTTCTAAGTCTAGTCATTTAAGGCTTAATTGTAGCAAAGCTAGGATGAATATGACAGCATATGTCTGTCAGAAGAATTCTGAGTGTGTTGAGTCTGAAGCCGGAGGTTATCATTGTATATGTCGAAATGGGTTCGAGGGTAATCCTTATCTTAAACCGGGTTGCAAAGGTAAATTTCGTCGTTTAATTCTTTTTTTAAGATGATAGAGTATATATAACATATCCCGTACCCCAACCAACAGGATATATTGTATGGTATATGATGATAAAGTATATGATGATTATAATTCTGAGGCTTGTGGTGCATTCATATTTTTAGCACAAAGGTACATTATGTGAGAGGTCGTGAACCTCACATTAAGCTTTTGGTTGAAGCCTCAGGAAATGTTGTATACTCTGTCGGCATAGACTCTATCATAGTTGATGAAATGTTCATGAAATATTAACAAGGTACTGAATTGGTTGTGTTGTATTTGTATAGATGTGAATGAGTGTAAAGCTGGAAAGAATAATCCATGTAGCATGGGTTGTGTGAATACTATTGGGAGTTTCAAATGCCCATGTCCCAAAGGATATTCTGGAGATGGATTAAAATCTGGGACTGGTTGTGTTAAGAATTCAGATAATAATTCATCAGCAAATCTCAGGAGAATCACTCTTGGTAATCTGATCTGAATCTTTTATTAATTCAATTCATGATAATGCAATGTTACAATTACAAGATTAATGTTTGATTCTGGTTTTTGTGAGCTACAGGATTGGGCATATCCTTAGGAACAATACTTGTCCTTTTTGTAAGTTGGTGGTTTTCTACTATAATGAAAAAGAGAAGGATTATTAAGCAAAAGGCTAAGAACTTTGCAAGAAATGGTGGGTTAATATTGAAACGACAAATGGATACTGATGAAAGTGTAGTCGCAAGAATGAAGATGTTTACTGCTGATGAATTAGAGAGAGCAACTGATAACTTCAATGAAAATAGGGTCCTTGGACGAGGAGGACAAGGTATTGTTTACAAAGGAATGTTGGGTGAAGGTAAAATCGTTGCCATAAAAAAGTCTATAGTAATAAGTGAAAGTCAGTTAGAAGGACTAATCAATGAATTGGTTCTTTTATCGCAAATTAATCATCGAAATATAGTGAAGTTATTAGGATGTTGTTTGGAGACTGAAGTCCCATTGTTAGTTTACGAGTTTATACCAAATGGAAATCTCCACCATCTTATTCATAATCCAAGTGAAGAATTCCCAATCACTTGGAGAATGCGCTTACAAATTGCTTCTGATTCAGCTTCTGCACTTGTTTACTTGCACTCATCATCTTCAATTCCTATTCTTCACCGCGATATCAAGTCCTCCAATATACTTTTGGATGATAAATACAGGGCAAAGGTATCAGATTTCGGGACTTCAAGATCATTTGCCATTGATCAAACCCATGTAACTACTCGTGTTATGGGAACCTTTGGTTATTTAGATCCACAATACTTCCAATCAAGTGTGTTTACAGAAAAGAGCGATGTCTATAGCTTTGGTGTAGTCCTAGTCGAGCTTTTAACAGGACAAAAGGCAATAATAAACGTATCAGAAGATGAAGATAAGAATTTGACGGCATGGTTTCTTTATCATATGGAAGACTCTCGTTTGATTGATATTATAGATTCTCAAATCATACAAGAAGGTTCAAACGACGAATTTTACACTATCGCTAAACTTGCAATGAGGTGTTTAGATTTAGATGGAAAGAAGAGACCCACAATGAAAGAAGTTTTACTTGAAATTGAAGGGGTTTTATCACTTCATATTCCAGACAAAAATCCTAAACATTTACTAGAACCTCAACAAGTGGTCAATGAAACAACAAATTATAATGCATATAATAGTGGTTGTACGAGTTCTACTCAAACTAATTCAGATTATACTAACTCTAACAGTTCAGCTGAAGTAACCTTGTTATTTAGTCCTAGGTGATAATAAATGTATTTCAATGATCAATGCAATAATGCATTTTTGTAAGGGAATTTTGTTGTAAAACTCAATCTATTTGGCAAGGGACCCGTGTAATTAACAATAAGCTTGAAAGTCAATCCCAATATTTAAATAGATCTTAAAGAAAGACTTGAACTTATATTTGAGTTGTGGATTGATAAGATATTAGAAAATAATTTTTGACAGAATATTACAGATTCAAATTTCATTTACCCTCTATTAAAAGATAAAGTGATTTTCATCTGATTAAGTCGTACTCCCTCCGAATCATTTTAGATGTTCTATTTTTTTTTTTGGCAAATTCATATCAATTGTCTCATTTCCTTTTTTGTCTATTTTTTTTACCGAAATACCCCCACTTTTAATACTTCTAATACCCAACTACCACCTTTACCCCACTTTTTTAATTCCCAATACCCTAACTACCACCTTAACAATATATTTAATCAATCAAAATAACCAATTACCACCTTTTTAATGGATCACGCACTACCCTTAATAACCGTGAAAATCCAAATAGGACATCTAAAATGATTCAAAAGGAATAATAAACTAAATAATCGGTGTTGAAAATTTTAAAGATAAAGTAAAATTTTAATCAAAGTTATTTTTTTAAATTTGAAAGCAAAGTGGAATTCAATTTTCATCAAGTCTATTATAGATTTTCACCTATACTTATAAAATAGAAGCTATGTCAGCATTTAGATAACCCAAAAAGGCAGTAGAGTAGGGCATCATAATTAAGAACACAATGGAGAAGAAAAAGGAGCCAACACAAACACAATGCAGAATCAAATCTTTACCTTGTTTTTATTTAATTAATATGAAGAAATCTGCATATCAAATTTGACGACAAGAAATTTTTGACTTAAAAGCAGAGTCCGAGTAAAATTTGACAAATTTATTGAATGTCTTGTGCAATTTTGAAAAATTATGACATTTTTCTTATAATTTTGTATTTTCAAAAACTTAACGTATATTACGTAATTTAATATTAAGGCTCCAACTTTGTAGGGTCTTATGCCATCGTTGAACATGTTGAACATGTTCAGAACTTCCCCGTATAAAAATATAAAAATATTAAATAATTTTAAAATATCCCACTTGCACATTGTATTTGTTGTAGATTGGATTAAAATAGAAGCAAGTTCAATGAATTATTGGTTGTTTTGATCAACTTGCAATACTTTATAGAATGGTCAGTTATTCACATTATTTGCCACGCCATTTTTGCTAATTTTTTGGCTTTTTTTGTCAAGGCTTGATTCTCCATTTTACTTTTTAGTCTCTCTATGTTTGCTATAAATATAAATTTATTTTATTAAGTACTAATTGACTAATTGTAGGTTATGAGAGCAATAAGAAGTCATAAAAGCAATGTGTTTAAGTGTAATTGTGGAATCGTAAAAAAAAATAGGATAAATGGAGATTAATAATCCCAACTTTGCGTGATCCGCTCAAAACAATCCCAACTTTCGATTATTTTCTAATATACCTAACTTTGCCACTTTGTTGCTCAGGACATACCCTTTAATATGGTAACCGGTTATAATAGGTAAATCACCTTTTTTGTCATGGAAATAAGAAGGATAAATGGAGATAAATAATCCCAACTTTGCGTGATCTGCTCAAAACAATCCCAACTTTCGCATATTTTCTGTTATAACCGGTTATAACAGGTGATTTACCTGTTATAACCGGTTACCATATTAAAGGGTATGTTCTGAGCAACAAAGTGACAAAGTTAGGTATATTAGAAAATAATCGAAAGTTGAGATTGTTTTGAGCGGATCACGCAAAGTTGGGATTATTAATCTCCATTTATCCAAAAAAAAATAAAGTAAAATTTATTTGAAAAATGAATATACGAAATTAACAAATATAGTAGTACATTTAAAAAAATTGGAACTTATTAACTTTTAGCTGTAATTAAACTTTTAACGTGCAAGTATGGGCAGTCAGTCATGAACTCATGATATATAGATATTGCTAATTATGTCATTCCATTTTAATATTCATACCAAGGCAAAAATTGTCATGGACCATGCATGCTAGTGAACAAACAAGCAAATTTAAGTTAACTCAAAAAAAAAAAAAAAAAAAAAGCAAATTTAAGTTAGGTGGTAGTAAATTAAAAAAAGTTGGAAAAATTATGTGAAATAATTCAATTTTTTCATGATTTTTTTATAATAATCTCACTTATTAATTAATCATAAATAATTCTAATTTTACGGATGATATGCTATGATAAGTTTTATTTTTAAAATGTAAAAAAATGCTAATTAATTCCAACAATTTAGCTTTTTGCAACATTCGATTTAGTGGCATTAAAAAATGCTACTAATTCATATTTTTAGTTTAATAATTATTGGTTTTTATTTTAAGTTATTCCACCATAATAAAGTGATTTAGCGACACTTAATTGGATCTTTAATGGCATATGTAATTGTCACTATAGTCTATAGTGACATTTGTGAGAAATGTCACTAGATTCTATGTCACTAAAAACTTTAGAGTGACCTTTTAATATGCTGCTAAATGATCTAATAAATGTCACTAAATCATCTATATACACTAAGAAATTTGAAATAGCGACATTTAAATTAAATGTCGCTAAATATATCTCACTAAAGGCAAATTATGTTGTAGTGATTTTCTTTATAATTTTTTATAATTCAGATTTTTATGAATATTTTCAATTTTTTTCTAATTTTACAGTATTTTAAGTTTAATTTTTTTGGCAAATTATCTAGTATATTATGTCATTCGATTACCCGAGTTTACTCTAGGCAAATATCTCATAAAGTTGAAATTACATGGTTAATTAATAAGTAGGGTTGTTGTAGAAAAATCGTAAAGATTAAATTGAATTATTCTAGTTAATTTGAATCGAAAAAATTATCAAATTTAGTAGTTTATTATTAAAAACCGTACGGATTATTGATAAAGGACAATTTGACATATAAAAAAGTTTCTATATTAGGTAAGGATTGAAATTGAATCCTATATTTTTTTTAGGGGTATGATTATGAAAATTCAAATGAGTTTATAATATTGAAGTAGTTCACTAGTTCTATAATCTATACCCTTGAGTTTTGTCTCTTTGCCTTTCGTCAATACATCAACACATGCATAAATTATTTTGGACAAAAAATAAAAAAGTAGGTGTGTTTAAAATAAAATTGATATAAATGATTATTAATTCATCTTTGAATACAATAAGGTAAAATAAATAATCTAACCTCAATATAGTTCAAGAAAATATTAAGTTGTTTGAGTCAGATGTTATAAAAAAAAGTATTTTTTAGAAGAAATCTTAATTTGTAGCACAATAATCTTTTCTTTATAATATATACTTAGTGACTGAAAAAAATATGTTCATATTATTTTAATCAACCTTTTTTATTTGATTCAATATCTCTCTGTGTATAGATATACTAGTATATATGCCCGTGTAATGCATGGATGTGTAAATGTTAAAGCAAGTGCCAATATTCGTGACAATGACGTTATTAACTTTAATCATATTATTAAACATACTTTATCATGTACTTTGCGAGGAGGATAGTGAAGATGTGTCGAGTTGTGTTGGATTTAGGTTTGAAACGATCGATGAGGCGCTTGACATTAGCACATGAGGCTTTATTATAGGTGGGAACCATGCCTTGTCGAGTGAAGGCATAGTATGAAGGTTGCTCGCTCGAGGTAACATGAAAAAGCAAGTCAGAATGCAAATAGAGCTACTAATTTTTCTTGTTTTATCATCTTTTATTTTTCCTGTTTTATTACTAACTAATATTGTTTATTTTAATAGTTGGGTTGTTAATAATTTTGCAAAAAAAGGCCTTTTTATTAATTTTATGTTATTACGATTATAATTTTTTTACCACATGCTTCTGACAAATTCTTTTATGAGACAGTCTTATCGTGAGACCGTCTCACCATGTAGATTTCTGCTTTTGTATCTCATCGAAAGACGGTCCTGTACAAAAGTAGTTTCTTACTTACATATAGAGGGCATATTGCTATTTTGTTTTGTTATATAAGAAAAATTATGGTAAACTTGATTGTAAAAATTCATGGTTTCTATCATCCGATTTACTTTTAAAATGCGTTTTAAATGGGATATTTCCATCTTTATGAATTGAAAAGATTTAATTTTAACTCCGAGTTTAAATATTTTTCAAATTATCATAAATAGGTGATATTTCTTTTAGTACTCTTGATAGTAAGCTTTTTAAATTTGTCTTTTTGGCAAATAAACATATTTATTAATAGAGACGAACATTTGCATTAATATAACCTATAAATTTATTGAAATTAAAAGTTAGTAAAAATTTTTATATATAAAAAGTGAAGGGCCCTTATTAGTTTTTGTACAAGGCCTCCACTTTCTTTGAGACGGCTTTAAAAGGGAGTATCACCAAAAATACAAATATTGTTGAGAGGGCTATAGCATTGTTAGAAAGTTGAGATTATTCAAACTTTGTTTTAATATTTATGATCTTGAGAGATTATTCTCAAAATTAGGGAGGTTTATTATACTTGTATTGTTGAATTATTTATAATAAACAACATTTGAGTGGGAGCTATCCAAGATACCTCAATAAACACTTGTGTTCATCTTTGCATTTTATTTTCATTTTGTTTTTGGTTGTTAAACCTCGTAGAGGCTTTCATATCAATATAAAATATAATAATAGAGATAAACTAATAATAACGTGTTATTGTGATAAATTCTAAAAGTAAAGATACTAAAAAAATAATTCCTAATTAAAAATAATTCAAATTAAAATTGTAAGAGAAGTTTTTCATTGATGTTTTAATCACTAAAATAAATAATTATAAATTTTTTTTAAAAAATTTTATTTACTTTAAAAGAAATTCGAGTTGAATAAGAAATCTTTAATTCCTACACATGGAAAATTGATTAAAAAAATAAAATAAAATTTTAGTAAATGATATGATTCTTTGTTGTTTTGCTACATTTTATGTAAAAATTGATGCATATACATTATTTTTCATTTGATATTTTTGTTCAGGGTGAAAAAAGTAATAAAATCAAATTGTAAGCTTTTGGGATTTTTTGGAACTGAATGATTCTAAAGTTGATCTATCTAAAGCTCAGATAGATTCTGTAAAGGAGATTGAATTTGGTGAGATGTTGGATATAAAGAATACAAAATATCCTCTAGGGATTCCAGCATATCTTGTTTTAAATTTTGATCATAATAGATGGATTCAACGTATTACGAATGAAAGAAATGAGAAGGATTATTATATCACATCTGCTGATGTTAATGATATTTTTGGTTTGCCTATTAGCCCTCGCAAATTAATAAGGATGTCATTTAACAACAAGAATTTGGTGACAGAGTGGAGGGAAATTCTGGGGGCTGGTGCAGATGTTGAGTTGAAACACATAATCTTGGATATGTTTAAGGAATATCCCGATTGGAGGATGTTATTAAGCAGTTTGTTCTTTATGTTGGTTCCATAATCTTAGTTCCGCTGCCGGAGCATAAGATTAGATACAATTAACCTCCTATTGTAGAGGATCCTAATTCCATTTCTACATTTGATTGATGTCATTACACATTGTCAAATCATGCTTCAATATCAAGAATTCTAAAACCTTGGTCAACACATTTTACTGTGAATGGTTGTGCAATTATACTTCTGAAGGCATATTGTTATCGATTGGTGTTTAAGGGGTATAGGTTAGGAATATTTTTGATCAAATGCTTAAAATTAGGTTTAATGAGGAGATGGAGGCTGTTTTTGGAAATGGTATGATTTAGTTTGAAGGATTCCTAATTGTGATGTATGGGCGAAATTTGTACATGCAAAGAAGTTTTAGAATGTTGCTAGCGAAGGTGATTGTAAACTGTTAGTGAAGATTTGATGATTATTTATTATATATATTTAAAAATATTAAGAATTAAATTAGTGCAATAGGCTCGTAAAAAAATGTTGCAAGTAAATTGAAAGTATAGCATTGATAACTACTACTTACTACTAACTACTAACTACTCTTATCTCCGCTTTCTCCCATGTCTTCTACCTGCCAATGCCATTGATGAATTCCCAAGAATAATGAATCCCTTCCTTGCATCGACTAGTGTCCTCACTTAGCTTCGTCCCGCCATTTTTACTTTTGCTGCAACAACTACAACAATTCACTCGCACCGGTATTTCCATTCTTCATCTCTTCTATCTTTTCTCTTTTTCAATATTCATTCCATTCAAATTTCTATTTAACTATTGATGATCGTTAATTATTGCTTAGTTTCGTGCGAGAATAATCAAATTAGGGTTTTCTAACCTCAATTTCGCCCTTTCCCTCTTTCGTTGATTGGCTTATTTGCGTCTGCTTCTTTCTATCAATGATTTCGATTATTTCCTCTCTGCCATGTCCGAATTCAAATGCCTTCAACCTCATTCAACTCTTATCCTCTCTTTGATTAACTTTAATTGTTTGATATTTGACTCGATATGAATTGGATTGGTATCCTCACGATTTGTTACGGCCATTTAGGTCGGGTTGATTTGTGTTTCTCTCTTCTAGGAAATACCCTTAAACTTGAGTTTCCTCGTTACTTGAATGAGTATTTTTTTTATAGAAATTTCAAAATATATTAAATTTGTTATATTTGCAAATTAATCTATTTTTGTTGATTTTAGAGCAGAATTTGACAAAAAGTTTAAAACCTTAAATAGGTGGATGAGAGTTTTTCTTTGAAATGAAAATTCAGAGCACAAACTCTGATGTTGTGACATATACATCTTCGGTTTGAGGCCTGAACAGTTCTTGCTTTCAGGTTGTGGCCAACGGTTTGTTGATTGAAATATTAGATTGTACCTAATATATGTAGCTTCAATATAGTATTTTACATGTTTTGTGAAAATGAGTATGTTGTGGAAGCCGAAGCTATGAGCATCATACTTTACAGTGCTTTAGTTGCTGGATATTGTTTAGGTTGTCAAATGGAAGATACAGCATATCTACTTGATATCATGGCCTAAGTTGTTTTGTGCCTCATCTTGTAAGTATTACTACTATGGTTAATGGATTATGGATATTGCGAGGCTTGATATATTCACAAGGCTCTAAACACTAGACAGGAGTTGTGATAAAACTGAAATGGGCACCTAATCTTGTTACCTATAACACTTTTAAATGGATATTTCCCCCTTGTGTTCGTGTAACTTAACCTACTTAAGTGATTCACAAAAGACATTCTTCAAAATTTCAACAAAGAATTTGACATTATGTGATGCTATCCATGGAGGGATTTTGGAGAATGGTAATAAGAAACTTGCTTGAGCCTTGTCAAATTCAAAGGGGCAGAAGGACTAATTGATAAAATAGTTTTAAAGGGATGGACTAAGGTAGTAAGTGTGTCAAATTCAAAGGGGTAGAAGGACTAATTGATAAAGTAGATATCTTAAGTAGTTTTTGATTTTCTAGTTATGATTGATTTATACTGTAGCTCGTTATTTCTATCATGTTTCTTAAAATAATCCAAAGAATAGGCGTAAATTGTACTCCTTCCATCTATCCATAATGGTCTCTAATGTGAATTTGAAGTATAGCTTAACCTTGAAGAATGCAATAGAAAAGTAACACTTAGTTAACCATCTCCTTATATTACAATTTGCTGAAGAATTTTTTCCTCTGCAGGCTGAGCAATAGTTAGAAAATTGAGGCGAGAAGCATTCGTGCCTTGCAGATATAGATGGGTCAAATTCAAACAACGTACAAGAAGAGCACGAGCAAGAAAAGGCCAAAATTTGATTCCAAAGAGGAATACTTTATCAAGAATGGAGGTATTTTGTTGGAAAAACAAATTGCTCTTAGCCAAGGGCAACATAAAGGAGCAGGGCAGCTTAAAATTTTCTCAAGGGAAGATATCGAGAAGGCTACAAACAATTATGACCCTGCTCTCATTATTGGTAGTAGTTCTTATGGAATTGTCTATAAAGCTATCCTTGAAGACCGTATTGTAGCTGTCAAAGTCCCGCCACTGGTCGATCCAAATTCCAAACTAGTTGATCTCTATTTAACTGAAGTCTCGACATTAATGGTCATGAATAATGACAATATGGTAAAACTCTATGGTTGTTGCCTCGAAACATTTATACCAATGTTAGTGTATGGATACATGTCAAATGGAGGCCTCTTTCAACTTCTACATGGCGATGTTCCATCTAGCATGAGGATTAAGTGGGCAGATCGTTTGAGAGTTGCTACTGACGCAGCCTACGCACTGTCCTATATGCATAATGCCTTATCAAAGCCTGTGGTGCATAGAAATGTAAAGTCACTCAGTATAGTACTGGATCATTCATTACATGGAAAACTATCAGACTTTTTCTATTCAGTGTCCATTAACCCAAGGGATACCACACAGAAATGGCCTGTTGAAGGAACTCCAGGATATATTGATCCCGAATACATAGACACTCAAAAGGTAACTGATAAGTGTGATGTGTATAGCTTTGGAGTTCTGATGTTGGAACTATTGACTAGAAAACAGCCTTCTATGATGTCCAGAGATGGGGCAGACTTGGTTGATGAATTTGTTTCAGCTGTGGGAAATAATTGCATGATTGATATTATAGACAATGATATATTGGATCAAGCAAGTAGGGATGAGATTCAAAGGACTGTTCAGCTTGCCTTGGCTTGTGTGGCAAAGACAGGGGCTGAGAGACCGTCTATGATTGACATTGTTGGTGAGCTTTGGAGCATACAAGGACGTAACGATAAATAAAGCAGAAACTGTGCTTGAAATTTCAGGTTCAAGCTTTTAATTAAATGAATCACAAGATCAAGACAATCAGCAGAAGATATCAGATAGGCAAGTAATTTCTAAGTTGTAAGTGATTCCTAAAATTAAGGTCAAGAGCAGAAAAGATGAGATGTTTGGAACGAATGAAGGAGAATTCTTGTTAACGACCACGAAGATTGGCTTATTGTTAAGGTAGATGGCCCAATCTCCAGATATTAAGACGTTGGTATTGTTGCTGCAAGTAACATGAAAATACGAGTTTTTAGCATCGGTTGATCGGCCATGGTGTTTTCGTTTGTTTTTAGAGGATGTGAAGAAGCGTACTAGAACGAGGCATAAATAACTTGCAGTTGCATGTACTGTATTTTGTATATGTAGAACAAAGCTTTGGTGTGTCATAATAGCAGTAATTTTGGGTAGTTAGTCAAAATCTTGTAAACTTGGAAATTGGAATATCTTTTTGAATACAGATTAGTTTTAGTTAGTCAAAATCTTCCCCTTTTTCTTTATGCATTCACAACATTCAATTACAATTTACAATATGAACCGAACAACCAAAGTAAAACAATATCAAAACTTACATTATAATTACATTTTAATTATCTCAAAATTACAGTGAATGTTGTATTTTAACTTCAATTATAATTACAATGAATGCTGTACAAACTTTTTTGTGTGTAACTAACCAGATCTAACTACAAAACTTTTTTATCTACTGAAAGAATCCAAAATATAACCTAAAAGCTATCATTACCACAAACACAGAACTTCCACAGCCTTCTCCAACATGCTTTTGCTGTTACCTCTTTTCTATTCTTGTGGCCTCTCCTCGTCTTCTGTTCATGAGCAGAAACTGGAGACCTGCTTCTCGTATGGTCACCATTGCAACTCGGGATTTCAAACACTAAATCAGATTTCGGATATTCCCCAGTATCATGTTCTGGAGCCAATAATTCTTTGGCATTTTGATAAACACTAAAAGATTCTGCACACTTTTTGTTCTCTTCACATATATCATTCTCCAACACAGCTGCATCATCACTAAAAGAAGGTACATGATCCGCAACCAATCCATTTATAAGCTCGATAATTAATGCTGCATCATTATCTGAAAACTCGAACTCCTTCACCATCTCTTCCATAATAGTATAAACTGTATCGGTCTCAAAAGAATATGAAAACTTTACAGTTTTCAGAAGCTTCTCATCTTCAACAAAAGATAGAACCATTGATATCGAATCCTTTATCAGCTTTCCTTGTAACGCGAATTTTCTTCTATCTAACGACTTCACTGAGTCCGCAGCACCAACACTACTACACTCTGAACTCAAACTCGAAAAACTCGAATTCAAAGGCGACAATACAGATTCACTCGGTGCAAGGAACGAGTCATTCAAAAGCTCGATTGCAGACGGTCTTTCAGATACAGGTGCCAAACACCTCTCAATAAACTCCTTCACCTGTAAATCAGTCACTTTGGTAAGGGCAGCAGGCTTAATCCCGGTGATAACCTTCTTAAAAATCTGCGCAGGGTTAGTACATTCACTGTAAGGTAATTCCCTTGTGACCATCTGAAGCAAACACATTCCAAACGAATACACATCCACTTTCTCATCATACTCTGCCTCAAAAAGCTCTGGCGCCATGAATTGAGGCGTACCAGCACCACGCGGCATTGCACTACCTTGTCGACCAATCATTGAAAGCCCTAGATCTCCAATTTTAACCTTGCCGGAGTTTCCATTAATGAAGATGTTATCACACTTAAGATCTCTGTGAATAATTGGCGGATCGTGACGATGAAGATAAGACAAACCACTTAAAATCTGTCGAGACCAATTCTTAATGGCTTTACTATCAACACGATTATGTTTCATACGATACTCGCTCATATTTCCCGATGAGAAAAGTTCGGTAATGTTTCGGTAATGAAACGGTCGAATATATAAAAGAAACTTTAAGTAGAAAGTACCTTTAAATTATGGAAATTGAGATGATCTGACCTCCGCGTAGGGTGTTCCTGCAACCACAAGGAAAACTAACCCGGGGGCCTATGTCCCGGAAGGGCACTCCGACGCTCAAGTCAGACCGAGAATCCTAGATGTAATAAGTGTAAATTTTGTATTAGGGTAGAATTGTGTACCTTTATCATGTAGATGAATGATGTATTTATAGAAATATTGTGGAGGTGGTTACCTCATTCATGGTAATCATGCTTATGTTAGTGGGGTTAACGGGTAGTTATGTGGCGGTTATCATTTGACTAAATAAATTACAGGATATTAATTTGACCCCGTAACATTAGCCCCACGCATAAAGACTGATGCCCTCGCTACATAAAATTACCTCCTCTATCACTCTTCATGCGTGGGGCTAATGTTACGGGGTCAAATTAGTATCCTGTAATTTATTTAGTCAAATCATAACCGCCACATAACTACCCGTTAACCCCACTAACATAAGCATGATTACCATGAATGAGGTAACCACCTCCACAATATTTCTATAAATACATCATTCATCTACATGATAAAGGTACACAATTCTACCCTAATACAAAATTTACACTTATTACATCTAGGATTCTCGGTCTGACTTGAGCGTCGGAGTGCCCTTCCGGGACATAGGCCCCCGGGTTAGTTTTCCTTGTGGTTGCAGGAACACCCTACGCGGAGGTCAGATCATCTCAATTTCCATAATTTAAAGGTACTTTCTACTTAAAGTCTCTTTTATATATTCGACCGTTTCATTACCGAAACAGTTTGGCGCCGTCTGTGGGGATCGCAAACATAAAAGTCATGTCTCCCTTGAAATACATGGGTTCAGTACGTAGAATGAATATGGTGGGCTAAACTTTATGAAATTACCATTATTTGTCCTAATCTCATAAATTTTCAATTCATCCATTTGGTATTCACATGTTGGAAACGGCATGCTTAGTGAAAGCCATTATATTTTTTTTTTTTTGATAAATATTATTTGAGGACACGGAGGTTTCAGAAAAATGTAAACGGTTATTAGCCACAATACCCACTGCCATTGGGGCCTATCGCCGGATGTATACATTTACACTGCTTTGGTATTTAGCCGAATTCGAGGCAAAGTTTATATGGCAAATGATGCTAATGTTGAAATAAGTCATTGATCATAAGTAAATTATGAGATGGTTGAAAAAAAAAAGAATAATAATTAAAATGGCTAGAACAATAACTTTTTATCTTATATATTGATTCGGTTAGATTGAAAGCTGAATTATTCTTAGGCCAACACATTTAACAAGGGTTATTATACTTATTACTCATCAAATTGAGAATTTTTGGGTCAAATTATTCCAAATGATTGTTAGTATTCGTGGATGTAGAAGTCCGGTCTTATTGTTAATATTCATTCGATGTTGAAAGTCAGTTTGATGCACCTTCTTAAAGGATTATCGGATCCATAGAATGTTTCCAAACCAACTTTAACTGACTAAACATTTTAGTCCTTATTTTGAAGTTCGGTTTGATGCACTATCTAGAGGATTAGATGACCCGTAGAAAGTTTCCAAACTAACTTCAACTAAGTGATTTCGGTCTAAAAATATTGGTCCACATATTGCCCAATTCAATGTATTTGTTGGAACCATGTATGATCTGATAATGGTTCATACTCTCTACATCAGGATCCCCGGATCACAACCCTCAGTGATGACTGTAGTGGTTGGATCCAGGTGCGATCTGATTATGGTTCAAACTCTCTACATCGAGATCCCCGGATCACAACCCTCAGTGATGACTGTAGTGGTTGGATCCAGGTGCGATCTGATTATGGTTCAAACTCTCTACATCGAGATCCCCGGATCACAACCCTCAGTGATGACTGTAGTGGTTGGATCAAGGTGCGATCTGATTATGGTTCAAACTCTCTACATCAGAATCCCCGGATCACAACCCTCAGTGATGACTGTAGTGGTTGGATCCAGGTGCGATTTGATTATGGTTCAAACTCTCTACATCAGGGTCCCCGGATCACAACCCATAGTGATGACTGTAGTGGTTGGATCCAGGTGCGATCTGATTATGGTTCAAACTCTTTACATCAGATCCCCAGAATACACCTACAGTAACAACTGTATTGGCTGGATCCGGGTATGATCTGATAATGGTTCAAACCATCCACCCGTGAAAGAACCATCTTAAGTGACTCAATATATGGAGAAAAATCATCATGATCGCGTTCTAATGAAATTGCCAAGCGAAGAATATATTGTATTAATCTGATGATCTTCATACGGCTATTTTTGCTTTTATTCGTCAACGTATATCAGGTGTTTCGTATTCATGGGTCGATTTGGATCGACACACATTTGAAGAATATTATATTATGCCTACGCGGGAATCCAATACTTCATTATTATTATTCTTATTATACTGGGTCTTACTTACACGTGGTTTTCCACGACGAATGTATAAAGTCATCCGAGCTTTCATCTAATATGAAAGTCATCATTATTGTTGAAGTCCCAAAACAGGGGCTTTACTTATCATATTATGGAATCATCTCAGCTTTATGAAAGTCATCATTATTATTGAAGCCGCAAAACTTGGACTTTATTTGTCATATTATAGGATCATCAAAGCTTTCACTTAGTTTGAAAGTCATATTATTATTTAAGTCCCAAAATGATTGATTTTGGGCGATATTCATCTTCATTATTAAACTTTCACCTCGTTTGGAAGTGGGATGCGTGTGAGTGTCACCTAATTGATAACTCCGACTCTTATTTAGCCCCACAACGAAAGATTTTGGGCGTATTTGTCAAAGTATTCATAGCGAGTATCACCTAGCTTGATAACTCGATCACTTATTCAGTATTCAGTGTTCAATATTCAGTATTCATCAATGCGGACCTATGTCCGATCAATATTCATGTTCAAAGGATTCACCTAGTTTGATTCCTTATCTAAGTCCCGATGATTACCGGCTGGGCAATGCGGACCTATGTCCGATCTATATTCATTAATGCGGACCTATGTCCGATCAATATTCATGTTCAAAGGATTCACCTAGTTTGATTCCTTATCTAAGTCCCGGGTGATTGACGGCTGGGCAATGCGGACCTATGTCCGATCAATATTCAGCAATGCGGACCTATGTCCGATCAATATTCAGCAATGCGGACCTATGTCCGATCAATATTCAGCAATGCGGACCTATGTCCGATCCATATTCATCAATGCGGACCTATGTCCGATCAATATTCATCTTCAAAGGATTCACAAAGTATGACTCCTTATCTAAGTCCCAGGTGATTGACTGCTGGACTATATCATTACATCACGCTCAAATACCAAATTATCTTATCGGGCTCTAAGGCTACATATTTATTATTCATGGGGCTTCAACCAAGCATGGACTCATCGAGGTATATTTATTTTCCGCATAAAGACTGATGCCCTCGCTACATAAAATTACCTCCTCTATCACTCTTCATGCGTGGGGCTAATGTTACGGGGTCAAATTAGTATCCTGTAATTTATTTAGTCAAATCATAACCGCCACATAACTACCCGTTAACCCCACTAACATAAGCATGATTACCATGAATGAGGTAACCACCTCCACAATATTTCTATAAATACATCATTCATCTACATGATAAAGGTACACAATTCTACCCTAATACAAAATTTACACTTATTACATCTAGGATTCTCGGTCTGACTTGAGCGTCGGAGTGCCCTTCCGGGACATAGGCCCCCGGGTTAGTTTTCCTTGTGGTTGCAGGAACACCCTACGCGGAGGTCAGATCATCTCAATTTCCATAATTTAAAGGTACTTTCTACTTAAAGTCTCTTTTATATATTCGACCGTTTCATTACCGAAACAGGTAATCATATTAACCGTCTTCTTCCGGTAATCAATCCACGAATGGTAACATCTCATAATATTGTTATGTTTTAATGATTTCAATAAATCTGATTCTGCACATAAACTCTCGACATAGTTTTCCGATTCGAACAAATGATCAGGAAATTGGATTATACTCCAAGCAATCTCTGAACCGTTAAATTCATCGAAGCCTCTGTAAACAGTTTTAAATGCTCCTTCTCCGATGATTTCATCGTATCTCACATAACGGCTCGTCGGATCTGTCTCGACGATTACGAATTCGCCGTCGCAATTCGAAGCCATCGTACGAGATTGAAACAATAATAACGAACAAAACACAATAATAATGATGATTAATGAAGAAAACTAATCAGGAAACACAATAATAATGTTTAATGAAGAAAACTAATGAGGAAACACAATAATAATGATTAATAGGGTTTATAATGAGGGTTTATGGTTTATATTTATAGTTTTGCGATACCCGTTATACAATCAGTCGTGCGTGTTTTTTTTTTGTTTGAATTTCTACTTTTTTAGATAAAATTGAATTTCTACTTTTGAGAATAATATATAATTTTTTTTAAATAATTGTTTTTAAGCTAGTTTTAACATTTATTGATTCGGTTTTAATTTTAAATTTTTATGTTTCAATTTATTTTGTTTAAGATTATTACATCATGAAACTAGTCTAGATTTATAGGTAGTCAATTTCTCTAATTGACCACTTTAACACACTTAATATATATGGGTCAACTTGATAAAGATAGTCTTACTGTGAAACTATCACATTTGTGATTTCGTGTAAAGCAAATGGTCTGGATAGAGATCGAATTTAATTAGGAAAATAATGTTTTCGTAATTGTAGAGGTTTATATAAAAAATTAGGCACATTAAGGGTTTTAGTTCTCTTAGCTAAATAAGGGCTTTTAAAAAATTGTGGTTTTTATTTGTCTATCTCTTCGGTAATTTTGAATGTAATTTTTAAACGTTTATAATTGTATTTTTTAATTATCGACATCACTTATTTTTTTATAATTTTACCCTTGCGGATTATCATTTTAGTTACATACATTGTATCATTAATTGGTCATCTCCATCACATTTACAAGCAACAATGCTCAGATTTGATCTTACACTCTCAACCTTTTTTAGAAGGTTTAATCGTAATTGAAGGTTTTCAAGGCATTGAGTAAGATGGTTTTTATAATGATCATATTTAGACCAATAACAGTTAGAGATACAATTAGAAATGAACTGAAAATAAAAAAGAAAACTTGTGTCAAAAAGGCTATTTTTTTAAGCCATCATCATCATCATACATTAACTAATTTAAAAATAATTGTGACAAGTGTCACTATTTTAAAACCATTTTGCCAAATGTAACTCTAATAGTTAGATTGTTGTTTTGGAACTCATCTCTTCATCTTTCCTAATGCAATCTAAATTGTCAATGAATAGTTTTATTTAAAGTGGTTTTAATCATAAAAGAATACTCGATATTGACATAGACACTACAAATTCAAATTCATACTAATATTAATAGTGTTGTTTTTAGCTTTATAAGAATTATCATGCCTTATCGTGTAATGGTGAATTATTCTATATGAGGATTTTGTTGAATTTTGTAAAAGGTCCTACATCTTATTAGCCAAAACAATTTATAAATATAAAAGTAAACATACTATCGTGCATTGCACGGGTATAATCCTAGTTTAAGAATAAAGGGCCAACCTTTAATTAATTCAACAAAGGGCTAATCTTTGAAACCTATTTGAAAAGAAAGGGCTTTCAGGTTACCACCACTCATTATCATCGGTTGCAATTTAAGGTTTAAAAATGAATGTTATATTTATTTCAGCCATTAAATCTTATAAATTGCATTGAATGTCTAGTACTTCATCTATTTTTTTTCATCCATCCCTCTCTCATAGACTTTCTTTCTCTCTCTTCATTTTCACTTTCGCTCTATTTGTTTTCTCTTCTGCTCTTTGATCTCTATGAAAATGAGTGGTTGTGGTTCTACCAATCGTGCTCGAAGTTGTAATATAATTCAATTGAAATTCGTTTCTTTTACAAAGAGGATGCGAAACACCATACTGTTCGAAGGGATCCTAACACAAGAAGAAGTTCAATGTTTGTCGTTTTTAGCCTGTAAGGGGTTCTAACTAGAATTCACATTAATATGGATATGCCTTTTTTTTTGCTTTGATGTGGGAATGCCTTTTAGCATAGAGACTTTGCTGTAGTTGTCGTTTTTGGCCTGAATTACTACATCATGTAAATGGACAACATCATTCTCCGCAACAGTGGCGGACCTAGGATTTGAAACATGGGGTTGCGAGTCTAATTAAAGTGTCTTGATTCTAAATTTCTAATTAACAAATAAAGCATAATGTGAAAGATTATATTATTAATAAAGTAAAACAAAGATATAACTTAACAAACCCGTTACAATGACAAAATGAGCATTTCTCGATCAACTAGCCCTCACATACACAATGACCTAGAAATTGGTGTACATGTTGGTTCTTTAATTGGTGTGGGATTTGGAGTAGAAGTTGGAATAGGTTCTTGATATGAATTTGGTGTTTGAGAAGGAGTTCCCGTAGATTCTTCACGCTTTCTCTTTGTAAAAAAGTGTAACGGTTGAATCTTTTAATGACTTCACCCTAAATCAATACAAAAAAATTATAAAATAAACTTGATACTTTATAAGTTAATCAAAGTTATAATGAATTTAAAATGATGCTTTTTAATTTTATTCATGAATAACTATCACTAAGATCATAAACAAATTACAAACACAAACACAAAGTCGAATTCTAAATTGAATTATCATAAATCATAATTGAAGGTAAATAAAATATTAATTAACATTAAAAAAGAAACAAAAATTCTAAATTCACAAAATAGAAATTCTAAATTCAAAAAATCAAAATTCTAAATTCACAAATATAAATTAGAACAAAATGCTAATAGACGGTCAGAACAAATTAGAACAAATTATAATTATTCAACAAATGCTACTCCCTCCGTTCGAACAGTATGGTGTTTGTAATAGCACATTGGCTGCGGTTTTTTTGGGGGTATTGGCTGCAGTTTTGTCTCACAGCCTTTGTAATAGCAGCAAATGAGTAACCATTTTTAGACCAAAAAAAAGCCATCAAAGACTGCGGTTATGTCTGCAGCCTTTGATGGCTTTTTTTTTGTTTTTTTTCATTTACCACAAAAACGAAAGAACCCAGAAATTAAATCTAAGTTACAGATTCAAGACCCAGAAATTTCAACAAAAATGCAGCTTTGATGAATTTGATTAAATCTAAGTTACAGATTCAAGACCCAGAAATTACAGATATATTCAACAAAAACAAAGGGAGACCCAGAAATTTCAACAAAAAAACAAAAGAACCCTAAATTACAGATTCAAGAATGCAAATTAAAGATCCAAACTAAATTAAAATACAAACGAAATTACAGATCCAAACTAAATTAAATTACAAACGAGTATAATACATAAGAGGAGCCCCAAATTACAAACGAAATTACAGAACAAAAAAGTAATTCTTGTTGAATCTACAAATTCTCGAAACGAAGAACCCCAAATTCTCGAAACAACGAACCCCAAATTCTCGAAACAAAGAGACGCATGCAGAGCACTTTTGAAAAATCTTACTTGGAAGAAGAAGTTAAGAATTCTGATTTATGTAGGGTTTGAAAGGAAGAAAGGAAGCTGCAGCAAATGGTTCGAAACATTGAAGCACGCAGCAAAGTGAATTCTGATTGAGGAAATTCTGATTTATAGGTTCGAAATTTTTAGGCGCATGAAATTAGGGTTTATGTTGAAACATTGAAGCACACAGCAAATAGGAAGAAAGGAAGCTGCAGCAAACAGGAAGAAAGGAAGCTGCAGCAAACAGGAAGAGAGGAGCAGCAAATGGTTCAAAATTTTGAGGGAGGAAAGGAAGCTGCAGCAAATTAGGGTTTATGTTGAGGGAATTCTGATTTATAGGCGCCTCACATGTTAAGGTTTTCTTCATTGGGCTTGGGCTTAAATTTTTTTAATGCTCATTGGCTACGGGCACAATAATAACCGCAGCCTTTTTGCTTTTTTTCTCATATTGGCTGCGAACATGTCTTACAACCGCAACCTATGTTGATTTTTTTTACGTAATTTTAATTGTTCACATTGGCTACGTATGACCTATAACCACAGCCAATAACACGCAGCCAATATGTTTTTTCCACTAGTGACAACAAAATTATAAAATAAACTTGATACTTTATAAGTTAATTAATGATGCTTTTTAATTTTATTCATGAATAACAATCACTTTCCTCCAAGGGTTCCTATCTTTAGTGACCCTTCCTGAGCCGGGGGACTCTTTTGACTGCCCTCTCCTTATGGGTATGAGACGCCGTCTATCTTCCTTCCCCAGACCCTGGACATAGATTGTCTATGAACGGAATACACTGGGTATGATGATGATGATGATGATGATGATGATGAATCACTAAGATCATAAACAAATTACAAACACAAACACAAAGTCTAATTCTAAATTGAATTATCATAAATCATAATTGAAGGTAAATAAAATATAAATTAACATTAATAAAGAAACAAAAATTCTAAATTCACAAAATAGAAATTCTAAATTCAAAAAATTAAAATTCTAAATTCACAAATATAGATTAGAACAAAATGCTAATAGACGGTTAGAACAAATTAGAACAAATTATAATTATTCAACAAATCCTACTCCCTCGGTTCTTTTTTGATTGTCCTATTATTTGAAGATTTCACAAAAATTAAGAAAGGTGGAATGTTTGAAGGTAGTGGGTATTATTTTATTAAGAAAAGAGAAATATTTGTAGATAGTGGGTATTATTTTATTAAAATAGTAGTGTGAATTAATAATTGTATTGGTATTATGAGAGATAAATGAGGGTTAAATGAGGGATAAAGAGAGTATATGGAATATAAAAACTTTCAAAAATAGGAAAGTATTCTAAATAGGACAAACTTATGAAACTGCCCGTTATAAAAATGTGGACAAACTTAAAAGAACAGAGGGAGTATTATGCTAGTAATATTATAATATTAAAATCACCCATTATAATAAGTATTAGAATTATACCCAACTCCCAATTAGAAATTTAGAACAAAATAGATTATATCATTACCCAAGAATTTCAAGAAGCTCTTCGAGTCTTCGATCTCCCCAAGCGGCACTGGCAGACAGTCAGAAACAAGACGGTGGTCGGTGGTCGGCGGAACCAGCAGCGGCGGCTGGCGGGTGTGCTTGTAATTTGTAAACTGTCGAGAGTTGAGACCCGAACATGGACAGAGGAAACTGAATAGTTATTAAATTATGAGTAAATTATATATTATTAATCAAAAAGAAACAAAATCGTTAAATATTTCCTTCTTTTGATAGTTATTAATTAATCTTTTTAAGTATTAATATGGTTAGAATTATAAATTATCATTGGTAAGTGTTGTAGATTTGTAGCCTAGTGGTTTAGAGTATTGATATTTACCAAAAGGTTATGGGTTCAAGACCTTGGAACTACATTTTTGAATATCTTTTAATGGGGTTGCATATGCAACCCCAACACCCATGTTAGGTCTGCCTCTGTATGGTATAACTTCTTACCCTACTCTTTATGTGGAGTTTTACATTATATTTACTTCATAATATGCAAAGTATGAAATATATTGAGTATGTTTAGGTAGGAAATTAGTTAAGAAAATTATGATTAATGTTACATTTATTTAGTGTAGTTATGCTACAAATATTTTTGGTAGGTTAACTTTATAATATTTGGACGTGTCTAAGAAGTTGGGTTAACTATTATATACTAGTGATATTAAGTACTGTCTATGTTATAAACTAGTGTTACTATGTTTATGATTTAAGTAGGAATGTAGTTATATTAGGAATGATTATGATAGAATTATTGTTACTCCCTCTGTTCTTTTAAGTTTGTCCACATTACTATAACGAGGAGTTTCATAAGTTTGTCCTATTTAGAATATTTTCCTATTTTGGAAAGTTTTTATCTTCCATATACTCTCTTTATCCCTCATTTAACCCTCATTTCTCTCTCATAATACCAATACAATTATTAATTCACACCACTATTTTAATAAAATAATACCCACTATCTAAAAAGATTCCACCTTTCTTAATAAAATAATACCCACTATCTACAAAGATTTCACCTTTCTTAATAAAATAATACCCACTATCTACAAAGATTCCACATTTCTTAATTTGTGTGAAATCTTCAAATAGGACAATCAAAAAAGAACGGAGGGAGTAATATTTATGTGTAAGTCTTTTAAATAGTTTATAAAGTTGTGTGTTATTTCATGAATATTTTTTTATCATTTAGTATAGTTTTGCTAAGGATGTTGTCAATATACTTTATCTTTTATACTTAAGCTTATTCTTATAGTTATATTAAATATTAAGTTATCTTGTAAAAGTTTTCATTAATTTAGTTTTTATATTAATTATATAAAAGTAGAATTTACTATGATAAGTTAATTCAATTAAATTGTTTTAAGTAAAAAAGGCCAAGAAACAGTCATAGACCATTTGATCACTATCAAAAAAAAGTGTTATTTACAAATTTAAATTATTACAAGCTATTTTTACGATAATAAAAAAAATACAAGTTAAAAAAAAAGATATTTGAAAACTTTTTGCAAGTTAGTTATATTAAAGTGTTTTCTTAAATACATGAGATTTTATAATAAAAAAAATAACTTTTGGGATATTAAATAGCTAGTTAGTACAAAATATATCTTTAGTTGACTTTTTTTTGACTAAACTTTATTTAAAATGATGTAAAAGTATATTTTTTTTTATATAAATTTGTCCTTTTGAAATTTTGTATGAAAATTTTATTTTATAAAAATTTTAAAAGAATAAAGTTTTTACTTGTTTTCTAACAAGATTTATGGATTTGTGGGAATATATAAGTTTTACTTGTTTTATTTTAGTAGAAGTATTCATTTTTATGAGTTTATAAAGTGTCACTTGTTCTATAACTAGAAATATTAATTTCGTAAAATAATAAGTGGTATTTGTTTTATAATTAGAATATCGATTTTTGTGAACTTGATAAGTCTTATTTTTCAACTTGAAATATTGATTGTTGTTGAATTTGTTGAATTTTGACAATATACCCATAGAATATAGTTTTACTCGATTTATAATTAAAATATTTATTTTTGTGATAAGAATTAAAATAATTATTTGTTTTAAAGTTAGAAATGCTGAACTTTAAAACTTATTTCAAGAGAAATAAAATTTAGTAGCTACTTGTGAAAATATTAATCTAAAGATATTAGTGTAAATTTATTTAACAAATGAACTATTAAAAATAAAGTTTTAAATAAAGTTTAATGAGTAAAGGTATATAGGTAGAATATTATTAAATAAGGAATTTACTATCTAAGTTGGTCAAAGTCAACGTCAACTTGTAGTATTAAAATAAAAAAATGTAATGTGCTTGTGTGAAATTATCTGTGCATGATTTAATGACGCTGATAGTAAGGAAATGTCAAACCATGGACCGGCATGTAAAATCCCGGCGCCCGTGTTGGCCGGCGCGTAAAATGCGGTGTAAGATAGGGGGCTAGCTACCTATCCTGTAGAAGCTCGAGCATAAACAATGGCGGGGTGACGACTTCCACCATAGTTAGATATAGGGCTTAGGCTTTAATCTTGCCAAACCCTTACATATATCAGGTGTCATATTGTTTGTGCTTGTTGATTAATGATAAACTTGATTACTATTGATGCTATGAGGCATGGTACGATTATGAGAATTAATCAACTGAACTTGCTTAAGTATTAAGATTACCGAATTGTATAAGTGGTAGTAACATACTTCTGTCAGGGATGAGAATGGTATCTTAATGACTTAAAAGTATGGAACAGTAAAAGAATATGGTAAAAGTATACACTGGTGTCAATTAATTATAACTTTGTACTTTAATTATTATTTAGTAAATGTACGGTATTATTTCCGTATTTTGAGCTGGATAAGGAGTTATGCTCGGCGTTAAGCGCTGACCGATTCAATCGACTGTCATCTGTATTATGGATGACAACATGTTGCAGGATTTAGTTTCAGGTTCCGATCCAGGCCGCAGCTACAGTTTATTTATGCTATCGAGGACTTAGCAGCAAATCTTTTTATATAAGTTATGTTTGATGATTTGACGTATTTAATTTTGATTATTGTGTATTTTTGAAACGAACGATATGTATTTTTATTTTTCTTCTTTTATGTAATATTTATCATTTCTAATAATTTTTTTTAAATTTTAAAGTTTATAGCAGATTGACATTTTAAGACTTCCGCATTGTTTTTTAAAAAAAAATTTTAATGTTAATTACGTATCGAGATTGCCGCTTCTGTTACAGGTTCAACGTATTACGAATGGTAGAACTGTGAGGGATTATTATATCAGATCTGCTGATGTTAATGATAATTTTGGTTTGCCTATTAACCCTCGCAAATAAGGATGTCATTTAACAATAAGTATTTGGTGATGGAGTGGAGGAAAATTCTAGGGGCTGGTGAAGATGCTGAGTTGAAACACATAATCTTAGATAGGTTTAAGGAATATCCTGATTGGGGGATGTAATTAAGCAGCCGTTTGTTCTTTATGTTAATTCCATAATCTTAACTCCACTGTTAGAGCATAAGATTAGATACAATTAAGCTCTTGTTGTAGAGGATCTTAATTCCATTTCTACATTTGATTGGTGTCATACACTCTTAATTCTTGCTTCAATTTCAACAATTGTAAAACCTTGGTCAACACATTTTACTGTGAATGGTTGTGCTATTGTACTTCTGAAGGCATATTGTTATCGATTGGTGTTTAAGGGGCAAAAGTTAAGAATATATTTGATCAAATGCTTAAGATTAGGTCTGATAAGGAGAGGGAGGCTGGTTTTGGAAATGGTATAATTCAGTTTGAAGGATTCCTAATTGTGATGTACAAGCGAAATTTTTGCATCTAGAGAAGTTTTATAATGTTGCTGACGAAGGTGATTTTAAGCTATTAGTGAAGATTTCATGCAGATGTACATGAGGGTTGTATCTTGTATGAATATAGATGGGGATGAGTTTCTAAAATTTAAAATTTCACATGATTTTAAGAGAGATGCTGATATCAACATAATGGCAAAAAATGTGAGTATTTATCTTTTTTTCTTTTGGACGGTCTTTAGAAGGATGGTTTCAAGAAATAGTCTCATACAATCAGAAAATACTTGATCTTGGAGAATTTTTGTTCCTTGAATGGAGATTTGGGTTAACCATTAGTTAATTACTTTGAACAAAAATTCCAAATGAAAAAAAAAATTACTTCCTCGCTTCATATTAGTTGCAACATTTAAAAATAACACTATTTATTCATCACTCTTAATTTGTAATTAGTTTCTAATCAATAAGTTAAATCATAGCCAAGTAAGATCTTGTTTAATGCGTCTCATTATAAAAATTATTAATATCATATTTTTATAATTTTTATTATATATATAATAACCAGAGATATTAAGAATTGAATTCGTACATTAGACGTAAATTAGAACGGAAGAATTATAACAATGGTAACTAGACTAACTACCAACTACTCTAATCTCCGCTTTCTCCCATTGATGAATTCCCAAGAACAATGAATCCCTGATTCCATTTTTTCTTTTGCTGCAACAACTACAACAATTCACTCGCTCCGGTATTTCCATTCTTCATCTCTTCTATCTTTTCTCTCTTTCAATTTTCATTCCATTTTCGTTCATATTTAAATTTCTATTCAACTATTGGTGATCGTTAATTATTGCTTAGTTTCATGTGAGAATAATCAAATTAGGGTTTTCTAACTTCAATTTCGCCCTTTCCCTCTTTCGTTGATTGGCTTATTTGCGTCTGCTTCTTTCTATTAATGATTTCGATTATTGCCTCTCTGCCATGTCCGAATTGGATTGGTATCCTCACGATTTGTTACGGCCATTTAGGTCGGGTTAATTTGTGTTTCTCTCTTCTAGGAAATACCCTTAAGCTTGAGTATCCTCGTTACTTGAATGAGTATTTTTTTATAGAAATTTCAATATATATTAAGTTTGTTATATTTGCAAATTAATCTTTTTTTTGTTGATTTTAGAGCAGAATTTCACAAAAAGTTTAAAACATTAAATAGGTGGGTGAGAGTTTTCCTTGATATGAAAATTCAGAGCACAAACTCTGATGTAGTGACATATACATCTTTAGTTAGAAGCCTAATATATGTAGCTTCAATATAGTATTTTACATGTTTTGTGAAAATGAGTATGTTGTGGAAGCCGAAGCTAGTCTATGGTTTTTGTTTGAGAGGAGTGAAGCTATGAGCATCATACTTTACAGTGCTTTAGTTGCTGGATATTGTTTAGGTGGTCAGATGGAAGATACAGCATATCTACTTGATATCATGGCCTAAGTTGTTTTGTGCCTGATCTTGTAAGTATTACTACTATGGTTAATGGATTATGGATATTGCGAGGCTTGACATATTCAAAAGGCTCTAAACACTAGACAGGAGATGTGATAAAACTAAAATGGGCACCTAATCTTGTTACCTATAACACTTCTAAATGCATATTTCCCCCTTGTGTTTGTGTAACTTAACCTACTGAAGTGATTCACAAAAGACATTCTTCAAAAGTTCAACAAAGAATTTGACAGTATTTGATGCTATCCATGGAGGGATTTTGGAGAATGGTAATAAGAAACTTGCTTGAGCCTTGTGGTATGCACATGCTGATTTTTTTTTTGTTATTAAGATATTTCTCCGTTGTGAGATGTTATAACTTCTATGATATAAGCAATTTTAAAGGGATGGACTGAGGTAGTAAGTGTGTCAAATTCAAAGGGGCGGAAAGACTAATTTTAAAGTTGATATCTAGAGTAGTTTTTGAATTTTTAGTTATGAATGATTTATACTGTGGCTCTTTATTACTATCATTTTTCTTAAAATACTCCAAAGAATAGGCGTAAATTGTACTCCCTCCATCTATGCATTACGGTCTCTAATGTGAATTTGAAGTATAGCTTAACCTTGAAGAACGCAATAGAAAAGTAACACTTAGTTAACCATCTGCCTTATATTACAATTTGCTGAAGAATTTTTTCCTCTGCAGGCTGAGCAATAGTTAGAAAATTGAGGCGAGAAGCATACGTGCCTTGCAGATATAGATGGGTCAAATTCAAACAACGTACAAGAAGAGCACGAGCAAGAAAAGGCCAAAATTTGATTCCAAAGAGGAATACTTTATCAAGAATGGAGGTATTTTGTTGGAAAAACAAATTGCTCTTAGCCAAGGGCAACATAAAGGAGCAGGGCAGCTTAAAATTTTCTCAAGGGAAGATATCGAGAAGGCTACAAACAATTATGACCCTGCTCTCATTATTGGTAGTAGTTCTTATGGAATCGTCTATAAAGCTAACCTTGACGAACGTATTGTAGCTGTCAAAGTCCCGCCACTGGTCGATCCAAATTCCAAACTAATTGATCTCTATTTAACTGAAGTCTCGACATTAATGGTCATGAATAATGACAATATGGTAAAACTCTATGGCTGTTGCCTCGAAACATTTATACCAATGTTAGTGTATGGATACATGTCAAATGGAGGCCTCTTTGAACTTCTACATGGCGATGTTCCATCTAGCATGAGGATTAAGTGGGCAGATCGTTTGAGAGTTGCTACTGACGCAGCCTACGCACTGTCCTATATGCATAATGCCTTATCAAAGCCTGTGGTGCATAGGAATGTAAAGTCACTCAGTATAGTACTGGATCATTCATTACATGGAAAACTATCAAACTTTGTCTATTCAGTGTCCATTACCCCAAGGGATAGGACACAGAAATGGCCTGTTGAAGGAACTCCAGGATATATTGATCCCGAATACATAGAAACTCAAAAGTTGACCGATAAGTGTGATGTGTATAGCTTTGGAGTTCTGATGTTGGAACTATTGACTAGAAAACAGCCTTCTATGATGTCCAGAGATGGGGCAGACTTGGTTGATGAATTTGTTTCAGCTGTGGGAAATAATTGCCTGATTGATATTATAGACAATGATATATTGGATCAAGCAAGTAGGGATGAGATTCAAAGGACTGTTCAGCTTGCCTTGACTTGTGTGGCAAAGACAGGGGCTGAGAGACCGTCTATGATTGACGTTGTTGGTGAGCTTTGGAGCATACAAGGACGAAACAGTTAATCGAGCAGAAACTGTGGTTGAAATTTCAGGTTCAAGCTTTTGATTAAATGAATCACAAGATCAAGACAATCAGCAGAAGATATCAGATAGGCAAGTAATTTGTAAGTTGTAAGTGATTCCTAAAATTAAGGTCAAGAGCAGAAAAGATGAGATGTTTGGAACGAATGAAGGAGAATTTTTGTAAACGACCACGAAGATTGGCTTATTGTTTAGGTAGAACGAGGCATAAATAACTTGCAGTTGCATGTACTGTATTTTGTATATGTAGAACAAAACTTTGGTGTGTCATAATAGCAGTAATTTTGGTTAGTTAGTCAAAATCATGTAAACTTGGAAATTGGAATATCTTTTTGAATACAGATTATTTTAGTTAGTCAAAATCTTCCCCTTTTTCTTTATGCATTCACAACATTCAATTACAATATGAACTAAACTACCAAAGTAAATCAAACAATATCAAAACTGACATTATATTCTCAAAATTACAGTGAATGTTGTATTGTAACTTCAATTATAATTACAATGAATGCTGTACAAACTTTTTTGTGTGTAACTAACCAGATCTAACTACAAAAATTTTTTATCTACTGAAAGAATCCAAAATATAACCTAAAAGCTATTATTACCACAAACACAGAACTTCCACAGCCTTCTCCAACATGCTTTTGCTGTTACCTCTTTTCTATTCTTGTGGCCTCTCCTCGTCTTCTGTTCATGAGCAGAAACCGGAGACCTGCTTCTCGTATGGTCACCATTGCAACTCGGGATTTCAAACACTAAATCAGATTTCGGATATTCCCCAGTATCATGTTCTGGGGCCAATAATTCTTTGGCATTCTGATAAACACTAAAAGATTCTGCACACTTTTTATTCTCTTCACATATATCATTCTTCCACAATGCTGCATCATCACTAAAAGAAGGTACATGATCCGCAACCAATCCATTTATAAGCTCGATAATTATTGCTGCATCATTATCTGAAAACTCGAACTCCTTCACCATCTCTTCCATAACAGTATAAACTGTATCGGTCTCAAATGAATATGAAAAATTTACACTTTTCAGAAGCTTCTCATCTTCAACAAATGATAGAACCATTGATATCGAAT
Organism: Amaranthus palmeri; assembly: GCA_019776075.1. Taxonomy (NCBI): domain Eukaryota; kingdom Viridiplantae; phylum Streptophyta; class Magnoliopsida; order Caryophyllales; family Amaranthaceae; genus Amaranthus; species Amaranthus palmeri. The sequence continues at coordinate 190,680 of JAAKBH010000093.1, read as the reverse complement.
CCTTTATCAGCTTTCCTTGTAACGCGAATTTGCTATTTAACGACTTCACTGAGTCCGCAGCACCAACACTACTACATTCTGAACTCAAACTCGAAAAACTCGAATTCAAAGGCGACAATACAGATTCACTCGGTGCAAGGAACGAGTCATTCAAAAGCTCGATTGCAGACGGTCTTTCAGATACAGGAGCCAAACACCTCTCAATAAAATCCTTCACCTGTAAATCAGTCACTTTGGTAAGGGCAGCAGGCTTAATTCCAGAGATAACCTTCTTAAAAATCTGTGCAGAGTTGGTACATTCACCGTAAGGCAATTCCCTTGTGACCATCTGAAGCAAACACATTCCAAACGAATACACATCCACTTTCTCATCATACTCTGCCTCAAAAAGCTCTGGCGCCATGAATTGAGGCGTACCAGCACCACGCGGCATTGCACTACCTTGTCGACCAATCATTGAAAGCCCTAGATCTCCAATTTTAACCTTGCCTGAGTTTCCATTAATGAAAATGTTATCACATTTAAGATCTCTGTGAATAATTGGTGGATCGTGACGATGAAGATAAGACAAACCACTTAAAATCTGTCGAGACCAATTCTTGATGGCTTTACTATCAACACGATTATGTTTCATACGATACTCGCTCATATTTCCCGATGAGAAAAGTTCGGTAATCATATTAACCGTCTTCTTCCGGTAATCAATCCACGAATGGTAACATTTCATAATATTGTTATGTTTTAATGATTTTAATAAATCTGATTCTGCACATAAACTCTCGACATTGTTTTCCGATTCGAACAAATGATCAGGAAATTGGATTATACTCCAAGCAATCTCTGAACCGTTAAATTCATCAAAGCCTCTGTAAACAGTTTTAAATGCTCCTTCTCCGATGATTTCATCGTACCTCACATAACGGCTCGTTGGATCTGTCTCGACGATTACGAATTCGCCGTCGCAATTCGAACCCATCATACGCGATTGAAACAATAATAACGAACAAAACACAATAATAATGATGATTAATGAAGAAAACAAATCAGGAAACACAATAATAATGATGATTAATGAAGAAAACTAATGAGGAAACACAATAATAATGATTAATAGATGCCTGAGCTTAGAGTTAATGATGAAGAATTAACAGAGGTTATTGTGAAACCTAGAAAATATCGAGGGTTTATATTTATAGTTTGTTAGAGGTTTTTATTAAACATAACCTAATTTTATAAAGGTTGACTCGTTCGTTAAGTAGGAGTGTTTTTTTTTCTTTTGAATTTACTATTTTTAGAATAATATATAATATTTTATTTTTTGAAATTTTGTTTTTTTAGGATTTAACGTTTTTGTGATTCAGTTTTAAATTTTTTTTGTTTAGACCGTTACATCAGATGATGAAATTAGTCCGATGGTCAATTTCTCTTATGAGTAAATAGTAATTATTTTAATATACTAAATATATATATATATATATATATATATATATATATATATATATGTATATATATATATATATATATACATATATATATATATATATATATATATATATATATATATATATATGGGTCAACTCAATAGAGATGGGTTTTATCTAGGGATGGGCATGGGTCGGATCTGGGTCTGATCCAACAAAACCCAGATTCAGACCCTAATTTTTTATTGGACTCAGATCCGGACCCAAATTCGTAGGGTCTAAAAATTTTGGATCCGGACCCAGACCCAGACCCTTAGGGTCTGACGGGTCTAGGGTTTGAATCTGGGTCCAACATAAATATTTTTTTTTTCCTAAAATGTTTTAAAAAGTATATGATGAAGTGCAATTTTCAACCATTTGCATAAATTATTTAAACATTTTCGACTAACGAGGATCTTCTAATACTTTATACTAATCGAGCGAAACATATGAAGTTTTTCAATATTCAAGTTCTTATAACGAAATATTTATCAAGTCTATAGTTTTTAAAGTATTGATACAACGACCAAATTTTGAATTACATGAGCCGATAAAATTCAAAATAACGCAATGTTAAAAAAATATAACAAAATTTCAAATCAAGCAAATACATAAACATAATAATACCTAATATAAATTTTTTTAAAAAAATATGTAAATGGGTCCATGGGTCGAATCTGGGACTCAGATGTAAAGACCCAGACTCGGACCCGGACCCTAAGGTCATGGACCCAGATTCGACCCAGACCCATAGAGTCTAAAAAAGGAGGACCTAGACCCTTAAAATTAGAGTCGGGTCGGGTCTAGACCCTTAGGGTCCAAGACCCGTGCCCATCCCTATTAATTCATCTCATCATAAAAATATCACATTGTGTTATATATTTTAGATTTATCGTAAAGCAAATGGTTTGGATAAAGGTCGAATGTAATTTGCAAAAAAATGTTTTCTTAATTGCTGAGGTTTTTATTAAATTAGGTAAATTAGGTATTTTATTTCACCTAGCTAAATTAGGACTAACGTGTAGAATTTTGTATGTAATTTTTAAATTATCTCTTTAGTAATTTTGAATGTAATTTTTTACGCACATAATTGTATTTTTTTTAATTATTCGCAAAGTATCATTTTAGTTAATAAGTGCATACATCCATAGTCAAAGCCACACTGTGCATAAATAATTTATAGAGTGTATAAATTTAACAAAATTACTACAACTCATAATTGGGGTAATATATTTGTAATCTAAGGTTTAAGGGATCAAATTTAATTTGAATTATTATTTTTAATAGACTAATATATTTATATTATAGAAACATTCTTTATTAAAACCGTCTCATCGTGAGTCGGCTTAATATGGGCTGACCCAATTTTAAATTTCTTAAGTTTTGATAAATTTTTATTTATTTATTTAACTGCTATATAAATTCAACTTTAGGCTGCTTGTATGGGCGTGTCTCACGACAAGAGTTGTTGTATATTATAATGCCATTGTTATTTATCTTTTATGATTTTACATTCCTCCATTCGAGTGTGTGGGTTTGTATTATTGTTATCTTAATTTTAGTATTTTGTCTGGAGACTTAATAGGAAAATATATAAAGTCAATAACACTTAATATTTTTCAAAAGGGGTAATTATTAAAAGCTTCAACTCAACTTGATAAATATAATTTTTGATATGATTCAAGTTTATTTCAGATTATATAATTTTAAAATTTTCACAATTTATCTAGTTTTTTTATAAATAAATGATTTAAATAGTATATCGACAATTTTCCCCCTAAATGATGCTTATTGAAACCAAGAATTTTAATTAACAGTTAGAGATATAATTAGAAATAAAACTAAAAATAAAAATTTAAAGTTCCAACCTTGGGTTTTTTGATTGTAAAAATCTCAATTTGACATTCTAATTATAAATCTCAACGTTTTTGGAGTCTGATTTTATAACACATAGCTTAAAGCCTTCATCTAAACTTATGGAGTAAATTCAGATCAATAAGTAGATAACAATTAACAATATGGTGGATAATTGTTGAAATCTAATTTGTAATAATATCTAGAATTGATAAATGTAATAAATTTTAAGATAATATTCCAATCTTTTTTTGACTAAATTTATTACCTTCTAAACCCATATATATACATTGTGTATATATTAGAAAAATTGATAAAAATAATAGTATATATTTACATAAATTAACCTTAATAAACACTTAATAATATATTTAGAACTATCAATGGTCAAATTAAACATTTAACTACGATTGTCAAAATATTAATTTGAAAAAGGAAAAACGACTATTAGAAATAATACAACATTTTGCTTATTTCCCTACAATAATATCAACTATTGATTAACCATAAATGATACCAATTTAAAGTGTGTTACCCTAAAATATCCCTAATATGTTTAAATTCAAACTATAAGATATTATATGATATAAATTGATGAATTAGTTAATAAAATAAAGTTGGTATTATCCTTATCCACCTTATCCTTATATACTTAAAAAATCTTAGAAAGCACCAACACTATTGAGTCGTCATCATCATCAACCCATTATCCCACTCGAAAGCAGGGTCTGGGGTAGAAAAGGTAACGGGCAATATCCATATCGGTATTCCCTTGAGAGGGAATACTAGAGAAAAGTGGTCAAATTTCCCCCAAAAAAGTGAGAGCCCTGCATAGAGAGAAATTGATTAGCATTGTTGCTTGGATATCAAAAGCTACTGCAGAAGAACTACAATAGCTGAAACAAAGATTGAGATAACATAGAAGACCCGATGGGTAAAAAAGAAAAGGGGGTAGCACAACAAATAATAGTGTCAATTATGACATTTAAATATCAATATCATGACATTTGTAAAATGTCACAAAAATATTTGGTGACACTTGTAGGAAGTGTCATGAATTAATATTGAAATATTAGAAAAATACTCTAATAATTGTGATATTTTAACGAAGTGTCAAAAATATTGTGTCCCAATTGAACATTTTTTTGTAGTGTAGGTAAGTAAACAGCTAGTCATCATGGCAAGAAAGACAACTTAAGAGACTTACTAGTCTCAAATGTGAATTTGGCATCTCCAACGACTATTTATCCCTAATCAGATCCTCGGAGAGATGCAGTTCGCTCAAATCGTCCTTAATCTGCTCAACCCAAATTTTCTTAGGTCTTCCTCAGCTCCTCTTACCCTCCACTATAATGATTTCTATCCTTCTGGCAGGAGCCTTTATTGGCTTTCTTTGAACATGCCCGAACCATCTTAGTCTCTTGACTTTTGAGTTTTTACTCCCACTTATCTCTTTATGTTTTATGTAGTCTTTTTTATTTTAATTATGTTACATGTAACTTATTTTTTCTATTGGCCCAATCTATTCCATATGTTTGTGTTGTGTCGCTATCTTCTCTCATGCTATCTTAGTACTATACTTCTCTCATTTTGCAGTTCTTTTTTTTTTGTTTTTTTTTGCAGCCTTTATTTATTGTGCGCATTCTTCCTGTCCTCTTCCTCGAATGGATACAAGTATGACCTATCCCCTATCTCTCTCTTGAACCCTGACATTGCGAGATATTAGGTTGTTGGTCATCCATGATCATTTTCAACATAGATTATTTACTTTTTCACATTAGAGACAATTTAATATTGAATATACGATAAACAAGAATCATCCATTGAGACTATTTTTTGATATCATATCAACAGACCAACTCCATTATTACTTGTATACATTTTACATCATCTCGGATTGAATAACAAAGCTACTTCAGTAGAACTCTTAGAGTTGGTATAATCTGAATTAGTTTGAGTAGAACTTGTACAACCACTATCATATAGATCATAATTTGTTGTTTGAATAACCAATTTCTGAGTTCTTTGCAAAATTTTAGGATTTTTGTCCGGGATATAAAGTGATAAAACCCCTTCAATTTCAAGTAAAACTTCTTTCATTGTGGGTCTTTTCTTTCCGTCTAAATTTAAACACCTCATTGCAAGTTTAGCAATGGTGTAAAACTCGTCGTTTGAACCTTCTTGTATGATCTGAGAATCTATAATATCAATCAAACGAGAGTTTTCCATATGATTAAGAAATCTTGATGTTAAATTCTTATCTTCATCTTCTGGTACGTTTATTATTGCCTTTTGTCCTGTTAAAAGCTCGACTAGGAGTACTCCAAAGCTATAGACATCGCTCTTTTCAGTATACACACTTGATTGGAAGTATTGTGGATCTAAATAACCATAGGTTCCCATAACACGAGTTGTTACATGGGTTTGATCAATAGCAATAGATCTTGAAGTCCCGAAATCTGATACCTTTGCTCTGTATTTATCATCCAAAAGAATATTGGATGACTTGATATCGCGGTGAAGAATAGGAATTGAAGATGATGAGTGCAAGTAAACAAGTGCTGCAGCCGAATCTGAAGCAATTTGTAAGCGCATTCTCCAAGTGAAAGGGAATTCTTCACTTGGATTATGAATAAGATGGTGGAGATTTCCATTTGGTACGAACTCGTAAACTAACAATGGGACTTCAGTCTCCAAACAACATCCTAATAACTTCACTATATTTCGATGATTAATTTGCGATAATAGAACCAATTCATTGATTAGTCCTTCTAATTGACTTTCACTTATTACTATAGACTTCTTTATGGCAACGATTTTACCTTCACCCAACATTCCTTTGTAAACTATACCTTGTCCTCCTCGTCCAAGGACCCTATTTTCATTGAAGTTATCTGTTGCTCTCTCTAATTCATCAGCAGTAAACATCTTCATTCTTGCGATTACACTTTCATCAGTATCCATTTGTCGTTTCAATATTAACCCCCCATTTCTCGCAAAGTTCTTAGCCTTTTGCTTAATAATCCTTCTCTTTTTTATTATAGTAGAAAACAACCAACTTACAAAAAGGACAAGTATTATTCCTAAGGATATGCCCAATCCTAAAGTTCACAAAAACCAGAATCAGACATTAGTGTTGTAAATTTGTAATTGTAACATTGCATTATCATTAGAGGTGTTCAGCGGGTCGGGTAGGGGCGGGTTTGTGTCAAAATTTAAATGGACCGGGGCGGGGCGGGTCATGTCAAATTATAAACGGGCTGTGGCGGGTCAAGCCCATTTAAATTCAGCCCACTTTGACCCTTTTTTAAAAAGTTCATAGAATAGGTTTTTTTTATTATACTTTATGGCCCGTGGGGTCGACCTACTTATGTATATAATAATATCATTTAAAAAATAAAAAAAAAAAGTGGTAAATTTTTTTTTCCGCAATTAATACATATAATAATTATCCGACCCGGCCGCGCCCAACCTTTACACCAAAGCCCGTTAATGACCCGCCCCATTATTGACCCGACCCGCTAATGACCCGTTAAAATATGACCCGACCCTTGACTCGTTGGGTCGACACGCCCCATTGAACACCTCTAATTATCATGAATCATTCATATGAATTAAAAATGTAAGTGATTTGAACACCGAAAATCTATACTGAAAGAAAAGATTCAGATCAGATTACCAATAGTGATTCTCCTAAGATTTGCTGAAGAATTATTATCTGAATTCTTAACACAACCAGTCCCAGATTTTAATCCATCTCCAGAATATCCTTTGGGACATGGGCATTTGAAACTCCCAACAGTATTAATACAACCCATGCTACATGGATTATTCTTTCCAGCTCTACACTCATTCACATCTATACAAAAACAACACAACCAATTCAGTACCTTGTTAATATTTCATGAACATTTCATCAACTATGATAGAGTCTAAGCCGACAGAGTATACAACATTTCCTGAGGCTTCAAGCAAAAGCTTAAAGTGAGGTTCACGACCTCTCATACAAGTGACCTCTGTGCTAGAAATATGAATGCACCACAAGCCTCAGAATATGTTATATACTCAATCATCATATTTATCATACAATAGTTCATCCTGAAAATCCCTTTTTCCGATTTCTTTCTGTTGGGTGGAGCACCACGTAATATGTTATATATATTCTATCATCTCGAACAAAAGAATTAAACAACGAATTTACCTGTGCAACCCGGTTTAAGATAAGGATTACCCTCGAACCCATTTCGACAATTACAATGATAACCTCCGGCTTCAGACTCAACACACTCAGAATTCTTCTGACAGACATATTCTGTCACATTCCTCCTAGCATTGCTACAATTAAGCCTTAATTGACTAGACTTAGAAACTCCAACAGACCAATCAAGCACAACAGGAGCTCTAGCCACAACTCTGTTTACACCAACTGTAGTATTCATACCCAAATTGGAAAGATGACTATACCTAAAGCTCTGATTACCAGCAATAAAGGCATACCCACAATGCTGTGTATAGTAAAGACTTCGAACCAACGGAGATAGAATTATCTTAAAGGTCTGTGTCCCAATTGGGATTGCAGTATGACAACAGAGTGTCCCAGCACAAGACCCTTTTGGCATGATCTTTTCATTAATAGTTGAAGTTGTAGAACACATTGCTAAACACCCAGTTGTATAATTGAATTGATTTCCATTTGGTGAAAATCCTTCAGCATGAATTTCAGCAAAATCATCACAACCAATCACAATAAGTTCATTTGCAGAGCTTGAATAACTAAAAGGATAACCTTTCATATCAAAAATCCCTACATATGCTGATGTCCTATTCCCATTATGATCATAGCATTTAAATGCTACTTGGTTCTTGAAATTCCGGATCACAATATGGGTCTGGGTTATGTCTAAGATTTCCGGATCTTCGGACCCGATTCCGGTTTCGAAGAAGGCTTTTGGTGGGTTGTAAGAGGTGTTACATTTGATGCTGAACCAGTCATGTAAGGAGCATTTAGTAGTGATTCCAAATGGGTATGGGATTGTTAAGTTTCCACAGTTTTGGGGGCATCCGGGTTTACTTGTTTTTGGAGTTGTGAGCATGTTTTTGGGTGTAATCATGGAGGTTGATATGGAAGCCATTAGAGAAAGAGAGATGAGAAGCCATGGGAGGATGTTGTATGTGTTGACTAAAAACATATTGGTCTAATTTTTAGTTTCAAGAAGAGTAAAAGGATAAAGGTTTTATGGATGGATATAATTAATTTTGTATCAGAACATTTAAAATGATTATTGTAAGTAGTTGTTAGAATTGAAAAATCAATAAAATATAGTCTAGCAAAAGTCCACTTCCTGGACAAAAAGTTTGATAGCCATTATTTTGTAGGTATGTGTTCAAAATTCACATTTTCTTGATTATTTGAATAGTAAGTTTTTCAATTTGTTCCGATAAAAATGTTCACATCAATAAAAAATAATATAATTTTTCAAATAATGGATATATTATTATTATTATATTAAATAATAAATTAGATTGAAAAATAGTGTGGACCATATTTAAACACCTATACATTAAAAATGTGTATTACTTGATATTTTTTTAAAATAATATTCTACTCCGTTCCTTAAAGTTCCTTAAAGAAGTTTTTATTTGTTGTTTCAATAAGAAATATTTTCATTTATGTCATAAATTTTGGACAAAAATAACCTTATTTATACTCACTTTAATATTTTTGTAATATTTCTTATGGTCACCACATCTTTCCCATAGACCACAAATTTTATAAAATTAAGTTTTTATTACTTGTGATCCCTATATTTTTTTCTCTAACTTTTTTAGTGTCTATAATTTTCACTTTTCTCTAATCAAATTTATTATTCGATTAAATAATATATACACTATCTAAAATATTCTATTTTTTTTAATTCTCGTGAATTATTTCTTTTAGAAAACGTAAGAAGTACCCACTGGATCACATCATTGTCTGTTCAATGGTAAAATGCATGTAATTGGATACACATTAATGATGATTTGACGAATTGTTCAAATGCATAAATAATGAGAAAATATTAACTGGAATGAAAGATACCGAAAGGGACTAGAAAATACACGACTTAAAAATTCTAAATAACTATTAACTAGGTATTTTATCCGTGTTATGCATGTGATTATAAAATTATTTTATAAAAAAATACATAATATTGATTCAAACATTGTTTAAATTAATACAAATATTATTTTGAACAATTATATCTATACAATTTTAACATAACAAAAAATATCAACTAATTATAATACAAAACATCTTCAATTTATGTTAAGATTATCAATAACCTAATATTGATATTTTTAATCAAAAATTTTTACTAACACTTAAAAAAGAGTGATAATTAAAATAAAAATACTGATATGCTTACTAAACTTGATTATCATCATAATAACATATACTATCTCTGTTAAATGTTATCTGCAACTTTTGCCATTTTTGTCTGCTCAAGGTTATTTGCAACTTACTTTTTTCTTTCCTTTTTTAGTAAAAAATAATCAATCTAATTACCTATCCCATCATTTTCTCTTTCCTTTAATCACATATCCCATCATTTTCTCTCTCCTTCTTTTTCCTAAATTACCTATCCCTACTTCCTCTCTCTTTCTTTCTCTTACTTACCTATCCTTACTTCCATTATTTCTCTCTCCTATCTTACCTTTAATTACATTACCCCACTTTCTCTAATTTTGCTTTATGAAAAATTGCATTGGCAACCGCAATTTGTACTACGGTTGCACAAAACAATTAACGGAGGTAGTATTTGATTATTATGACATCCATAACTACACAACATATCAATATGAATATAAATTAAACATCATCTTCATCAATATCTTCTTTCTCTTTGTTTCCATTTCATCTCCAATCAACTTTTCAAAATTTGATCTCAACAATTGATAAGACTTGTTCCATCTCACATCTACATCCATAAAATTTCCGAGATAAAATTACATATTCACATTGCAATGAAACAAAAACTCATAACTTTCTCCTGTTTTATCTCATTTTTCATATTAATTTAAATAATCAATAAACTCAACTACTCTCAATCTACGCTTTCTTAAGTATATGGGATGCAAACTTTGAAATTCAATCATATAAATAAGACAAACTATATATGTGACATTAAAAAAAATCATAAAGTTTTGTCTTTTCATCTTCAATATAATCAAAATTAGATCACAAAGACTTTTATTTAAATTGATGAATTAAATTGGAGAACACTAAGAGTTTCAATATAATTAAGATTAATTAATATTTAAGAGTTTCAATGCAAAAAAAAAAAAGGAAAAATAACAATTGTATTAATTTTGGTGGTGTATATGAATGCCACGTGGCACAAATTTTCCTAGATAATAATATGTATATGATGATGATATGATAAGCATGATGGTCAACGAATAAATTACTACTAGTACATAAAATGATGCTATGGCCAACTAAAATTTTATTTATTTTAAATGTCTCATTTGGTTTTTGTATTTTTGTCAATGTACTAATTTAATACTCCCTCCAATTCACTTGTATTGTCCCATTAGGGATTGGCACGGATATAAAGAGTGAGTGGTAGTTGGGTATTTTAATTGATTAAATAATTGTAAAGATGGTAGTTGGGTATTTTAATTGATTAAATTAATTGTAAAGGTGGTAGTTGGGTATTGGGAATTGTAAAAGTGGAGTTTTAATTTGATTAAATTAATTGTAAAGGTGGTAGTGGGGTATTGAGAATTGGAAAAGTGAGGGTATTTAGGTAAAAAAAGATGTACCAAAATGGAAATGGACAATTGATGTGAATTGTCCCAATAAGGAAATGGGACAACACAAGTGAATTAGAGGGAGTACTAAATTGTGATAATCATGTATAATTAAAAATTATAAAAATTAGATTTTAAATGAATCAAACAAAAATTCATTTGACTATGTTCAAATATATGGATTAAGAATAAATAAATAATTAAAAGTGTTTGATGAATAGTTGCCATAGAGTGAAAAGATGGCATCAAGTTAGGTTGAAGAAAAATGTGTTTGTTAATTAGTTTTATATATGAAATTTAGTGATTTAAATTTTTTCTAATCCTCCAAATTTGTTTGTCATCACTTAGTTTTATACTTCATCCGAATCATTTTAGATGTCTCATTTTTCTTATTTGGCAAAATCATATCAATTATCTCATTTCCTTTTTTTTCTATCTTATTTTTACCTAAATACCCCCACTGTAACGGTCCGGTTCGCGTGAGCCGGATAATCATATGAAAATATGAATCCGGTTCACCACTGGACACTTAGAGGGATAATTCCCATCCAAGATCGTTAACGTTCCAACGATAAGGGTATGTAACTACGCATAAAATAAAACATATAGTAGCGACAGGTTTATAACATTCACGATACAACTTGAGAACCCAACGGCCTCTACTAACGAAACGTTAAAACGAACTAATCTTAAATCCATTACACAAAAGTAAATTATTTCTACTATGTTTATTATTACATAGAACGCGGTCTTGGGTGACGTGATCCTAACTTCAACCTCACTCCAATTCCCACCTGCAATTAACCTGCTAGTCGTCGATTGACAACGGAAGCAAGTTCAAAGAAAAACAATCCAATACACGTCAGAGACATCATACAAAAATATCAACAAGTGGAAAGCAAACAATGTGTTCATCCTAACATGCAAAGGCTCTAGAATATATTTATTCCAAATCCCAACTTGAAACGTTGCCCGTCCTATTCGGGTCGTCCAAGTAATAATCCAATTCATTTGGAGGAATACACTTGGGAGAGCTAATCCCAAGGCAACCACCGACCTAAGACGTTGCCCGTCCTGTTCGGGTCGTCAAAGGTTAAAGTATGCATACCCCAATGGTGACCGTAATGATCCAAAACTGCCATGGGAACAAAATTATATAATCCATTCCAATTTATTAACCCTTTTGAGACAACCAAAACATCCATCCTCGAATTCCAAGTTAAACTTCTTTCAAATTATTTGAGGTGTCTAATCCTTATGTGGGTCACAATGCAATATTCAAGAATGAAACAACACTACTTGCAAGGTCACAATACAAAGTTGAATGAAGCTTTGGAAATGATGTTTCAAGGTCGACTAACAACAGTGATGGCCGAATATAGAAATGCGATGTTCTTCTTCAAGAAGCTGAAAGGTCCTAGATAATTACTGGTATATAAAGAATCGAAAGAGAAATTTGACTTTGAGGATGCTTTTGTTGATTAATCTGTTTTTGAAGAAAGAGATTTTTCTGGGTTTTGAAGAAAGGGAATTTTCTGGGTTTTGAAGAAAAGGCAGCCATAAAAGGCAGCCATGAAAGGAGTAAAGAAGAAGAAAAGAAGAAGAAACTAACCCTAGTTAGGTTAATTTTGAAAACTTAACGGATTTTTAACGAAAAAACTTTAAAAGGTCATGGATGTTATTACCCCTTAACGTCAGGGGTGCCATTGGAAAATAAAATTAAGTTTATTCACCATTGAGAATAACACATACCTCAGGATCACCAATGATAATTTCCATTATTATTATTATTATTATTATTATTATTATTATTATTATTATTATTATTATTAGATCCACTTGTGAAAACCCATGTGCTAAGAACACTAAACTAGAAACTTTCACCATGTGAAACAACCACCACGAAGAAAAAACAAGTGAAGTACATCAAAAGAGTTTGACCAATACTTCCTCCATTTTTTTAATACTTATAATAATATTTAACTTTTATCAATTAAATACACTAATTTAATTTTTAATATCTCTAATCATATTCATATATGATATAAAAATTATAAAATATAAAAAAATTATAATATCTCTAATCAAATGCACTAATTTTTGCATTAACACAAATCAAATACAATTCCACTTGATTACATTTTGACTTATAGATTTAAAATTAATCACATAACAAAAATTAAAAGTGATAAGTAAGCACTATTGTATATATAATCTAATACTTCCTCCGTTCCAAAATACTTGCAACACTTACCTTATTTGGCTGTTTCACAATACTTGCACCATTACTATATTTGGCAAAGAATAATCTTATTTTATTATCACTTTATTCCTACCCCACATATCACCATCAATCATATATCATCTTGTTAATCATTTAATATACCCACAACCAATACATATCTTCCATTAATTAATTTTTTATTTCAATTATTTTATTATCACTTTATTCCTACCACACATATCACCATCAATCATATATCATCAGACCTGATGTGACAACCCTTAATTCTTGTGCCAAGAGGGTGTGGTGCAACTAAATTGGAACGGAGGAAGTATTATGTAATCAAATATTCCTAATCAATCATCGTGCTTTATAAATCACCATAAAAAAATAATAAAATAAATAAATAAAATAAATCAAAACAACAAAACTAAAAGTGACTCGTCAACCTTACAAATAATCTACTTTCTCCGTTCCATAATACATGTTACTGATAGTGATATTTTCCCACACAATATGTCACACTCAGTAGCAAGTATTATGGAACGATGAAAGTACTTTGAGACGGAGAAATTGTCAAATTATATTTATTACTCCTAGGTCCTAGCTGCATATTCAAGTCAAACAAATCCATAAAATCACATAAACACAAATATGCAATCAATCATCACACTTTCATATCCCTCACAAAATCAATGTCAAAAAGTGTAATATTATTTTTAAATTACCTAAAATGGGTATCAATTCTTGCTATTTTGTGTCTCAAAATCACAGGAACCTCATCAGCAAAAACCTCACAAATAGCCCTTCCAAAATGCCCACAAAAATGTGGAAACATCACAGTCCCTTACCCATTTGGCATCGGCGATGCTTGTCATTACGGATCCCCTTTCGATGACGGCAGATTTTTCAATCTAAGCTGTAATTTCACTACAAATCCCCCAACCCTAGCTTTAGGAAATCAAGTATCCATCGAAAAAATCAATTTAGACGGCGAACTTTGGGCGCATTACCCAATTTCATACCGTTGTTACAATTCTAGTAGTAAAACTGTCCCTGCTTCAGAGTATCGGGCCTTTATTCGAACCAAACGATTCCCTCTTTCGACAACGAAAAACATGATCGGTGCGATTGGTTGCGATACGTATGTGCTTCTCAACGGTACAATCAACAATAATCGGCAGTTCCGATCTGGGTGTTTAACGGTATGTGCTTCTTCCTTAGATGTTGGAACAAGAACATGTTCTGGAATTGGGTGTTGTTTGGTGTCGATTTTAAATGGGGTAACGAATCTGGATTTGGTGTTTAAGAGTCTTAATGATCAGGAATTGGTGAATGATTTTAATGCTTGTAGTGTTGCGTTTGTGTTGGCTAAAGATCATGCGGGAAAGGATGATGAATTACCGTTCTCGATTAAGGATATTTTGAGTCAAAATGATACGAGTTATAGGAATTTGAAGTTTCCTGTTGTGTTTAATTGGGGAATTGGGAATTCGAGCTGTGCGAAAGCGAGAGATTCGAAGGAGATTATTTGTAAGGGTAATAGTGAGTGTGTTGATACACCTTACAAGGAAGGATATCTTTGTCGATGCTATAATGGGTTTCAGGGTAATCCTTATCTTCATGATTGCCAAGGTAATTTCTAACTCATTTCCATTTTGAACAACACAAATTCTTGCTATAGATCGTCTATAGTATAGACGGGTAAATATGGTCTTCATGATTGTCAAGTCTAGATTACAAAGACGGGTAAATATTCAATAAGATTTGTTATAAGGTATTAAAGTATGGTCCCTACTCCCTAGAAGCGGAGGCGGAGCAAAAATTAAAAATTTTATTAAAAAAAATTGTGTATAATTTTAAAATTATGATATTCTTTCAAATATTTTATAAATTTTTATGTAATTATAATTTGTAAGTTAAACAATTGTAGTTATAATAATTTTCACAAATTCTTATTTGGGACCGTCTTTGTAAAAGACATGTCTTAAGTGGGCAGACCCATTATTACTAAAAAAACAACTATCAGGAAACGCACGCTGTGTAACCTTATTTAGAGTTGGTGTTATAACTTATTGAAATTGATATTATAACATATATGCTTATGTATTATCTCCCTCTATTTGTTTTCACACTCCACATTTATCATTTAACACCTTCATAGTAATTGAAATAAGCTACAAGCTTCATATCCTTATGGAAACATATCGAATAAGACCAATAAGTAATACTACCTCCAATTCATTTTACTTGTCCAATTTAGCTTGGACACGGATTTTAAGAGTGGGGTGGTAGCGGGGTTTTTTAAGTGATTATTATAATTGAAAAGGTGGTAGGTGGGGTATTATTAAATAATATAAGTTGGGGTAGTTGGGGGTATTTAGGTAAAAAGTTTTGCCAAAAATAGAAAGTGGACAAGTAAAGAGACTTTACCAAATAAGAAAACTGGACAAGTAAAATGAATCGGGGAGTACAAGTCAAAGGGAAGACAAAAACTGATATTAACTTATTGAAATACCCCATGTAGCATGGATTGTGTTATAAGTTATTGAAATAGTGTTGAATATGGTGCATATTTTATGATTGGTAATAATGGTTTGAAAGTATTTGAATAGATATCAATGAGTGTGCTGCTTCTTGGAATACCCCATGTAGCATGGATTGTGTCAACACACCAGGAAGTTATAAATGCAAATGCCCAACTGGATATATTGGTGATGGCTATAAAAATGGAACTGGTTGCACTAAGCTCAAAAATAACACCGCATCATCTCTCAAGAAAATTACTATAGGTAATATTCTCACTTTAAATAAGAAATGCTATTAACCTTATACATCTATACATACTTTCTCCGTTCTAAAATACTTGTTACACTATAGTTATTGGTACTATTTATCGTTTAAGTTTATTTTATATATTGCAGCTAATGTGTAAGAAAAAATATAGTTAGTTAGAATCTTATTTGAATCATTTAATCGCAAATATTAACTTTTTATAATTTCTAGTATGCATAATTCAATATATAAAGAATCAAAAGAACACATTAAACTGCGTAAAAAGTCAAATGTAACAAGTATAATGGAACAAAGGAAGTACACATTATGTGGAGCATAAAATAATACTACATCTGTTTTCATTTGTTTTTTTCATTTACTTTTTGCGCGGATTCCAATGCAAATTTAAAAGTCAAATAATTTGAATTCTGTTTATAAAAATTCTAAAAAGTTGATATTTAAGGTGAATCTAATAAGATCCCTTATGAATATGTTTTTCTTATATATGATAAATCATAGTGAAAGCTTGACTCTTAAATTCTTAAATTCTGTTTGGGAAGAACATATGAAAACAGGTAGAGTATGCATTTATCTAATGTTTTTAACATGAGAAAAACTTGTGGATAAAATGATTACAGGGCTGAGTATTTCATTGGGTTCAATGCTTCTACTCCTTTGTTGCTGGAGATTGCACGTGTTGATCAGTAAAAGGATGATTGCCAAGAAAAAGGCTGCATACTTCAAGAGAAATGGCGGCTTGTTGTTACAACAACATATGTCCTATGATGAAACTATTTTAGCAAGAATGAAAATATTTCCTATTGATGAATTAGAGAAAGCAACTGACCATTTCAATAGGGATAGAATACTTGGAAAAGGAGGTCAAGGTACCGTTTATAAAGGTATGTTAAGTGAAGGTAAAATTGTAGCCATAAAAAAGTCGAAACTCGAAGCTGAAAGTCATTTAGTAGAATTCATTAATGAAGTCGTAATTTTATCGCAAATTAATCATCGAAATGTTGTTAAGTTATTGGGATGTTGTTTAGAGACAGAAGTTCCTTTATTAGTTTATGAGTTCGTTCCAAACGGAACTCTTTTTCATCACATTCAACAACAAAATGAAGAATTTCCGATGACTTGGAGAATGCGCCTACAGATTGCTTCTGATACTGCTGGAGCTCTTGCTTATTTACACTCGTCAACGTCAACTCCAATACTTCATCGAGATATCAAATCCAGCAATATACTTTTGGATGAAAAGTATAGAGCAAAGTTATCGGATTTTGGCATGTCGAAATCAATTCCTATGGATCGAAATCATGTAACAACGCGTGTTGTGGGTACGTTTGGTTATTTAGATCCAGAGTATTTCCAATCTAACCAGTTCACGGAAAAGAGCGATGTATATAGTTTTGGGGTTGTCCTAGTTGAGCTTCTAACAGGAGAAAAGGCGATTCGTAGTACATCTTCCGAAGACAAAAATTTGACTTCTTTGTTTCTTTTGTGTATGGAGAATTCTCATTTATTCGATATCATCGATACTCAAATTCTGAAAGAGGGTTCGAAGAAGGAGTTTCTTGCGATAGCGAATCTTGCAAAGAGGTGTTTAAATTTAGAAGGAAGGAAGAGACCAACAATGAAGGAAGTTTTACAAGAAATAGAAAGAGTTTTGTCATCAATTCATTTGCCGCAAAAGACTTGGCCAAATTCACAAGAAGAAGCCACTAGCAATTCGATTTCTGATGGTTTTTCTTCTAACACATTTTTTTCCGAAAATAATACTTATTCCGATGTGGAATCGTTATTATTCAATCCTAGATGATACTTATTAAACGTTATTACCTTCAAGAAATACTTGTAATATGTTTACTAAAGATAAATTCTCTATAGATTTACATCCTTCATTTAATAATGTAAGCTTCTAGTAAGCCAAATATTGTATACTTTAACAAAGGTAAAAGAAATTTGCTATCATATCCATTTCCCAAGTGAAAGAGCTCTTCTTTTTCCAAGATAATGTGGTAGTATATTTCTTATCATTAGCAGGAGCAGATGATTACTTGCATCAAACTTGAATATTTTGTACGAAAGGAATTCCTCGATGGGCTAACGAGGAGAGCTCATCTCGATGATCAAATCCTTCTCAAAATTTAATTGTCGAGATGAGAACTCTTCTTGGTGGAACCGACTACAAGGGTCAACATTGAGACTTGGCAAACAGTTATTACTGGCGTTGCCTTGATTGGACCGAGGGTGCGTTACTTTCTTCTGCAAGCTTTCTAACTCCCTTGCAACATCTTTCATGGACGGCCTATCTTCTCCCTTTACACTAAGGCATTGTTCGATAAGTCTTGCAATGGCGATGAGCTGCTCATGTGATGCATCCTTCAATAGTTGAGGCTCAAAGATATCTAAAAACTGATCGTCCTTTAATGAACTAATGAATTGCATGGCTAAGTTTCGATCTTCCAGTCCTGTGTCCCAAGATATTGGCTTTTTCCTTGTTATAAGCTCTACCAAAACTACTCCGAAACTGTATACATCACTCTTTTCGGACAAATGACTAGTCAGAAAGTACTCTGGATCGAGATACCCAAATGTGCCTTGAACTAGAGTCGTAACTTGAGATTGATCAATAGGGACTAATCTCGACACTCCAAAATCTGCTATTTTAGCAGTGAAATTATCGTCCAACAAAATGTTGGACGACTTGATATCTCTATGAATTATAGGCATTGAGGCCGCAGAGTGAAGATAAGCAATTGCATTAGCAGCCTCAGTTGCGATTCTTAGACTATGTTCCCAAGTGAGCCAACGCGAACCATCATTATGTATGTGCTCAAAGAGATTTCCGTTAGGAACAAATTCATAAACTAACAAGGGCACTTCCGTTTCCAAGCAACATCCCAATAATTTTACCACATTTCGGTGGTTAATCTGTGTTAGGATGACGACCTCATTGATGAATGTTTCAACTTGACTCTCGTCACTTACCTTGGATTTTTTTATCGCGACAACTTGATTATTTGGTAAAATGCCCTTATATACCGTTCCAAAAGCACCTCGTCCTAGAATATTATGCTTGCTGTAATTGTTCGTAGCTTGCCTCAACTCTCGAGTGGTATAAATTTTTGTCGAATCATTGCTCCCTCGGTTCAAAGCTAGTCGTTGCTTCAACAAAAACCCGCCATTTTGCTGGAAGAATTTCTCCTTCATTTTGATATGCCTACGTTTCTTGATAAAAAGGTAAATGCAGCTTATGTTGCCAGACAACAGCATTAAGCCACCAATCGAACCTGCATAAAGAATTTTCCTCTCGTGTTACACAGTCGTATATCCTACAACATTCCGTTACTCCAATACTAACAGATACAACTACAACATTCGTATATTAAGTTGAATTTAAGTTTGAAATCATACCCGCAACAACCACCAAAATGATCAGCCTCGTATAAGGATTATGATGATCGCGGCTCATACACTGATAACCATTTCCTTCTTTGGAGCACCCATGTTTGCATCCCTTACATTCTTTCGGAACTAAATTAGGGCAGCAAAAAAAAGTTTCGGTCACAAATTGAAATTGGAAAGGTTGATAAAAAAAGAACGAAAAGTTGGGATACTTGTGCATACCTTGGCATCCAAAAGGAAGATAAGGATTCCCATAATAGCCACTTTTACAGTAACAATTATAATTCCCAGGAGGATCAGCAACCGGATAACAGTACACATTTGGGTCATCAGACGGCATTGTACTGTCTCCAGGCTTCCATTCCAGCACAGCCGAAACAACAGCTAACTCGGTCAGATTTGGATCAACAACCTTACTGGCAATTAAACTCATATTCATCAACTTGATACTCGCGCACTCATTTGTCCCATTATTACCAAAGTTGAAAATGTTAACACGATAAAACTCGATTGAACCAGGAAGTGGAATACTGCAACAGCCGCGGCCATTACAGTTGTTAGTTACAGTATGAATCTTATCACAAGCTGTTGTACACCCGCCTAAGATCTTATTTCCTTTATCCAATAAAAGCGCGCTACTTCCACAGCCCCCGACAAAAAGGGAACTAAACACCCCAGAGAACGCGTAAGGAGAGCCACTAAGATTGATGCTGCTTATATTCACATCTTGAATACCGCAGGTCCTCTGCAGCGGTATATTTACTGCTATAGTGTGTGTATCTAACGTATCAAGACTAATTTCTTCTACTTCGACATTCAACGTATTTAGAATAAGTTGTGGATGAGATAAAGATGTATTGCAAGTAACCGAGTATGGTAGGCTGTGGTAGCAATCTTTACCTATACCAAACGGGTAGAAAATACTGATGTTCCCACAGAAATCCTGACAACCTGGTTTCGCAATGGGCGGATCAGCAGCGATCTGTAATGCGTTCCCCTGGACGATTAGTGCGAATACGAAGAGCTGATATAAGGGGTGAAACATTTTCTCAAAAGTTTATCTAGGAAGGAAACAGCAGTGAAGGTATATACCAAAGAAGATGTAGATAGTTCATGGTCAGATTTCAGAACCATTTGGTCAATATAGACAGCTAATTATAAAAATGGAATCTCACAGGCAAGTTGATCCACATAAAATAAGTAAACTGATAGAAGACAGTGATGTGCAAGTCCCACCACATGCCATTTTTCTTTTTTATACTCTTACTAAGATTTATATGGAAAAATAGAGTTGACCTATATGGTGGACTTACTATATATAAAATGGTTTTAATGAAAAAAACAAATTTAAGGTGGCTAATTTTGGTAAGACCTATGGTTTGTCATTATGCTTTGGTTTCATATTAGATAGATCCAACTGATGAAATAAGTTGGATATTGAATTGGAAAAATTACCTAATAATTCAACATTTTCATGTCATCCTAGTGTAATCCAGCATATTGATTAACCATTAATAACCCCAGTTTTTGTGGGGTATTTGCCTAGAGTAAGCATAGGCAACCCGAGGACATGCTACAATAGGTGATTCACCAAAAAAAGTAAATAGAAAATTGATGTAAAAATTGAAAAAAATTTGAAAATTTACATAAAAAATTCTGAATAATAGAAAAAATCAGAAATTTTTTTCTACATTTTTTACGATCTTTTAATTTATTTTATTTTAAAAAAAAATAAAACTTGCTATAACAAGTCATTCAGTTACCTGATTTGATCTAGGAAAATACCCCCAAAGTGATTATTAGATTATTACAGGAAAACTATGAAAATGTTGGATTATTCTAGGTCATTTTCCTATTAAATTTCACACTTAATTAAAAAGTGCAAACCAACTATTTGTATTACAGGACAATTTTACAAATGGTGTTCTACGTCCTATATGACAACATAAGTTACATATTTAGCCTATTTTTAGTTCTAGGCCATAGGCAAACTAGTTAGGACCAGGCCTATAGAATCCTTAGTAAAAAAATCCAAAGAAAAACACCCATGAAGCGAAAAATACTATTGTAACAATTTATCTTGATGAGTTACCTAGGAGAGCTCATCTCGATAATCAAATCATTCTCAAAATTTAGCTGCCGCGATGACAATTGATCTTGGAGCGGATGAACAGAAGGTTGCCTATGTTCACACAGCAACCCATTGTTGTTGATGTTTCCTTGATTAGACGAATGGTGCGTTACTTGCTTTGTCAATCCTTCTAACTCCCTTGCAACATGCTTCATCGATGGCCTATCTTCCCCTTTTACACTAAGGCATTGTTCAATCAATTTTGCAATGGTTATAAGCTGCTCCTCAGAGGCTTCCTTCATTATTTCAGGCTCGATAATCTCAAATAGTTGATTGCCCTTCATTGAACTGATGAAATGCATTGCTAAGTTTCTATCTTCCATCCCAGTTTCCCACGAAATCGGTTTTTTCTTTGTTAAAAGTTCCACCAAAACGACTCCAAAACTATATACATCACTCTTCTCCGACAAATGACTTGTCAGAAAGTACTCTGGATCAAGATAACCAAACGTGCCTTGAACTAGAGTCGTTACTTGAGATTGATCGATGGGCACTAGTCTCGACACTCCAAAATCCGCTATTTTAGCAGTGAAATTATCATCCAAAAGAATGTTGGATGACTTGATATCTCTATGTATAATGGGCATTGAGGCCGCAGAGTGAAGATAAGCGATTGCATTAGCAGCTTCAGTCGCGATTCTTAAACTATGTTCCCAACTAAGCCAACGAGCACCATCATTATGTATGTGCTCAAAGAGATTTCCGTTAGGAACAAATTCGTAAACCAACAATGGAACTTCAGTCTCCAAACAACATCCTAATAGTTTTACCACATTTCTATGGTTTATCTGTGTTAAGATAACCACCTCATTGATGAATGATTCTACTTGACTTTCATCACTAACCTTGGATTTTTTGATTGCAACTACTTGATTATTTGGTAAAATTCCCTTATAAACTGTGCCAAAAGCACCTCGTCCTAGAATGTTATGCTTGCTGTAACTGTTCGTCGCTTCCCTCAACTCTTGAGTAGTATAAATTTTTGAGGAATCATTGTTGCCTTGATTCGAAGAAAGACGTTGCTTCAACAAAAAACCGCCATTTTGATGGAAGAACTTCTCCTTCATTTTGATGTGTTTCCTTTTCTTTATACAGAGGTATATACAGCTTATGTTTCCAGATAACAACATTAACCCGACAATTGAACCTGCAGAAAGTAGATTCGTGATCTTTATCTTTGTTTCTTATTTACGTGAAGTTGCAGATACATTATTCTGAACTAATCCCATGTCTGAAACATAATATATACTAGTATAAGCACATAATTTTGAAATGCTTACCACCAAAAAAAACCAAAAGGATCAGCCGTGTGTTACTTTCACCTTTAACGTAAATAACACAACGATACTGGTTACCTTCGTTAGAGCACCCATGTTTGCATCCTTGGCACTCTCTTGGAACTACAACAACAATGCGAAAGCCTTAATCACAAAAGATAATCTCGTAACGTGGATAGGAATAAGCTTTAATCATGAAATTATATATACATAAAAGAATCATTTATGATTACCTTGGCATCCATAAGGAAGATAAGGATTTCCATAAGTTCCATATTTACAATAACAATCATAATTCTCTGAAGAACCTTGGCAATACTTGTTTGTATCATCGGCTGGCATTGTTATGTTTGTCAGCTTCCATTCCAGTACAGTATGAACAAGGGCAAAGTTTGAGAGACTTGGATCAACAACCTGATTGGTGATTGAGGTTTTATTCAACAACACGATATTCGTGCAATTATCATTACCTTCGCCAAAATTGAAAACATTAACGCGATAGAAATCAAGCGAAGAAGGAAGATCAATGCTGCAACACCCACGGCCAGTGCAGTTACTAGTTACCGTATGACTCTTATCACAAGCTGTAGTACACCCTCCTAAAACTTTATTGTTTCGATTGAACAAAAGGGTACTACTCCCACACCCGCCAACAATAAGATCATTAAAATCTCCTGAAAACACGAATGGAGTCCCGCTTAGATCAAGACTGTTAATGTTCACATCTTGAACGCTGCAGGTTTTCTGTCTTGGAGTTTTCACTACTATTGTGTGTGTATTCAATGTTTCTAGACTTATTTCTTCTACTTCGAGATTGAACTTGTTCAGAATAAGTTGTGGACGCGACAAAGAGGTATTGCAAGTGACTGCGTATGGTATGCTGTGGTAACAATCGAGTCCTATTCCAAAAGGGTAAGGAATGCTGACATCTCCGCATATGTCTTGACAGCCTGGTTTTGATATGGGTGGATAAGCCGCCTGAGCCGCCTGCAGCGACCAAATAATGAGTGTAGGTAGTGTGATGAGCTGAAACAATGGGTGAAAAAACATTGTGTCCAAATGATTTTGAGCATAAAATATGATATAATACATGATTTAATTGGTTTATAAATGTGTATTCCATCTAGGCTCCAGCACACAAAATTAGAATAGAAAAAGTCAATACATGGAACCTTATATATAATAGCATGGACACTAGCTAAATTGACAGTGATAATATATAAAAAGACGCAACTAGACATGTAGTCAAAAATCAGATTCTTTAAAACAGTGTGAACTGAAGGAACTTATTTGGTATGGATAATGCTTTTATGGGTATTAATTGGTGGTATTCGGAATTATTTGCACTGCAAATTTTCATGTATTATGTCATTCTTATAGTAATGAAAGTTTTATCATAACAAAAATTTGTTTACCATTTTCTAAATGGTAATACATTGCAATGAATTTTGTAAAGAAAATGAAATTTTTGAAGGAGAATAAGTATGACCATTAAGCTATTCAAGAATATTCCTACCGAAGTACACTAACTAACTTTTCATTACCGTTTATACCTTTTTAATACCGATTATGTCAAGGAACAAACTCAACCAAAAGCTTAAGCTGATGGTTGAGGCCCCAGGATATGTTATATACTCTATCAGATTACCAAACGAACCGTTAATATCAATACAAACCTAACCGAAAAACCCAAACCCATATTATAAAGGATTTTGAGCTTATTAGATAGAAAAATAGATCAAGATAGACTATAAAATGAATCATTTCGCAACCTTTACCATCACTCGTGATTCAAACAGCTGCAATAAGATGGAACCACTTGTATATTAACAAAGACTTCTTATTACTGCAACCTTTACCAAGACCAGTCATAATATTTTATTGGTCCTAAGTCAAATAAAAAAAAAAGAAAAGAAATTTCTTTATAAAATTTTGAAGTATAAAAAAATTAAAAATTGAGAGTAACTACAAATTATATATTAATCAGAAAAATTGGAAGTGTTTACTTTCAATGTATAACATCAATCATTATCCGCCTTTCTTCCCACGTGCAGCTTTCCTCATTCCTCCATGACCATAGATTTTCTAGGAAGTGTCTTAAGCTGGAAAAGAAGTTGCTTCTGCAAAACGGAGCTTGCCCGAGCCTCTAAGCAAAAGAGGTATACAATGTTGCTCACTTCCATTAACTGTAGTTGAAGATTTAAGAACACTACTTCGAAGCATCAAATATGTTCAACACAATAAAGAAGAAATAGATCATCAGCAGGCTCAACTTTCAACTATAATGCAACAGTTGAAGAAATAGGTGCAATGTTATCTGCAACTTGTCATATCATGGCCATCTACCATCTTTTGGTACTCAAATGACAAAAACTTTTGATCTAACACAGAAATGAACTATATAGCAGGTGCATAACAGTAAAAAAAAATATAATTTTGTAACTTATAAAGAAACCAGGATTAAGAATTAAGGCAAACAATGGAAACAGTGTATCACAGAAGGATAACAACATTCCATTATCCCAATGCCATAAGTTGGATCCTACCCCTAAGCAAAGCTCGGAAGGTCAGATGTATGCATACCATAGTAAAAACAAACAGCGATTTGAAACTAAAAAAATTATAAATATTTGGCTTCATCGAAAACTGATCAGAATTATATATGTAGAAATAATTCCGCAATTAATTTATAAAAATCAATCTAACAGGACAAAGGCCAAAAAAGGGGCAACCAAAAAGAAATTCAAGCAGACTCCTTACTACTAAAATATTAGGCCGTGACGATTCGTCACATAATCTCACCGTGGCCCACTCGTGAGGACATGGGACACCCGTGGGCTCGGGCCCACAAACCCACGGGTCAAGAGCGTTGATTTGCACATACACTCGGTGAGGTTCATTGTTTCCCAAAACCATATGGCAATAGGAGGATTAGAAGTATATAAACAAGTCTAAAACCCACTTTTTTATCGATGTGGGATCTTGTCTCACATGTGAAGTATTTCCAACATAAAATTGCAATATTAAATGTATAATTCATAGTATGTCAGAATTTGTAACGCGGAGAACTGCATTCATATGTGCAAGATGATACATTTACATAACTTTTCATCTCCAACCCTTCCCCCACCACCCCCTATCCCCAAACAAAACAGAAAAGGTAAAATCAATACCAAACAACAAAATCTATTGTCGAACAAAATAATACTATTCAATGGTAACAAATTCACAAGGTAGCATCTTAATAAGTTCCGTTAAGAAAAGAATGGAAACTAAGCTCAAAATGTAGCACATTGTATCTTGAGCTAGTCTATTCATGGTTGAGTTCTTCAGCAGCAATATTGACACCAAGGCGAGATAGATCCTGACGTAACACATCCGCACCTTTAAATTGCAATCCAATTATTCCAGCATGCACTGCTGCCTCTACATTTTTCATCCTGCCACCATATCCCCGTTGCACCGAATTACACTTATAGAATCAATTTAGATGTCATGAGTAAGTCAAGCTAGTCCTTAAACTTTCACTGAGAAGACATTTCGAATATTTGGCAGTCTCTGACACTATGTTTGGATAGAACGAAATGGAGGGAAAGGAAGGGAAGGGATTTGGATGAATGAAGAATCCATTGTCTGGATAACAAAAAGGAAGGGGAGCGATTTGGAAGGGAGGGGTTTGGAGGGAAATGATGGACAAACTTTGTTAAGAATACATCTCTCCTAAATTGTTAATAATTTGGAGGGAGAACAAGCATTTTCCTTTCTTTTCTCTTCCCTTTCCTTCAAGACAAAAAAAAAAAAAAAAAAAAAAAAAAAAAAAAAAAAAAACCACTCTCCCCTTCCTTTCGGACCTTTCCCTTCCTTTCCCTTCCCCTTCCCTTCCTTTCCCTTCCCCTTCCCTTCCTTTCTTTTCTCCCTAATTAAAGTATTCAACATGGACAAGACTAAATTGCAAATTTTTTAGTGTAAACCAGCCAAATTGGATGCATCAAAGAAATAGAATTTCTAGCTTACAGTACTAAGAAATCATTCAAATTAAGTAGACATTTGGCAAGAAACAAAGACTTGCTACTTCAGGATAATATCCACACCAAATAGAAAACAATAACAAACTAAAGAAACTTATAGGATGTTACAATATACATAGTCACCTAATCCAAAAGTTCAGATTTGCAGGTTATCCATGTTCATATAGAACCTACTTTCCAGTCAACAAAACTATGTTCAAACCCAATACTACAGAATGAGTTCAAATTCAAGCTTCAGCCAGGGGTCGGATTTTTACCATATGACTAAATTTCAGGTGAAATAAATTTCCTTTCATCACAAGACAAACACTGACCAACTATTGGTCTTAGACAAGGCAGATATATACTAATAGCAATCACCTGTCATCAATGAAGATGCAGCTTCCAGGTTCCACCTCAAGGTATCTGAGAACTTCACTATAGAAATCAGGGTCAGGCTTTTGTTTTCCTGGACAAAAGAAAAAACAAAATTAATGTTGAGTAAAAGCCAGTGGGCTTCAGATTGATTTTCTTCCTTTTTAATCCAAAAGGGAAGAGCAAAAGGGAGAGACAAGCAAGAGAAAAGGGAAATAATGATGGTCGATGGATTCATCTTCATTTAGAAGAAGTATATAACAGGAGACAGCAGATAAATTTTCTCAAATATATGACCATTGCAAAATAAATCACTGATCACAATTGGGCTTTAGAGTTCGAATTCAAACAAACAATAAATGACATAAGATAGAGATGAAAGTGGTCACATGATGATGCTATCAGACTTTATGCCCAACATAAAGAAAGTTTGAAATTGGAACCAAAAAGGAGCAGCAAATATCATAGATCAATTCAGTAAGAGGAAATAAACAGAAAAATATGTTCTAAAAGACGACATGAAAAGAAACAGAGGAACAATATTGAAACACGACATGAAAAGAAACAGAGGAACAATATTGAAACACGACATGAAAGCGCAACCATGATCTAAAAGTTTATTTTAGCAAACTCAAAATAAATTCTACTTTAGTACCAGTTCAAAGGAATTGCATAGGTGCCAATCCTTAATACCGACCTTGTTCACTACCACAAAGGATTGAATAGTTAGCCTGACTATACATAACCATTTACAAAGCATAGCTTTGATAATTATAATATGAAAAGTGGCAATCATCAAATACACTTTTGTTACATCTTAATACTATGGTGAACTTAACAAATGTGACTTCTTTCGGGCTAGGAGTTTGTTTAATAGTGCAATGCAATGCGGATTTATAAGCTAAACCCACCATCAAGAAAAATAGGAACCATATCTAAAATCAGAAAGATAATTTGAAAATCTATAACAGAAATTTCACTTTTTTTTATAATACAATGTTAAGGGCAAAATGAATCGCAATCAGCCATAGAAGTGAAAGTACAATGTACCTATTTTACAGGAGCAAAATGTCCAAGACAAATAATTTGATAACTTCAACTTATCCTCGATCATTTGATACCTGTTACAATTCATTAATGATCAAATAACACAAGCGAATGGAAGGACGATTACATTTAAAAAGATATAGAGTTACTATATATGAAAGGCATGAAGAACTACCAGACTGGATAATTTGTGAAAGCGTGCATTTCATAGTTGTTAATTTTTAAAGCACGAAGCAATTCTTCAACACCATCCAGAAAGGAATATCCTCTTTTGATGCAAGTTTTAAGGCCTACAAACAAATTTAAGGTTTCAGCATTAACAAGTAGCTTAGTATCACATATTCATGCTAGAAATCCTAGTAAAGTAACAAATAAACAACAGATGAGGGAAACACCAAAAGTGAAGTTGTAAAAGTAGCAATAGATACGTATAATGAAAAGTTTATTTGCATGCTTGGCGCATTAAAAAAGCAGTCTATCACTCAATTTTAAATTCACAGAACCAAGAAATAAGGCAGGTAACAGAGATAACCTTTGTGATATAAATACAAAAAGACAATTAAATTTTATCATCACTACTCACGTTGTCATACAATTATAAAGTCAACAATCCAACTCAACTGGCTAGAATCTGCAGACAAAACTGATACATTTGTTAACATGGCTTGTACACAACAAGACGCGCATAAGAGGAGAGTTGATTGCATATAAATCCGATAAGGTAACCTAAACCAATTGGTAGTTGGAGGAGTAGCCCATCAAGCTTATATATTAGACAACCTCTCTCTAACTTTTTAATGTGGGATCACATATGAGTTATTTTCCAACACTCCCCCTCACATTTTAGTCTATTTTTTTAATACGGTGAGAAAGCCATTCTTTTTGAACCCGCAAACCGTTTCTTTATGGAAGACCGATTTTTTTGTTTCTAATTGATCGGAAACCGCCAGCTCTGATACTATGATAAATTTGATAACGGATATGTAAATAACAAGACCCGCCTAAGAGAATAGTTGACTGCACATAAATCCGATGAGGTTCCATCCTAAACCAATTTGGTAATAGGAGGAGTAGCCTAAGCTTATATGTTAGTCAACATCTCTCTAATTTTTCGATATAGGATCACATGTGGGTTATTCTCCAATAAAAATGCCATGACTTCACTAATATTCCTTCATCCCCATAAGTTTGAACCATATACTATATCAGGGTACCCCTTTAAGTTTCCCCTTCATCCATTTACAAATGTGTGTCACTATTTCCTCTTTATCTCTCTCCTCTCACTTGTTTCTCACCCACCCACATGCTTTTCCCTCAAAGAAAAATTATTCCTCCGCATCATAGTGCAAAAACAAGAACACATCATATATGCCATATCCTTAAAGTTTTAAAATTTACCTAAAAGACATTACCCGCATCGTAAAGGTGTAAAAACAACCGCATTTTAGGCTATTCTAAATGATATCTCATGGCTTAGGCCAATATTTGGCGTTATGACAACCGCTTCATCTCCGCTACCACAACTATATTTTTGTAACATGCTCTACATGGAGCAAACTTATAGGAGTATTGAAAAAATGACTAGGATCTTCATGTTTCCAGGTGTAATACTTGTTCAGTGACCACTCAGGCCCTTACTCTTAGACATATATTACAAGACAAGACTGCACACAGATAGTTATGGTCATGATTGCTTAATGTTCCAAGAAAACAACACTAAACTTTGTTTTCAAGTAGACACAGTATAGCTGGCTCTGTCCCTCTTTCAAACAGTTGCTCATAATAACCCTACACTAAAAGTTATATTTCCCTGAAAAAGTTAAATCAATGAAGTGTACATGTATTCTCATATAAGTTTCAGAAACCAACATTATAAATGAGCACCTTGAGCTATGAAGAAACATCTTTATAATCATTGTCTCTAGAGTTTAGAGCATAAATTACAGTTCATATTTTATAATTCTGTGAACTGACATTGACATGGCATAAAAACTATTAAAATTTACGAACTATCTAAGATAGATCCGGTTTCTCCGTGGAAAAGTGAAATTGGCTCAAATTGTAGGTAGCCCGCAACAAGTTAAAAACTCATGGTCCATAAACAAAACTTGTTTATAAAACAATTCACAAGAAACAGTGGCTATACATTGTCATACTTCGGAATTTTTTGTAATGCCTCGTCCACAAAAGTAAAGGAAAGGAAATAAAAAATGTTACATCTTCAGTTTTGACATAAAGTTTACCATCATCAACAAGACAGTTCCACTCACCTTCAAGATCAAAGTGTCTTCCATCTTTGAAGAACTTTCTGGCTAATTCATCCTGCATATATCAAACTAACAGTTCTTTTAAGAAGGTGATAATTAAACGAACAATCTGTACTAAAATTTGGAACCCAATGGCACAGTTTTTTTCCAAAGTCCAAAAAATAATGCTTAACAGTAAAAGTAATAAAATTTACTAAAAGATAAGACTGGAAAAAAATATGAAAAAGATAAATAAATGATAAAACATTTGAAGTTGAAACATAACAAATCCAAATCCCCACATCTATTATTTATATTTTTCAATGCTATTAGTTTGATGTTGCCATAAATTCTAGTTTAAGAACACTTTCGATTTTATATCACTAGAATCTTAACATTTCTTAATTTTAAGAATCATGCAGTTAGGAATTTGGACCAATGCTAAAAGCCTAACTTTGTATGATGTAAACATGCAAGCAATTTTGAAGCTTTCGATGAACAGACACAAGTATTAGTGTATTGTTTTGTTTTATTTGCTGTACTTAGGATCCTTAGGTTCAGTTTTTTTTAGTTTCTTTCCCTCTTGCTGGCACTGTTTCGTTTGTTACTATTTTTATTGCTAGTTATAGCTTGTTTTTTCTGTTTGTGGAAAGCTTCCTAGCATATTTTGGCGGTTGGTGTACAGCTAGGGATTGACAGCCCTAGTATTCCAGGTGATTTAGGCTGCGCCATTTCATCATAGAAAGAGAACTGCAAAATACAAGCAGCTAGGAGAGAACACAAACCCAGAAAAAACAATGAAACTAAAAGGGAAGAAATCACCTTTTCTTTAAAAAAAACATTATTTTGGGATATTTCAATAACAGAAAACAGGTATAAGTCAGAGTACAAGAACGTAACAAATCCAGCTATATTCAATGTTTCACATGAAGCATAACAATAATAGACTGATAATGATATGTTTTACAAGAAGATGATGCAGTCATATTTAGTCATTCCCACGTATACCTCATCAATTAGTCCCTTCTCGAATTCATTCCAGGCAGTTGGATGCTTGCACTCCAGCAATTCCTTCATGGACATGCTAAGCATAGCATGAAATCCACAAAAGACAAGATCAATGCATTATTTATGATAGGATGCAACTCCGAATGAATACTAATCAAACAAACAAAAGACATCATTTTCAACTCTTACCTTGCACTAATTCTTTAGTCAGCAGAGTTGTTTTGTAAATGGAAAAACACAAACAGTAAGGAGAAATGCTTTTAATAGTAATCTCCAGTTGAGATAAGACACTAACATTCAAAACACATAGATGAACCCAGACTATCCTATAAGCTACACTGCCTACACCCAAATATATCTTATAGTGCTCTCATCAGATGACTACACCAGCTCTTATATATAGCATATGGAAAAACTGTTTTGAAATTTATTTCGATTTTAGAGTTTAGACAATGCTGTGAAAATAATTGAGTTTCTTCTAATAAGTCTGATAGACTAACTAGTGTACAATACGAGCGACGGAACAAGATATAAAAACAGCCCTAGTGAACTCTTTGAAATTAAAATTGTTGTAGTTCTGTCATGAATCTAAGGTAACAAGAAGATTGTGTTGAGGCGAGATGGGTCAAGGTGGACTTGCTTGGGCAAAGCAAGTACATAATGGCTCGTGGAAACATTACTCGGCGAGCAACTATGATGCTTGGGCGAACATTCAGTGGCATGGACGGGCAGATTGCGAAGAATGCAAGCAGAAGCTCCGAGATGCATTTTGCTTGGGTGAGCATATTTTGGGATCGTGCCCAAGGAATAGGGGCCCATTTCTAAGGCAAAAAAATCTGTACGCACAGCAATTATTCTTCGGTTTTTAGAGTTCTATTAGATTGTAATAACCTAAATTAATTAGGGAATGTTTAGTATAAATAGAGCATAATAGACTTCAGATTATTTGTACCACAAAATATTGGAGCTTAGGCTAAAAGAATCCCTAGCCTCAACACCTTAATTCTAAAGTCAATAACTCCAAGTTTTGATCATCATTTAATACAAGAAGGCCACCAGGGAGGGACATAGCTCAAGTAAGTTGAAACTTAGTAAATTTTTAGTTACTTTATTTCTTTAATTATTACTTACAAGTTGATATTCTTAGATACTACATTCTAGTATTTAATATTCAGCAACAGCACTCTAAAACCAATCCTAGGCTCATATATTGCTTCCGCAACATTGCTCCTCATTAGACAACCAAGTAATTGCCGCTTACATCAAAAACTAAAACCATCTTCAGCTTCACTACCCAACAACTTCAGCACCTTGACTACGCCTATCTAATAACTCTTGGCTTCATTTTCAGACCCACCTAATATCCTCATCTATTTCATCACAAATTTGATTGCAGAAAGAATCTGTTAAAGCACAAGATCACTACTTTTTTTTCCAATCATGAAAACAGTAAATATTATCTAGTTATCATCTCCCATATGAATTAGTTCTCAGGCTCTCAGCTAATTTTCTCCATTCCAATTATCAGAAAGAAAAAGTCTTTCAAGATTTACTATCCTGAAATTAACCAGAAGCATACAATCACAAACAATGCTAAAAAAATCATCAGAAAATTCATAAAGATTGTCTGACCCCCAAATCTTAGTTTATTTTTTTTTAAAAAAAGTACAACACCACAACCAAACCAAGACAATTTTGAACCATTTCAGACCATTTTGGTATGATAATCCAATTTTTCAGCAATTTCATTGTTAAGACTAAAGCTTCAATTTCTACTAAAATACATACAGGAGTATGATAAGATCTTCAGTCAACCCAACTCAAATAATCAACAATTAAAACAAATTACAGTTCTAAACTTTTCAGTTGATCCAAAAAGCTAAAACTTAATCACACACAATAAGAATAAGGATAAGAGTTTAAAAATTACCCAAAAAAAGCGGGGATATCATGGTAAAACGGGTCACGTACAATAGTATCCATAACATCAAATAACAAAATGGGCAATTTCCTCTTCTCCATTGGAACATCAATAGTCATAGATGAGTCAACTGGTGTGGTAAAATTGTTGCTATCATTCATGGTGATGAAACTTCTGGTGTTTAATCTTGGTGGGTCTAGAGATATATTTAGAGGGAAAGAAATTGTGGGTTTAAAAAAAAGGGCCATATTATTGGGAATTTAATTTTTGTGAAGGAAATTGTGTCAACTTTCAAACGTGCAACTGAAAGAAATCGGATTTGGTTAGAAAAACTGCGAGAAACTGGAATCAAATCGAATCGAATCAAATCAAATTAAATCTGCCTTCAATTGATCAAGTATTAGTGCAGAAAAACTAGAAGTGGTGCCTAAAATGCCTGCTGATAGAAGATACACTTATGAAGTGAAGTAGGTCATCAATCAATATTCTAGAGTTCAAGAAAATGTAGAATCATTAAGGTAGTGTTTGGGAATGAGGATTTTATTTGAAAATTTGGATTTCAATTTAGAAATTTGAAATCATGAATTTGGAAATAACAAGTCTAGAGCTCTTATTTTAAAATTCATAACCCACTCTTATTTTCTTAAGTTATTAAAATTTGGATCAAATCTACATTCTCAAATTTTAGAGTAGCCAAACACATAATTTGCCCAAATTTATATTTGCAAATGAAATTCATGTTCCCAAACATACCATAATTGAATTTTAGAATAACGATTTTATAAAATAACTAAAAGTTTATAAATACTTCCTCCGTATTCAATTATTTGCAACTTAGGGGTCCTTTACGGACTCCTAGGCAAAACTTTTAGTAGTGTATTAAAATAGATTAATGAGGTTAATGGGGTGGGATTATAGTATTATAATATTAAAAAGTAAGAGAGAGTATTAAAAAGTATGAGAGAGAGTATTAAAAAGTAAGAGAGAGTATAAAAAAGTAAGAGAGATAATAAAAAAGTAATAAAAAACTTTCTACAAAAGGAAAAAAAAAAGAAAGTTGCAAATAATAGAATACGCCATTTTTAGTAAAAGTTGCAAATAACCAAATACGGAGGAAGTATAAATGTTCAAATTACTTAATGTTCAAATAACTAAAATTGAATTTTGAACACATAATTGTTAATTTTATAATGTTAAATTATAGAATGTTGTGATCTGATGGTGACTTGAGTGCACTAAATAAATTCTATGTGTTAGTGAGAATGCATAGAAGTGGAATTCTATGAGTACATTAAGCTGGTGGATTAATATGTGGGTTAATGGTGGTGTTTAAGTGTGGTTTAATACCATGAAGTTATGAAGAAAATAATGTATTACTTAATATGGTATGAATGAGGATTTGATGAGGAGTTACAAAAGGGTTGTGGTGCAACAATAAGATACTTTGAACAAGTTATCAAAGGGGCTAGTGCTCGAACGAGGAGGTTAAGGCTCGAACTTGATGATATTAGAGGTTGTAATACATCGTTCGATCTCTAACATAGCATCGTTTTCAATTGGTATCAGAGCGAAGTTGTTATTATTGTCATTTAGAGGTCATATTGGTGCAACATGGCTACAATGAAACTCGATATTGAAAACTTTGATAAGAGCGTGAACTTTGGCTTATGGCAAGTCAAAATGAAAGTAGTTTTGATAAAAAAAAAATGGAGTGCATAAAGCACTTGATGGTAAGGAGAAGATGTCCAAAGGCACGAGTGAGGCGAAATGAGAAGAAATGGATGCGAAGGTTCTTTCAGCCATACAACTTTACTCTCTAACGAAGTTTTGAGAGAAGTTATAAAAGGAAATTTAAAGGCATTTGGAAAAAAATTGGAATCACTCTACATGCAAAAGAGTGTTACCAATCGAATTTTGTTGAATATATCCGATTGCAAGAAGGAAAGCCGATGAAACCGCACCTTGATGAATTTTACTCAACAATTATGGATATGCAAAATATTGATGTAAAAGTGGATAGGACTTGACTATCTTATTGTTGGTTCACTACCACCTTCATTTAAGCACTTTAGGGAAACATTATTGTATGGAAGAGACATATTGAGTAGCGAGGATGTTAAAAAGGTCTTAACTCAAAATGACCTTATTGATTCTCAATTCGCTCAAAAAGAGTTCGAAGATTCCAATGATGCTTTGTTTGTGAAGGAGTCGGGTAGGAACAAAAGGGGAATGAGTTGCAACTTTTGCAAGAAGAAAGGTCATCTCAAGAAAGATTGTTGGAAATTAAAAGCCAAACAATCCAATGAAAGCAAGTCCACAAAAGTTATCGCCGCCGAAACTAGATATGTTGAAGGTGAGAAATACGATGTTGGTGCTCTTGTTACTAGTGAATACAAGGGTAGTGATTCTAGGATTTTGGATTCGGTATGTTTGAGACACATGACTTTTAACTCTAATTTCTTCTCAACTTATCAAAAGGTTGATGGAAGGAACGTCATTATAGGCAATGAGGCTAGTTGTTCGATAGTTGGTGTTAGAGATGTTAAATAAATCATGTTTGATGGCGTTGAAAGAACATTGATCGGAGTCCTTCATGTTCCAGAAATGAGTAGAAACTTAATTTCCCTTAGTATTTTGGATTAGAAGGTTATAGAAGCATTGGTGAAGGTGGAGTTTTGAAGGTTGGCAAGAGTCCTAATTTGATCATGAAAGGATCCATAAATGATGGCTTGTATATGCTTGTGGGTCAACCTTAATTAGTTCGACTTGTGTGTCCACTACTTCAGCCAAGCACGATAATGGTGATGATGTTACTTCTTTAAACAACAAAAGTTCGAAAATAATTCCAACATACCCTAATGAGTCCATGGGATATGTGGATTTGATTGGTAATTGAATTCATACTCTTTTGTGAGCCCTTTGAGGGCATTTATTGCATGTGTCATGTTTGTGCACATGTGTTATCTTTATTTCTATTTTGTTTTTTTTTGAGTATGTAATGTGGTGTAAGTTGTTATATATATTATGTTTGGAGTGAATTGGAGAATGTCATTTGACTAGGGTGAACTCAAGTCAAGGTGGAGATTGTTGTGATTTAATGGTGACTTGAGTGCACCAAATAAATTATATGTGTTAGTGAGAATGCACCAAATGAAGTCATGTTCGTTGATGTCCTTTTAGTTATTTTGGTTATGCTTTCTTTTAAACTTATTAATTATTATCCTATTCTAATCTTGTCCTTCAAGTCATGTTTGGTCTTACTCGCCCTATTTTTAAGTATCTCGAGCTTTAACTTTCTATCTTCCTAATACCGATTTGCTAATACGTCGTGTTTGCACATACTCAAACCATCTTGAACAATTATATTTCATCGTTTCCTCAATATATGTAACTCCTAAACCATTTCTTATATCTTCATATCGAATTCTTTCTCTTAAGGTATGCTTACTCACCAATTGAAGCGTTAAAATAGCCGAAATACTATATTCTCTACTTAGAAGAAAGCTTAACTTAACCCAGTAGAATACTTTGATATAGAGTTGCTTTAGGAAATTATTGGATACAAAGTCAAGAGTGCAATATTCAAACTGATTTCTCCTTTTGTATTCCTAGTTCTATACCGAAAACCTACATGAACGTCTTATAGCCATTGCGACATATCCCTTCATGCCAATTCTAATCACCTTCAATATAAAAGCTTCTCATTCATTAGTGTGTTTTGCACCATATCGATCACCGATATCCCCCAAAATTTCTTTTTAATTGATTTCTCTATCCCCACTTGCGGTGTATATGCACTAATGATGTTCAAAATTTCTTTGCAATATACAATTTTCATTCTTATAAGTCTATTGTTCTTTTTACATATTACTACTACATATTTAGATGTTCGTCATCTGTAATAACACCAACTCTATTTCAATTTATATCTTGTCTCGAGCACCACAATTTATATTTTTGTCTTTACCTATCATTGTTTTGGCCCTATCTCAAACCTGTTTTGTCTTTGTAGATATAAAAAATTAATTATTCTCATTTCCATGATATCAAACAACTCTAAAAACCTATCATTCAAGCAACTAATGCTCTAAGATTCCATTCCCAACTTAATACTCTTGATTTTCCTTAACCTCCTATGTTTAAAACCTATGTGCCCATGCTCATTTAACACTACTCTCAAGCCATGTGGGCGTCCTGGTGCAGTAAAATAATCTGCTCTTACTCATTTGACACCATACTCGAGCAATGTGGCGTGTTACTTTTGGAAGACGACCTAATAACCTTTAAATAGTGTTCACAACACTCCGACTTTAGAGTTCCACATTGTTGAGTAGGGGAGGCCCTCACAATAACTAATTATTGGATTATGATCATAAGATGTGACTTGGTTTGCAAAGATAGTTGCCATTAAGCTACCGCTCAACCTCCTCTTTAATCTATGTTTGGGACCTACAACAAGCAATAAACACTCACAAACGAATTTTTAGGACATAAGTTAAAAAGCGTAAGTTCTAAGAATAACGTCCTAAATTCGATTCTCGTTGACTAAGTAGAAACCAAATTCAATTCTGGTTGACTTTCTTCGATACCCTCCTCCCCCTAGCTAACCTGTGTGCTGTTCCAAAATAACTTACGAGGAGGTTCCATATGAACCTTTATTAGAATTCTTAATATTGATTTTTAAAAATTTCCCAAGTTTTTTCACACAATTCCGTGTAGAATCCACGAATCTACATCCAAATTCCCCTCCACTTTCTGGATTTTTATCAATAGATTTTATATGTGGATTCATTTGATTTGTTGATTCACCTCCCCAATTCCAAATTTCATCTACCCACAACTCAAAATTCCCCTATTCAATCAATTTTTGCTGAAAAAACCAATCATTTTCCTGTAATTGTTGAGAGATTTGATCAGAAATGCTATCTACGTCAAACTCAGCTTTGTTTCCTTTACCTTCTTATAATGGGTACTCACGTTCCACTATATTTTCTGATTCTAAAGTTTTTGCCAGCATTCCCAATGGGATTTTTAGACAGAGGAAACTTGTTCTTTGTTCTTGTACCCCTTTTCGAAATGAGATTGATGAGTTTTCTGCACTTAAATTGAGTGTAAGTACTTTTGCTCTGATTACTAATTCAATTTAGGTTCGACCCTCGATTTTTCTCTCACAATTTTATTGCTTTTATTTATTTTGTTACATTTGTATTTCAATTTAAGAGCTTTTTATAATGTCTAATAAATTGGGGGAGCACCGGCTCTTAGTAGAAATTTCCATATCAATTTGATTATATGCATTTCAAATATGTATACCTTTACTTCAGTTTTCAGTCTGATATTCTTGTGAACTCTGTTGAAGTAAATGTTTGCTGGGTTTTTGCATCTGTGTATCAATTGTATTAGGGTTCTTCAGATATAAAGTTATCAAACCCAATCGATGAGCCTGAGGATGATTCTGATGTGCTTATTGAGTGTAAAAATGTGTACAAATCATTTGGGGAGAAACACATTCTAAGAGGTGTGAGCTTCAAGGTATAACTTTTTATATGATGCCCAATTGTTCATGCTTGTTACTTCCTAAAATGTGTTGATCTTTTGCAACTGCTTGTAGATCAGACATGGAGAAGCAGTTGGAATAATTGGACCTTCTGGAACTGGAAAGTCTACCATTCTGAAAATTATTGCTGGACTTCTTGCTCCAGACAAGGTGAACTATCACTTTGATCTTTTGGTTCTTGCTCTTTTGTTAATTAGTTGTAAAATTGAGTCTGACTATCGCGATGATCAGGGTGAGGTCTATATCCGAGGGAAAAAGAGAGAAGGATTGATCAGTGATGAGGAGGTCTCAATATCCGGTCTTCGTATTGGTTTGGTAATTTTTTGTTTGAGTTATGATCATTTATTGGTGTGGTTGTGCGACATATATGGTTGCTGACTTTTGTATGGGCTGATAGGTTTTTCAAAGTGCTGCATTGTTCGACTCTTTAACTGTGCGCGAAAATGTTGGTTTCCTTCTGTAAGAAGCTGTGCTTGTGATTCTCTATTACTTTTATCTCTTCTGAGGATTTCTTGTGGGTTTTGATGTTAATTCTCGCTCACATTTCGCTTGAACTTAGGTATGAGAACTCTAAAATGTCAGATGATCAAATTTCTGAGCTGGTAACTGAAACGTTAGCTGCAGTAGGACTAAAGGTATGCTATTAGCGATGGTCATGTGTAAACTTTACTTTGAGTCATCCATAGTGTTAGTTCAGGTTTGTGATTGTTAGTTTGCTGCTAAGGTTATTGAATAGCAAAGGGAACTC
The DNA here is from genome assembly GCA_019776075.1 of Amaranthus palmeri. NCBI lineage: Eukaryota > Viridiplantae > Streptophyta > Magnoliopsida > Caryophyllales > Amaranthaceae > Amaranthus > Amaranthus palmeri. Next base: position 150,845 of record JAAKBH010000093.1, on the reverse strand, counting down.
TCTAAATTATGCTAGGAAATTTATACAGTAACTATTTGTAGGGGGTTGAGGATCGATTACCTTCCGAGTTATCTGGAGGGATGAAAAAACGAGTTGCCCTGGCTCGTTCTATTATCTTTGATACCACAAAGGAGACCGTGGAACCCGAGGTACGTCCATTACCTTATTCGTAATCTATTTTCATATATTATAGGAAGTTTGTCATATGATTCTCTCTTGTTTGCCCATATATTCCGAAAAGCTCCCACATCGTTTGCATGTGGGGGGCAATATTACGGGAATGGAGTAGTTGTTTAGTGAACAAATTATATCACATTTAGGCTTTGTTTGGATGGAGGGAAAAGAAAGGAACGGATTTGGAGGGATGGAGATCCCCTTGTTTAGATAGCGAAAAAGGAGGGATGAAGTCCCTTCATTTTGTTAACATCCAAATCTTTCCTAAGATTTGGAAGTAAAATGAAATTCTTTTTTTTTCCCTCCCTTTCCTTTCTATACATACAATGGAGTCTTTTCCCTCTCTTCCCCTCCCCTCCCCTCCCTTTCCCTTCCTTTCCTTACCCTTCCCTCCCTTTCTTTTCTCTCCTAATTTGATATCCAAACATAGTGCTAATGTCAATTTGTCATCAAGTGGTTTATGAGTTGGCAAGTGCCTTGACACTTTTCCAATATACTTATGCTTGTGAGATTAGAACCTCTAGAGGATACCTTATGTATTACTATGATGGATTAGAGTTTCCTGCTTTTTTAAAAATGTTTTCTTAGATTTATACAATTTGTAATATTTTCAAATGGGGTTGAGATGAAACTTTTTCATTATATCTTGAAAATATTGGTGTAGTTGATTTATGTTTTTTTTAGTTCTTCAAGCTTGTTGTAATAAACAATGCCAATATAAGTTTTAAGGATCTTTTGTTAGATGGGATTAATTATATTTTGTATATAGTTCCCGTCCATCTTAGATTCCACATAAAATCCCTTTCTTTTTCTTTACCTTTAGTGAAAGACATAGACAACACACAACAACAACAACAATGCCATAGTTTTAACTCCTAAAGATTGGAGTCAACTATATGAACCAATAAATCACTACATCTTTTAATGTTCTTCTATGCATAGTGACACCAAATCCCCTGTCCTGAGCACCGCAATTCATATTCCTGCCTTTCACGTACTATCATTTTCATCCTATCTCTAGCTCATCTTGTATCTTGTAGGCATAAAATGTAATTTTTCTCTTTTTTGCGTGATATCCACTAGCTCTAAAGATCTACCAGTCAAGTTACCAATATTCCATGAACCCATTCTTAAGCTAAGACTTTTGGTTTTCCTCAACCTCCTATGCTTAAATCCCATGTGCCCTTGCTCATTTGGCACCACACTCGGCCTGTGGCATGTCATTTCTGGTCGACAACCTAGCAACCTTTATGTACTTTTCACTACACCCAAGCGTAAGAAGTGAAGTGCGTCGCTGAGTAAGGGACGCCACCACGAGAATTTATTTTGGTTCTTGATAGTGGGATGTAACTAAGTTTTTTTGAGCTAGTTGTTAGTAAACTACCGCTTATCCTCCTCCTTTATTCAGGCTTGGAATTGGCAATAAGTGAAAAATACTCGCTGGAGGTAGCATTCTATAGTGGGATATCTCAAAAAAGGGTATAAGTTTTCTATTGTGGGATATGATTTGAAAATATAGCCCAATTATCAAGTTCTGATTTTAGTTCTCGTTCTTGAAAAATCTGAGAATTATGTATGCATTTACTTTTGTCTCAAGTCAAAATTTTGATTGTAGAGTCTTGATGCGTATAATGAATGCTGTAGCATTTTAATTGCTAACTTTTCAATAAAATGCCCATTTGGTTGCTTCCAAAAGTCCTCATTCGATAACTTTTGTGATGCTTATCCAATGTGCCCATTGCACTACTGATAAAATGTTACTTTTCTTTCGCACATCACATATGTTCTTTGACTAGTTGCAAATGCTCATTTTTCTATTTAGTATGTTCATTTATTTTTTTCGTAATCTCAAAACCTGGATGGTGTCAATTCAACAACTTCATTCCTTCTCATGTTACATATGAAGCATCATTTATGGTTGGAACTTTTTGTTTGCATACTCATGCATGCTTGTAGTAATGTGTGATTGGCATATCTCTACTAAAGTGTGAACTGTCCTACTTTTTGGCAGGTCCTCTTGTATGACGAACCAACAGCTGGGCTTGATCCAATTGCCTCAACTGTTGTAGAAGACTTGATCCGATCTGTTCATATAAAAGGTGAAGACGCAGTAGGAAAGGCAGGGAGGGTTGCTTCTTATGTAGTTGTAACTCATCAACATAGTACCATTAGAAGAGCAGTTGATAGGTAATCTCTCATCCCGTCATTTGATTTGATTTGATAATATTCAGATAATAGGCTGGGCTTTAAAGCATAAATTGAAATATTCTGGAGCTACTAGATAGTCATCAAAATCTTAAGCACCATGTAAAAACTGGCATTCTATAGAGTTCTGTTTAAAGGACTGAAGCCATTTTGGTAGATTGTCGTTCCGAGGAATCTTGAGTACCTGATTATTGATAAAATGAATATACGTCTTTTTTTTACTTATATTGTTAGTAGCTTTGAATCATTTTTCTTGGGCCGGGGTGTAAACCACATATCTTTCCGGCAACTGGATGGGACTTGCTATGAAAAGAATTGATCCATGACCGTCACTGATGACTTCTGTTTGGTTCAGGTTGATTTTCCTGCACGAAGGGAAAATTGTTTGGGAAGGATTGACTCATGAATTCGCCACCTCACCTAGTCTCATTGTTCAACAGGTAATAATCATCGTCTTCTTCAGGATTCATATTATATCAACTCATGAATACTGTTTGAAATACTACATTTTTTGGTGCATGTCCAGTTTGCATCGGGGAGTTTGGAAGGACCAATCAAATATTAGTCGATTTTTTTTGGAAAACATGAGTTTGATAGATGGACGTCAATCGTCAAAGCAGAAGAGATCTAGCTGGCCGTTGGTGAAGATGCCTGCCACTGTTATGCAGTTGGTTCGAGAAGCTGGGCGTTTCACACCATGCAAGGTAACAAGAACGATGAGGAATGAGACTGACTAACATCTGCTTGACGTTTTGCACCTCTTTTGAAGACGCTGCTGTATACTGCTTTGGTTTCCATTGCGGAGGATGGGATTGCAAACTCAACACGTTGTTTTTTTCTCGGTTTTACTAGTACCCATTATTTGACATCAGGTCATCTGTATTTCTGTCTTGTGTATTCACTTCTGATCAGTATTAATGAGTTTCACAAATCATGGAAGTATTTATTTTGGTAAATTCCAATTTGTAGTTCTTTTGGGTAGTTTTTTCCAGCTTCTCACAATCTGGGCAAGTTCGCCTCGGTGTTCATGTTCGGGCATAAAAATCTATCGTTGGCAAACTTATAAACTTTTACAGTGTAGAAGAATACATTTTTGGAAGATCAGAAAGATTTGTGTAAGAGCTGAAAAAGAAATACCAATACCATTATATATGCGATTTCACTCATTTGGAGGTAATGAATTCCTCCACCTCCCCCTAGGGTAAATTTATACCCAAAATAAGAAAACTTGTTATTTTCTCTATTTTTTCATTACCTTCTAATTCATTCTATTTCTTCTACCTCTCCAATAATCAAATTCATTTAATCATCTACCTAATTAACCTTAAATTCCTACTTTGATTTTTATTACCCCTTAAATATTTACTCTCAATCCAAGCGACCCCTTAAGGGAAATATTTACCATTCATATTAAGAGAGTAGAAATCAACAAGTTTCTATAGCCTACAATACTGAAATACAAGCTTAAGTAACATTCAATCAATTGCAGACTTTCAAGAGGAAAGAGAAAGGAAGGTGATGACTGATTATATAAGTTTTGAGGATGAGATGTTTTTTTGCTTTAAATGTTTGTATGTGTGATTACCAAATTGTGTGCTAATTTGGATAATAGTAGCTTTTATTGATGAAAATGCATAGTTTTTTTAGGAACAAGATTGAAGATTTATAAAATCAGCAATTCTCCTGAGAGACCGTCTTTATAAGAGACGGCTTTCTAAGCCCAACCCGACAATTAGAAAAAGAGAAAAACTTAAAAATTCACGCACGTGTTTTAACATATTTGAAATTGGTATTATAACCTATTGAATTTGGTGTCTTAGCCTATAAAATTTGGTATTTTAATATATTGAATTTGGTATTTGGAGTAGGCGTTTTAACCTATTAAATCCTAAAGTTATTAATCTATTCAAGTTTTTATTTTAACCTATTAAAGTCGGTATTTTAACCTATTAAATTTGGCGTTGTAACCTATTGCAGTTGGTTAAAAGTTAAAACACTAGCTTTAAAAATCAACTTCAACAGGTTACAACAACAACTTTAATTACCAACTTAAATAAGTCAAAATACTTATTTAAGCAGTTTAAATACAACAACTCGAATAGGTTAAATTACCAACTTCAATATATTAAAATACCAACTTAATTTGTTGAAACGCCAACTTAAACAAGTTAAAATGCAAACTTATGCTGCATAAAACACTAACTTAAACATGTTAAAATACCAAGTTCAATAGGTTAAACTACCAACTACAATTGATTAACAACATAACATTAAAACAACTCTAAATAGGATAAAATACCAACTTCAATAGATTAAAAAGCCAACTCCAATAGGTTAGAATACCAACTTTAATATGTTAAAACACCAACTTCAAATAGGTTATACAACACGAGTGTTTTGTAGTTGTTTTTTAAATAATAATGGGTCTACCTACTTGAGACACATCTTTTATAAAGATTGATATTGGAGTTTAACTGTTTAAATATGGAATTCGCTAAATCACGATAATGATTGTGATAAACCTAAAAAGTTTTGTTTTAACATTCATATGACAAAAAAACTCAACAGATTTAATTTAAATCACTAAAAAGTTTGAGTGTAAGATACAAATGACAAAAAGATCAACATAGATTTAATAAACAAAATTATCATCTTTGTGTTGGAAAGGTTTCTCCTACTCGGAGTAATAACTCCTCTAAGTATTTAAGGAAGCCAAAACTAAAAAAGTTTTACACTCACTTGATTGTTCTTTTGAAATAGCAAACAAGTGATTATATAATTGTTTTTACTTTTTAATGATAAATTATAATGAAGACTTGTTTGATGTTAGCAACAGGCAATAGCGAACTAAGCTTTACTTAATTTTTTGTCTAACTTTTTTCTTGCTTGTTGTTACTAACAGTGAACAAAATCTGATCTAGACTCAAATATAAAGACACTTATTTTGAATATTAATTTCTATAAAGCTTATTTTAAAAAATCAATTAGTTAAAAAGGGTTTATTCAATTCAAAAGTTCACTTAGCTTTTGTTGGACCTTGATTATAATTTATAGGTGTGGGACTATGGGTTTGGATATGAGTTTCTAATGTAAAAAAAGTTTTTTAGTTCATGTCTAATCCTTTACACTCAGATTCAACTATTAAATTTTATTATATGTTAAAGTTAAAAAGTTAAAGTGAATAAAAGTATATAGTTAAAGTTAAAAAGTTAAAATTTATTATATTATTATTATTATTATTATTATTATTATTATTATTTATTATTATTATTATTATTATTATTATTATTATTATTATTATTATTATTATTATTATTATTATTATTATTATTATTATTATTATTATTATTATTATTATTATTATTATTAACTTTTCAATCTTAATTAGTTGGTTTTAAATTATTAAACCATTAAACTCATATTTAAAATATTTAACTCAATAAATTTATATAATTAGATCTGTAACACACTCGAATTTCCTCCCGTCCTTTACGATTTTGGTGGGTCGGAAATCCAGGGATGTTACAAGATCCGTATAAACTTTTGACATTACTTGTTATAAAATTTAGTTGAAAACTAGTATTCTTTTATTACATAGTAGGTTGAGGAAAAAAATATTAGATAAAAATGCGGAAAGTGATATTTACACTCCAATGAGACAAGACTCTGTATCTGATACATGTTTCATTATTTGTTGGTTTTAACTCTAATAATGAACTTATATGAAAATTGACATGGATAAATTATTTTAACATTATAATCAATTTAAAATTGATAGGGTAACTTATAAAAAAATAATACAGCTAGTTTTTTTAAAAACGAATCTCAAGTCCAACTTATTAAAAATTAATTTCTACTTACTTTATTCTTTTGACTGACTACTTATATTATTTTTAGTGCTTACTTATCGTATCCTTAATATATATTTTCAATATCTTAAATGTCTACTTAAATCATTTTCAATACTTACTTACAATCTTTTACAAATATATAATAGGTCGGCCCAATTAGAGATGGTCTTTCAAAGAGACCATCTCTCACAAGAATTTACGAAAATAATATTCAAAGCCTTTACCATCATATATAAGTTAAAAAAATCAGTTACTCTTGTGAGAGACCGTATCTCAAAGAGATGACCTCAAAACAAAAAGCCCTCATTTATTTTCTCTTAAATTTGTGTAAAATGAGTTATTTAGCCCATATTTCTAATGCGTCTCTTGGAGAGACCGTTTCTCACGCCAATTTGGGTAAAAAATTTGAAAATTAAACATTAATTACACAAAAAAATGATAAACTCTCAACTTTGACACCATTTTTAGTGATGCAATTAATGCTTATACATATCTTTAAGCATTAATTAACCTTCAAACATTGTATAAAATCCTTATCATATTTAAGTTGTCACTTATACCTACTATCTCATACAAGTTAGAACAAACAATCAAAAGGTGATGATCAAAGCTCCAATTGATCTTAGAAAAATCAAAATCAAAATCAAATAAAATCACACAAATATACAAAAATTTTCTGTTCTCTATACAATGCACCTAAACTTTGGATCTAAGGATATAATTTCTTGATCTTGGCCAACAAAAGAGAGCTATCAGAGTCACATAGAAACTTACACCAGCTGTTGTACAAAACACCCACACAGAAATTGGCCCTTCCTCCAAATCACCCTTAAATTTATCTCCCGGAAGCTCAGGGATTGTCGGCGGTTGGCATTTCCCGGCTGAGATCTCAATGCATAATGCTGGATTCCCTGTAAACGCTCCGGGAAATCTCCAGTACCCCTGTTTCCTCGAGACAAAACCCGACAGTGAATTGTACGAGAAATTTAGAATAATAAGCTCTTGGAGGCTTGAAATGTTGGCCAAAAGAGGACCTGATAGGGAGTTGTGAGACAGATCAAGTGCCCTTAAATTCCACATCTTTTCTAAATCCACTGGGATCTGACCTTCCAGAAGATTGTAGGACAAATTCAGATAGTCCAAACCATGTAATGTGAATAGACTTTCGGGTATTTCCCCGTTTAGCTGATTATCTGATAGGTCGATTCCCACGGGTGAGAGTAGACCGTAAGCGAAACTTAGCTCATTTTTATCCATTACCATAACGGAAATTTCGATCTTTTTACTTTCAACTGATACCCAATTCCCTTCACCATTGATACCACTTATAGCTGCATTGTTGAAATTCTTACTGACGTTGAAGCTTCCATCGGGTATATAGCCAGTAAATCTGTTCTCCGAAAGGTCGATTGTTCTGATGGATGGGAATGTGAAGAGCCAACTAGGAAGTGAACCTTCGAACTTGTTTTGAGCTAGCGATAAAAACTTGAGATTCAACCATTTGTTCATTGCATCATTTAGAGGTCCTGAGAGACTATTGGCGCTGAAATCGACAACTTCTAGGGATCTACATCCGGCTAAGGTTTGTGGTATTTGACCCGAGATCTTATTGCTGCTAATATCTAGTATTTTTAAACTATTCAGTGCATCAAGCTCGGGTTGAATTTCACCCGAAAGACCGTTGTTGCTGAGTATCAACGCCAGAAGCTGGAAACACCCAACAATGTTCAGAGGGATGGAACCTGATAGAGAGTTGTACGAGAGATCGATGACTTGGAGATATGTCAAATTTCCAATGCTACCAGGAATTTCACCGGTAAGTGAATTGTGCGAGAGAAACAACGCCTGTAAGCTTTTTAACTCCGTGATTTTTTGAGGAATGTCACCAGAAAACTGGTTGTGCGACAGGTCAAGAACAAGAAGCCCAGACTTGTCTGTGGTTTCTGCAATTTTGCTCGGAAGAGGACCTGATAACTGATTGTAACTCAAGTCCAAAGCTAGAAGCTTATCCGAAAACACCAAAATTGGCGAGATTCCATATTTTAACCCATTATTGGACAGATTAAGTTGTCTCAAAGCTCGAAGAGAGGACATACAAGACGGAATCCTTCCAACAAATGAATTGTTCGCCAAGTTAAGGATCGTAAGTGATTGCTCACAAGCATCAAAACAAGGCAAAGTTCCTGAAATCTGATTAGAAGCTACTTTGAGAACCTCTAGAGATTGATGAAACTCACCAAGCTTCCCGGACAAACTATTCTCGGAAAGGTCTAAGTACCTAAGAGACTCCAACCGAAACAAACTCCTTGGTATCTCCCCTTCGAACGAGTTTGAACCCAAATCAAGTCTTTCAAGAAACCGCGAAAAATTACCAATCCACAATGGCAAATTCCCTTTTAAATACCTATTACCATTTAGATTTAGCTCCCTCAAATGCTTCAACCTCTTTAATGAATCAGGAAGCAACCCTCCAAGACCATTATAACTAAGATCAAGTACCCTTAAACTTAAAAGGCTCCCCAAACAAGGAGGCATAACAGAAGTAAAATTATTATGAGACAGAACAAGAGTTTGCAAAGACAAAAGGTTGCATAAACTAGGACTAAGAGTACCAGACAAGTTCATAAAACTAAGGTTCATGGATATGACCCGACCCGTCCTGTTCTCACAAGTAATACCCGTCCAATTGGAGCAATTTGACCCGACCCATGAACCCAAACCCGGGTCTGGTTCAACTAACTTCAATTTAAACTCACTTAATAAAGCTTTATCTTGTGGGTAAACATCAACAGCTGAAACTACACTAGGGTTTCCAACAACCAACAATATTGACAACAAAAATGGTAAAATAACAACAATGTGCAAATAAATTCCACAACAATGGCAAGAATTGCAAAAACCCTTGTTAGTTTCCATTAAAGGAAGAAACTTGGGCCCAAAATCACCCAAAAAAATTGGAACAAAAAGGGAAAAACTAACAACCCATTTCTCTTTTCTACCAAAAATAACCAATGGAAGAAAGAAAATGAAAGTACAAAGATAAAGATAAGGTCTTTAAGCCAAAAAATGAAAACCCATAAAGATTTTAAGCAAAAATGAAGAGGGAATACTCAGAAAATGAAGAACATGAAGGGGAATAAGTGAAAGACAAGACCTGTTTTGAAGCAGAGGAAATAGTAGCACTGTAGCAGTAAAGATGGCGGAGAAATGAAGCTCATGTGACGAGGAAAAGGAACAAACATTCTTCTTTGTTGTCTACTTTATTGGAATTGAACATTTTTTAAAGTTTCAATAGCATAATTAAACATTCTTATTAAATGGATATAATATTTCTTCAAATATTTAATTTTAATATAAATAGAAGTTGCTACATAACAGGAGTAGATGCTCTTGCACTCAATTAGTTACATCTTAAATTTCGAGATAGAGCTTATTAATCAAATCAAATCAAAATGTTAACGGGTGTTCGTACGAGTTATTGGGTTGATTTCGAATTAAATGTTACGTGCTGGTTTGAAATTGGATTTTTGCGTTCATATTGTTCTTCGTGTAATTGTATATTATTTATAAAGTTAGGTCAAATCGGGTTTAGTTAAAAGTGCGGATAAATTTCAAATCATTGGTTCTGTTTTGAACACCTTTACAAAAAGAGCTGGACAAACATTTTTTTTCAGTTTTATTTTTTTTCAAAACATTTTTTTTCAGTTTTATTAATCTTGATACAAATGTATTTAATTTTTTTAAAGTAACTTAATGTCTATTTTGATTATTTATATTTAAAAGTATGTATAATAAAAAATTATAAAAAATTGATATTAGAAAAGCATTTGTTTAGTGTCGTTTAGACTATTCAAACATGATCTCACTTAATTATATTTTTGTCACAAATTAACCGCAATATACAAAATGAAAAAAACTGTTTAAAACAATCTTCTTTTTAGGATTTCTTTACAATAATCTTGTTAATTAACTAATGAATGTGACCTATTAATTAACTATGAGCAATCAATTTTTTAGGGTATTTTCTCAATATATTTTGTTTCTTTGTATGTTTTCATGATACCAGCTTTTTATACTTCTCAATTAAGCATAATAACTAATTTGAATATGAACCGAGTATTATCTATTTATCTTACATGTGTTTGAATCAGTGCTGTTCCTAATAATGTTCGGGTCCTAGGCAGAAAATAGAAAAATGGCCCTTATATAGTTAAAGTTTCAGTTCGTTTTTTTTTAATGTAGTTTGATGATCATGCGCTTAATTAAGAAACTCAATATTGTAAATTCAATTCACGTTAGAAGCTATTTGTGCAAAAACAATTTTTAATAATAAGGATTAACTCAATTTGGGCCCCTTCATGAGCTGGGCCCTAGGCGATTGCACCTACAGGTGTTCAACGGGCCGGGTCGGGTCAAAATTTAAACGGGGCGGGGCGGGTCATGTCAAATGATAAACGGGCCGGGGCGGGTCAAGCCCATTTAAATTCGACCCACTTTGACCCTTTTTAAAAAAGTTCATAAAATAGCTTTTTTTATTATACTTTATGGCCCGTTGGGTCGATCCACTCATGTATCATTTAAAAAAAATTTTAAAAAGTGGTAATTTTTTTTCCGCAATTAATACTTATAATTCCCGACCCTTTACACCAAGGCCCGTTAATGGCTCGCCCCATTATTGACCCGACCCGTTAATGACCCGCTAAAATATGACCCGACCCTTGACCTGTTGGGTCGACTCGCCCCATTGAACACCTCTAATTACACCTCAAAACTACCCTCAGAAACAGCCCTGGCTTGAATGTTCTAATGCTACATTATTGTCAATTGTCATGACATCAATCATTTACAAGTACCACTTATAAATTATAGTTAAAATTAGAGTTAAATCAAACCTTATATCAATTTAAAAAATACCAACAATATTAGATAAGTTCTCACTTAGTACTATCCTTTCTCAGCTTACCAACTACCGCCTCATGAGAAAATTACCAAATAGGAGTATAAATTATTAAATTCAATAACGTTAATAAAAGTAAGAGTATACAGTAATACATTAATGGTCCATTTGGTAGGTAGTAATAAACGGTGACGATGAGAATGAAAAACTAGTAGTATAATTTTGGTTGAAATATTTCTTGGCTACATTAATGTTCATTCTTGTCTAACTTCAACCATTCCATTTTCTTCATAAAATTCATTCCTATGCATTACAATTGAAAGATGTAGTATTAGGTGGTAATGAAAATTTGTCGACAAAAATTTTTTTGTGATCAAAGTGAAAATGATATGGAATTTGTCGATAAAATTCACTATGAACCAATTTCATTACCACAATTTAATACCCTCAACTAAACGCGCCGTAAGTGTAATAGGAGTAGTAAGATTCTTCCTCCCTTTTGAAATATTCCTCACATAATGATTTTTTACATTATTAATCGTTCAAGTTTATTTTATAAATTGCAACTAATATAAAAGAAAAAAAATAATTCAGTGGAATCTTGTTTAAATCATCTAGTCCAATACATTCATTATATCAACTTTTCAAAATTGTATAATATGTATGGTTAAATATATAAATAATTAAAATAAAACACTAAATTGCATTAAAAATATAAAATATAAAGAGTAACAAATATACTGCAAAGTATTAGCACAGTTCTCCAAAAATATATATAGAATGAGGGAAATTCTGGGTATTTAAATACGGTTTGTTAATTATGATAATAAAGGTCATAATAAATGAACGGTAAATAATTCATCTTTCGGCTGCTTTGAATAAAATGAGGGGCCCCCGAGTCTTTACTCTCCGTCTCACTTTTTATACTCACTTATTGTTACAGGTGTTGAGACTCCATGACACGATAAATATACGACTTTATTATCGAACTCGGTTTGATCCGACTTATAAGTGGATCTACAATTATGTAAAAATCAATGTGAACACAAAACCTGATTTTGAACCGACCCAAAACACTTGAACCGAAATCAACCCGATGATTCGAATGAACACTTCTCACAACGTTGTTTTTCTTTTTCATTCTTATCTATTTCTTACACAGATTTTAAAGTAAATTTTGACTTTAATATTTTTAAATATGTATCATAAAAAAATATAAAAAATAAATAATTAAAAGTATACATTAAGATGAACCTAACGAGATCTCACATGAATATATTTTATCATCTATATGTCTTAAAAATCTTAATCAAATTTCTCTCTCCTAAATGAAATATTCAAAACGGAAAAAACATTAGGACACAGAGAGAGTATCCTTATATTTTAATTTTCTTTAAATTTTATCTACACAATTTTTTGTCTTTCTTTATTTATCACTAATATTCCCTTTTTATCTTAAATAATTTTGTTTTAATTTAATTTTATGCATATAATATATTATATTTATTCTTTTTAACTAATATAGATGTTTTTATAAATAATACACGATTTTTATTTAATGCAAAATGAGAGGGACAAAAGTAGTAGTATTTTAACTCAAAAAAAAAAAAAAAAAAAGTAGTAGTATTTGATTCTGTAGTTGTGTGGGAGTGTGACTGAGAGAAGGCATGCTTTTCGATAGTTGCATGTCTAATTGTTTAAAAGTTGTTAATGAAATGAGCATCTTTTTTTTCTTTTTCGTACTTCGCGTGCTCTTCACGCTTTTTTACTCTTGCTATCAATCTAATTTGCCACTTAAGCTAAGGTAAGGGGCATTGTATCATTGAAGAGTCTATTTCCACACTATTGTTTTTTTACAAAATAATTTTCATTTTACGAGATAGCAGGGGCGAAGCCAGAATTTTGAATTTGGGGGGCTAAATTGACGATATACTAGAAATTTTTTTATTATATATAAAAACTAAAGGTGTTAACAGACACGATGACTTGAAATTTACAGAACATTGTAACCGAATTCGATTTGACTCGACTTTTACAATTATGTAAAAACAATATGGACACAAAATCCGATTTCAAGCCCACTCGAAATACCTAATCCGAAATCAACAATGACCTGAACGAATACCAATAGACACTATTTGAGATATGAAAATATTAAAATCATATAGACTGAAATGAACTTGAACCATTGCAAAAATTCTATTTAACAATAAATTGAGTTGAAACTTCCCTATAATTATTATTTTTGAAAAAACTAAGTGTTTTTGACTTACTATATTTGCCTAATAATTCTCCAGAAAAACACTATTAAAATTACGATAGAAAAATATAAATACACACTAAAAAGGATCAATGTTAAATTATGAAAGATAAATACTAATGTCATTATAATACAAATCTATTACTCTATGAAAAATATAAATCTATTACTCCAACCATTGAGCTACAATAATTTTTGTTATATTTTCTCTCTTTAAACCATATGTCATATTAGTAAGGGGGGCCAAAGTCAAAATCACAAAGAGTCGCATTTTGGACAAGGGGGTTGGGGCTCCGCCGGCCCCCATGTGGCTTCACCTATGCGTGATAAGAAAATACATTTTTCTTTATACTTTTAAATAGGATATTATTTTTTTGAAAAAAAGTTCGATATCAAACCATCAACTTAGATGACGATTTGAGTTTAAGCAAACATTCATTGAAGTAATACCGAGCCTTTGGTTTTTAACTATATATCTATATTGCAATTTTTGCTCATAAGCTCTCACAGAGCCTAAACATTATTCATTAAAATATTTAAAATAAGGTAATCACCATTAAAATGGCGATTTACTCTTAGATTTTTATTTTTTTCTTAAAATTATAGTTTAGATTAAATCGTCATTTCAAATAGCGCTTTGCTAAAAATACCAAATTAACCATCATTTGAGATAGCGATTTTATCTAAAGAATGCATTAGAAAATAAATTTTTTAGTTACTTAAAATGAGAGATATTTTTAAAAAGACAATATTGTGGAAATAGACTTTATATTGAATCCATGGGTGAACGATTTACTACTAATTAATTAACAATAATATATACTTTCGCTATTTTTGACATGCGTATTAAGAAAGTGTTGAACATTTAGTGTCTAATAATCCTAAATATAATCACTAAGTACTACTAAGGTAGTAGGACAATTCATAAGTCCGTAATAAATCACTAAAAGCTACTTTAAAGTAGTGGGACAAATACGTATTAATTTACTCGGTCCGAAAGGCATTGGAAGATAAGACAAAACAAGGGAAAAGGGGAGCCAAGATAGGCCTGACAGCCGACTCGGCGGTCCCCCTTTTGTAGCTATAGCCGAGTCGGCTTCAGCTTCTGGAAAAATCATGATTTGGTCAGAAGGGCATCGCCGAGTCGACGATCCATGGGGAGGACCGACCGCCGATTCGGCGGTCTGGGCTGGGAAAAGACCGTTGCTTTTCTTCCCGTTTTCTTGAGTTTAATGCTTAAGATTGCTTCTTTAATCTCATAATTTCTGAGATTATTATGAGTTTAATACTCAATTATACTCATGAATGTCTGGCTTAATGATAATTGATGATTTCCTCATCAATGTGATCATCAATAGTGATGAATGCCCAATAGGGATGGCAATGGGTCGGACTCGGCTCGGACTATCCACCCTCTGACTTTGCTCCGAATAAATCTCGGACTATTTTTTCAGTCCACCTCCACTCGGAGTCGGAGTATGCATACTCCAACATTGCTCCGACTCGGACTCTCGGACATGCGGCGGACTTCGGATTATTATCAAGATTTATTTTTATCGATACTACATTTATAATTTAAGGAAAATTCCACATGGTAGCATCCAGTTTATGCATTATCTAATTCACGTAGCATTTGCGTTAGGTTTTTGTTAAATTCCGTTAAATTCATCATTTTGTAAGTTTTTTTCCACATGTTAGCATCCAATTTTTGTTAATTTACCATTTTAACTTTTAATTCACTATTTTAATGTTTAATTCACCGTTTAATTCATTAACGCTCATAAATGTTTAATAATTTTATTGAAAAATTATAAGAAACTATCTAATCGGGTTGAAACAAGTACTTATTCACCTATTTTTCGATACGTCAATCGAAAAATATATTTAACGTCATTTTTACCTGTCATAACGATTTTTTTTCAAAAAACGGACGTTGCAAATATCCTTATGGGGTAACTCTTTCGAAAATTCGGTCGAAACAAATACTTATACGCTTATTTTTCGATACGTAAACCGAAAATGATATTTGAGACCTTGGGTACTCTCTGGAATAGTGGAATGGATTTTGGTTTCTAAAAGATGAAATAATTGGGTTTGGGACCTTAGGGTTTGTTTTTATTTTTTTTATTCTTATGTTAAAATTAATCAAGGGCTAAGATTAAAAGAATTTTGAAATCAATGGTTAGAAATCCAAAATTCATGTGACATTCAAAGTTGTATGTGATTGGCTATTGAAAGTTTTTAAGGATTGATGAGGTGGACATCATCAAAATCATTCATTCATCCACATTACATATCATCAATGGCTTAAATTTAACTAATGGTAAAATACAATTTTAATTTCTTAAAAAAGCTAATTAGCAATAAAATTGAATAAGAATTATATAGAATTATGAGGTTATTAGTGATTCAAATATAATTAAATAAAATTTTAATTCGTTATTAGCGGTTTAATTTCATTTCATTCATAATAATTGACAACTTACAACTAAATCTTTGATATACTATCGATTAACTATCTAATTGATTATCATATAGATTAATAGTTTAATTTAGTTATTTTTAGGTTTCATTATACTTATATAACTTAAAAACTATGTAAGACTGTAACTCTGTGAGTCCATATTCCATAATAGTCTAATCGATTATTTTGAATAGTTTCATTCATTCAACTTAATCAAACTTACAATATTCAATCTCACTTACAATTTAACGACATAGTTTCAAGTCTATATAACTATATTAGACAAGTTCCAACTTCTAATTAAATCTTTATTAAAAAATTAATTAAGTATCTAATTGATTAATATTAATTAGTATATAGATAGACTAATACTATAATTCTAATAGTTAATTTAAGTTAGTTTTAGGTTTTATTATACTTAAATAACTTCAAAAGTCAAAACTATGTAAGACTGTAAGTCTATAATAATATAATCGATTGTTTTGATAAACTTGATTAAATTTACAATATTCAATCTCTCTTACAATGTAATTAGTCACTCATGCTCAAGACTCATATAGTCAGATGTCAAATTTGCAATTTTGCTTAGAATAAACTTATTTTCATATAAAATTTAAAATTTTCAAAATATAAAAATGCCTTAAATTAAAATTTGAGTCGGATGTCAGGTCGAATCGGAGTCGGGTCGAGTCAGAGTCGGAGTCGGATCGGAGTCGGAGTCGGTCGGATTATCGGACATTTTTTGCGGTCCAACTCCGGTCCAACTCTAGCTCGGGGTCGGATTGTATAACCGGAGTCGGAGTCGGATTTATCCCAACTCGGAGTCGAATCGGATAAAAAACCTCGGATCGAGCCTGATCAGGGGCGGATTCGGACTGAATTGCCATCCCTAATGCCCAAGGCTCCTCTTGTGTATAAATAGAGAGCTTGTGCATTGTGTTTGGTGCACCATTTTCTGAATTCCTCTATTCTCATTCTCTCATTTGTCTTTGCTTGTTCAAGAGAGTAATTAACTCTTGTTCTTGCTTTCCATTGCTCATAGTTTCTAAACACATTATTAAGTTATATACCCTAAGTACTAAGGGTATATTGAAGTTGTTTGTATCTCGTTGTGAATTTCCACATTTCAACCCAAGTACCTTTGTGGGGGAAATATCACAAAAGGAAAGTGAGCACACGCCTACAACTTGTATCAAGTTTCCGGGTAACGGTTGTCGTTACAAAACAATCTTCATTTTACTTAGCATTGTTATTGTCTTTGTAATTTTTATTTTGCCATCAACAAAGGGGTTTAATACAAATTCCCGATTGTAATTTGTATTGTAATTATATACACACGTAATAATCTTTTGTGATATTCTTCATCGATGGCAACAATGAAGGATTTTACCTCAAACCTTGCTAAGCTTGAAAAGTTTGTCGGCGTCGATTTTAGACGTTGGCAAAAGAAGATGATGTTCATGCTCACCACATTGAACGTGGCTTATGTGATTAGTTCTCCTAAGTCGGACGATACTAAGACGGATGATCCGGAAATTGAGGTTCTTGAACAAAACCGGAAGAGGAGCAAATGGGATAATGATGATTTCATTTGCCGGGGCCACATTCTCAATGGTATGCAAGATACTTTATTTGACATCTATCAATACCATGATTCCGCAAAGGAGTTGTGGGATGCTTTGGAGAATAAGTACATGGCGGAGGATGCTAGCTCCAAAAAGTTTCTAGTAAGTAATTTTAATTCGTATAAAATGGTAGAAGATCGCCCTATAATTGATCAATTTCATGAATTACAAAGGATGCATGCTAACCTAAAATTGCATAAAATTGAAATTGATGAGGTCTTCTTAGTGTCTAGCATTATAGACAAATTGTCTCCCTCTTGGAGGGATGTTAGACATGCTCTTAAGCATAAAAGAGAGGAGATTACACTCTCCGATCTTGGATAACACATTATTGTCGAGTCTAGCATTCGGGTTCATGAGAACCGAAAGGATGAAAATCCTAATGTTGCTACTATCAACATTGTTGGGGAAGGGAAACCACTATCCCGTCCCGGAGATAAGAGGAAGAGAAATGATTCTTCCAAGGGAAAGGCTACTATTCCCAATACCGAAAAGGTATGTTGGGAGTGTGGTAAACCCGGGCACCGAAGGAAAAATTGCTTCGTTCTAAAGAACAAGCAAAAGAAGGCAAAGGGGAGTGGTCAAGCTTCAACAAGCAAAGGACCATCCACTCAAGGTAATCTTGCATTTTTGAATGAAAATTCTAATATGAGTTTTTCATCTATGAATACTAATATTAGTGCTATGCAGGATGATTCTTTGTCTTGGTGGATCGATTCAGGGGCATCGAGGCATGTTTGCAATTCTACACAATGGTTCAAATCCTTTAACAAGGTTGTTGATGGGGAGCATCTCTACATGGGAAACAATGCACCTATCATGGTCCAAGGCAAAGGACAAGTTGAACTATTGTTTACTTCGGGGAATCTTTTAGTTTTAAGAGATGTGTATTTTGCACCCGAAATAAGTAGAAATTTAGTCTCGGATCCTATTTTGAATCGATTGGGCTACAAACTAGTGTTTGAAGCCGATAGGTGTATTATCTCGAAGAATAATTTGTTTATTGGTCGTGCTTATCTATGTAATAGTTTATTTAAATTATCTTTAGATTTAAATAAGAATTCTATATGTAATGTTTTAAATATGAATAAAAGTGAGGATTTGCATTATTTATGGCATGTTAGACTAGGACATGTAAACTTTGATAAAGTTTCTTTTATGTCTAAGCATGATTTAATTCCTATGTGTATTAAAATGTCTAAAAATTGCAAAACGTGCATGCTAAATAAGATCACTAGAACACCCTTTAAAAGTGTTGAAAGAAAATCCGAAATTTTGGAGTTAATCCATAGTGATCTTTGTGATTTTCATAGTACACCATCTTTGAGAAATAAAAAGTATGTAATAACTTTCATTTATGATTTCTCAAAGTTTTGTTATGTATATCTTTTACATATAAAAGATGAGGCTCTTGAACATTTTAAGATTTACAAAAATGAAGTAAGGAGGTGAATATTATGATCCTAATTATTTTAACTCAATGGGTATTATACATGAAACCACCGCCGGTTATGCACCACAATCAAATGGTGTGGCGGAGAGGAAAAACCGTACTCTACAAGAGATGGTTAAATTCCACGTTATCCTACTCGGGTTTGAGTGATGGATTTTGGGGTGAAGCATTGTTGACGGCTTGTCATATTCTTAACCGAGTTCCAATGAGAACGAATAAGGAAACTCCTTATGAACTTTGGTACAAAAAGAAACCAAACTTAAGTTATCTTAAGGTTTGGGGTTATAAGGCCATTGTAAGAGTGCCCGGTAACAAGAAAAAGAAACTCGGTGAACGAGGTGTTGAGTGCATCTTTATAGGCTATGCTATTCATAGCAAAACCTATAGGTTCTATGTTATAGAACAAAATGACTATATATCGATTCATTCGAATATAGAGTCAAGAGATGCGATTTTTGATGAAAATAGATTTTCATCATTGAGTAGACAAAGAAATCTACAAGTTTGTGCCAATGAATATGTTGATGATAATCAACAGTTTCACTTCTAGATGTTGATGAAAGTCAACAAATAGATGAACAAGATTTAGTTGATCCTATTCCTAAACGGAGTAAGAGACAACGGAAAGCTAAAAGCTTTGGACCGGATTTGCAAGTATACTTGGTTGAAGGTGATAGAAGTGAAGTATCTTCTAGTGTTCCATATTTGTGTAATGTGGAAGGTGACCCATTGACTTATAGCGATGCTATGGCATCACATGATAGCGCTTTTTGGAAAGAAGCTATTGATGATGAGATGCAATCCATCATGGGAAGTAACACTTGGGTGTTAGTGGATCTTCCTTCTACTTGTAAACCAATCGGTTGCAAGTGGATTTTCAGAAAGAAAATGAAAATCGATGGTACTATTGATAAGTTTAAAGCCTGTTTAGTGGCACAAGGCTTTAGACAAAAGCACGGTATCGATCATTTCGATACATATGCACCAGTTGCAAGAATAACCACTATTCGGTTATTGGTAGCGTTAGCTACGGTCTATCATCTAGGAATACATCAAATGGATGTTAAAACCGCATTTCTATATGGGGAATTAGATGAGGAAGTTTATATGAAACAACCCGAAGGGTTTGTTTTGAAAGGACCAGAGCAAAAGGTGTGTAAACTTGTGAAGTCCTTATATGGACTTAAACAAGCCCCTACTGTCTTTTAGATTCAAGTTGAATCAGGCCGATAAGTGTGTTTATAGCAAGTTTGATAGCCATGGTAATGGCGTTATCATTTGTTTATATGTCAATGACATGTTTATCTTTGGCACTTGTAAAGTACAAGTCCAGGAGACAAAAGACTTTTTTGTCTAGATCCTTTTAGATGAAGGATATGGGGGAGGCTGATGTGATCTTAGGCATTAAGATCATAAGGCAAGGCAACCGCATTAAGTTAAGTCAAGCTAACTATATTGAGAAGATACTTAAGCGGTTTAATATGCTTGATAAAGCACCGGTCTCTACTCCCATGGAATCTGGTATGAAATTTGCCAAACATACCGGTCAACCAATTTCACAATTGGAGTATTCAAAGGTCATAGGATCTTCGATGTATGCTATGACTAGTACTAGGCCAGACATAGCATTTGCGGTTGGTAAACTTAGTAGATTTACTAGTAACCCAGGTCCCCATCATTGGATGGCGATAAGAAGAGTATTAAGATACTTGTTGCGTACCAAGGATTATGGTATTGCATATAGCGGAGAACCTCCTATTCTAGAAGGTTATTCTTGATGCTAGCTGGATCACTAATGAAAAGGATAACTCTTCTACTAGTGGATGGGTGTTTGTTTATGGGGGAGGTGCCATTTCTTGGTCCTCTAAGAAACAAACATGTATAGCCGACTCTACGATGTCAGCTGAATTTATAGCACTTGCTTCAGCAGCTAGTGAAGCGGAGTGGTTGAGGAATCTCATGTATGAGATACCTTTGTTACCTAAGCCAATTTCACCGGTGGCAATCCATGCGGATTGTATGACGGCTTTAGGGAGAGCTTATAGTCAAGTATATAATAGTAAGTCTCGTCATATTGCTCTTAGGCATAGCCTAGTGCAAGGACTTATCATTAACGGGGTCATAACTTTTGACTATGTGAACACTAAGTTCAATGTGGCGGATTCGTTTACGAAAGCCATGAATAGAGATTCAATTGAGAAAGTCTCAGTTGAAATCGATTTATCTCAATAAAATCATTTGGGAAGGCCCAATTCACGCATGAGTAACATCGTGTCTGAATTCAATGTGGTAAAGTCCTCTTGATTTTTGTTAAAGAAACTCATTATATGACCCATCATTGCTTTGTACCGTGATGGAATAAGGTAGTCGTCTTGAAAGTTCTCAAGATCAAGGGTTGAAGAGCTCTTGGTGTTATATCCACGTCACGGAGATATGTTTTATACATACTGAGAACCTACCTATATAAGTTTGAAGTGTGGCCGCTTCAAGTAGTCAAGATTGGCATAGTGACTATGATAAACTTATGAATAAGATACGAACACGGCCTTATAATGTGTCAAGTTAATAACTTTGTGTTATTTGTTTTGTGTGTACCACATCTTCGAGTGGTTGGAAGGGTCATTTGATTCAATTCCTTATGGAAATCAATTCTGGCTCGATCACTTGTTAAGTGTGTTGTACTAGGCGTTAATTAAATCCGAAGGGACATTAGCGTTGATGCACTAGTGGAAAAAACCATAAGGGCTTTGCTTTATTGGCTGCGGGTTTAAGACATACGCAGCAAATATACCTAATAAAAAAAACATACTAAGGGCTGCGGTTTTCTACTATGTCCGGAGCCCCTATCCGTTGCTAAAAAAAATTTCATTAAGGGCTACGGTTTTATACATGGTCCGCAGCCCAGGCCCAAAATAATTATAAAACCCTAGGTTTATTTTATAAAACGGCGCTTATATATCACAAAAAACCCTAGCTATCTTCAAAAAACTTAATCAAACTCTTCCAAAAAATCACACGACTCTCCTAAGTCCTACCTTCAAAAAACCCTTCAATATTCTTCAAAATCATAAAATCCTACCTTCAATCATCTTTCAATAAACCTAATCAAACCTAATCATCCTTCAAAAAACCCTCGATTTTCTTCATCTTTTTTGAGTTCTTCATCCTTCGAAGATGTTCCTTGAAGGCTGTTCGTTTTTTATAGTGTTCCTTGAAGATCTTGATGTTCCTTGAAGGCTTTTTAATTCGAAGATTTGATTATCATTAGTGTTCGTTTTATTTTTTTTAGATTTGTACTTTGATTTTGTTGTTCTTTATTTTATAATAGTAGTTTTTCCATTTTCAGATCTTCGTTTTCTGGGTTTATATTTGAAGATCTTCGTTTTTTTTTTCTGGGTTAGTACATGAAGATCTTCGTTTTCTGGGTTAGAACATGAAGATCTTCGTTTTTTTGGTATAGATCTTGTTGTTTCGTTTTAATCTTTATGTAATTTTTCTGTAATTTCGTTTTAATTTTTCTGTATTTTCGTTTTATTTTTTCTGTAATTTCTTTTAAATCTTACTGTTTCGTTTTATTAATCTTGTTGTTTCGTTTTAATTTTTCTGTTTCTTGGGTATAGATCTTGCTGTTTCGTTTTAATCTTGCTGTTTGTTCTTCATATTTTGTTTTTGGGTATTAACGGTTCGTTTTTCAGAATTCTTTTTAGAATTCTGAATTTTTTTTTATTTTGAGAAAAGACTAAAGGGCTGCGGTTTTTTGACATGTCCGCAGCCCCTTTCCTCATTTTGGGCTTCGTATTTTGACCGCAGCCCTTAATTATTATTTTGGGCTGCTCCAATAAAGGCTGGTGTCGAAATACGCAGCCCATAAGGGCTAAAAAACCGCAGCCCTTAGGGTTTTTTCCACTAGTGATGCTTGAAATGTATTATGAGTTTTGGTAAATGAGAGGCTTATTATACCCAAAATGGGGGAGGATTGTTGAACATTTAGTGTCTAATAATCCTGAATATAATCACTAAGTACTACTAAGGTAGTAGGACAATTTATAAGTCCGTAATAAATCACTAAAAGCTACTTTAAAGTAGTGGGACAAATACGTATTAATTTACTCGGTCCGAAAGGCATTGGAAGATAAGACAAAACAAGGGAAAAGGGGAGCCAAGATAGGCCTGACAGCCGACTCGGCGGTCCCCCTTTTGTAGCTGTAGCCGAGTCGGCTTCAGCTTCTGGAAAAATCATGATTTGGTCAGAAGGGCATCGCCGAGTCGACGATCCATGGGGAGGACCGACCGCCGATTCGGCGGTCTGGGCTGGGAAAAGACCGTTGCTTTTCTTCCCGTTTTCTTGAGTTTAATGCTAAAGATTCCTTCTTTAATCTCATAATTTCTGAGATTATTATGAGTTTAATACTCAATTATACTCATGAATGCCTGGCTTAATGATAATTGATGATTTCCTCATCAATGTGATCATCAATAGTGATGAATGCCCAAGGCTCCTCTTGTGTATAAATAGAGAGCTTGTGCATTGTGTTTGGTGCACCATTTTCTGAATTCCTCTATTCTCATTCTCTCATTTGTCTTTGCTTGTTCAAGAGAGTAATTAACTCTTGTTCTTGCTTTCCATTGCTCATAGTTTCTAAACACATTGTTATTAAGTTATATACCCTAAGTACTAAGGGTATATTGAAGTTGTTTGTATCTCGTTGTGAATTTCCACATTTCAACCCAAGTACCTTTGTGGGGGAAATATCACAAAAGGAAAGTGAGCACACGCCTACAACTTGTATCAAGTTTCCGGGTAACGGTTGTCGTTACAAAACAATCTTCATTTTACTTAGCATTGTTATTGTCTTTGTAATTTTTATTTTGCCATCAACAAAGGGGTTTGTTACAAATTCCCGATTGTAATTTGTATTGTAATTATATATACACGTAATAGAAAGTTGTTGGAAAATTCAATTAAACCAACTACATTCTTCATTAGCCAAAAAACTTATTAAAGCAGTGTCATTCTTAATATTTTCTG
This sequence comes from Amaranthus palmeri, assembly GCA_019776075.1. NCBI lineage: Eukaryota > Viridiplantae > Streptophyta > Magnoliopsida > Caryophyllales > Amaranthaceae > Amaranthus > Amaranthus palmeri. The sequence goes on along the minus strand of JAAKBH010000093.1, from coordinate 126,887 downwards.
GGCTTTAGAAAAATTGATAGAAATGAACCCTATTTAAAGAAGGTCGAATTTAAACTTTAACGGGTGTTTGCAAAAAATAATAAAGACGGACCTTGTGTAAGATTTTGAGAGTTACGTAATGGGAAAGAAGAAGAAGGAGAAAATTAATAGATGAAAAAAGGAAAAATAAATAAAGGGGAAGGAGAAACCTCCTACTACCGGTTACCAGGGGGTGGGTATGTTTTTCAACAAATTATGGCCATAGTTGGGATTAGTAAAAAATAATTGTGTAACACCCCGAGATTTAATAACGTAATTAAGTAATATTTTAATATCTTTTAAAGATTTTACAAATATATTTAATTATTTTGAATTAGTTTAATAAATTTCTTTCTCATACGAATTTAAATGAAACGTAGTCACGATTTCTAAGATAAAGAGGTCCGAATCATACGACTATATATCGTATTAAAAATATATGAACAAAACGAATGTGAGTTTTCTAATTGGGTCTTGTGAGAAAATTAATTTAGAAGAGTAAATAAATAAGATAATTAAAATGGTTAGGGTTTTATTTGAACTGAGACCAAAACCCTTGCTCTAGCCGTCATTCTCTCCTCTCCTCTATACCCTTCTCTCTTTCACTCTCACTCTCACTCACGGTGCACTCAAGTTATCACCCGCCGCCGTGTCAACCACCACCAACAGCTGGCAGGACCGGCCGCCTCTTCTTCCCCCACGACAGCAGCCAGCAGGCGGCTTCTCCACGAGCAGCTGCTGCTGCGTTTCGCTCCTCTGACCGGCAGCAGCCGTGTTTTTTTGGGTCCCACCTAGGGATGGTCACGGGTCCAGGACCCTGTTAGACCCGCCCCAGACCCGCCCCTTTTTTAAGGGTCTGGGTCTTATTTTTTGAGACCCATCGGATCCGGGTCGGATCTGGATCTAAAAAATATTTGGCGGGTCCGGGTCCGGGTCCAATATCTGGACCCTGGACCCGCCCCTTGGACCCTTATAAATATTAAATTGTCCATTTTTATTTGTCTTCTACGTATGAATTATGCCCTCAACACTTATTTTATTTTCATATAATCATAATATATATGAATAATATATATGTTACTTGTTAAGTGTTAACCAATTACAGTTATTTCATGGACTCGAACTAGTGTTTATAATAAAATTTAAGCGTATAATAGTGACGTTATCCGAGTTTAGATGTTAAATTAGTATTAAATATTTGTAAAAATACGATAATAACTCTCTTACAAATATACGAAAAATACAATGACTTACAAATGTTTCGAATTTGACAAATCAAAGAGACTTATTGTAGACCCACTAAGGACCCATTAAGGACCCTAGACCCATCAGATTCGGAGGGTCCGGGTCTGGGTCTATAAATTTTGGACCCTTAGGGTCCGGATCCGGGTCTGGATCTCAAAAAATTAAAAGGGTCCGGGTCCGGGTCTAGTTGGACCCGCTCCAGACCCGCCCCATGACCATCCCTAGTCCCACCACACCGTGTTCCACCTACACTAGCACCACCACAAGATACACCAACTTCTTAGCCCTTTTCTTAGTCTCCATTGTAAGCATCTCTTCCCTTTTCTCCAATTTATTTTCTAGTTTTAATTGGAGTTTTATTAAGAGTAATGAGTTTGATGTTGGTTTGAGTTAATTTCATTGAATTTTTTTATGGGTAATAGTTTGATGGATGAATTGAACATGTTTATGACTTAGGTTTTGAAATGTGATTTAAATTATGGGTTGTGTGTTGATTTTGTATTAATTCTTTGAATCTAAGTATGAGTAGTAATTAAAAATGTTATTTTTGAACATGAAATGGTTAGGGTTTGGATTTAGAGATAGAATTACCAATGATGTGTGTTTTATGACATACTTTGGTTATGATCGACTAAATAATCTTATAAAGTTGTTTTAAAACTTAGTCGATTGGTTGTTGTTGTGACGATTAGTAATGGTGATGATTTATGTGGCTATGGAAGTGATTTTTGATTGAATAAATTTATAATAATAGTTGGTAATTGTTGTAGTTTGATTGGTGCGAATTACTAGTACTCTTACTAGGTTATCGAACTTATAAATAAATAATATTAGTAAGGTTATAAGCATATTGTCGACTTGTTGAGAATTATTAAAAATTACTTGTTATGACGTCTTGATTATAGTTCGTTCTAACCTTTGATAATATAATAGAGCTTATTGCGATGTGATAACCTAAAGATTTGTCATTGTCGTCATATTAGCACTACATTAACATTGTAAGAGTTATGTGTGGATTGCTATGTTATCTTAAAGTAACGTGGATCGATATGACTCAAATTTGGTTAATGTAAAAGAACGACTCGCTCACTCCCTTTTCTTTCTAATTGATGGAAGGACTAATGTTTTTAGTGAGCTAGTGATTTCGACTTTAGTGAATGAGATATGTGTATGCTAAAGTAATTGGAAACTGATCTCATAAGAATGATAGTACTTTGGTTTTTAGCTGGCATGACAAAGTAGTTAAGAGAACTTATTAGTTCTATTCCTAACTTGTATAGGTTCCCAATTCATAAGAGGAAAGTAGAGTCTTAGTTGGGTGATTTTGTGATTTTTTTGGTCGTGCAGTGACGCTTGCAGGTACGTACACGCAGTAATTAATTTATCATATTCATCGTTTCAAGATATTGTTGATACTTTGTGATTTTTGTGCATCATAATAGAATTTTAGATTGTCAACAAGTAAACTATGCTAGTGAATAGCCCTAATAGTGGTATAGGCAAGTAGGATGAAAGTATAAGGAGACTAAGAGAACAAGTTTTTAGATAGAAGAGAACGCACTATGGTTGCGTGTAGTATCGAAGCGATTACCTAATTATGGAACCTTGATTATGATTAGTTGGCGTGACTTAGCTGGATTATATCTGGTTGATTTAATAGTCCCCTAGGTGAGGTTCGACGGGACCACCGTAAGGGGGGTATGAGCATACTTTAGTCATTGGGCGCCGGGTGGCCGATAACGCCCCTTGACTGAGGCGTCACCATGCGGGCCTTGCAAACCCCAATATGGTTGCCTCTTTGCTGGATTGGTACCCCAGTGTATTAGTTTCCCGAAGGTAGGACCCAAGAGGGTCAGCTGGAGGGGGTATGAGCTCGTACTTTACCATAGACGCCGGGTGGCTGATAACGTCCTTGGCCATGTCACCATGCCACGAATAGAGAAGATCCACTATCTTTGGATATACTTCGAGAGATTAGTATTTTTGAAAGAGAACTCACGAGTTAATAAAAGTGTTTAGACAGAGGAGTAGATTCGTTATTACTGTGTTATACCATTGCCTATCCCTGTGCTATGATTACGATTATTACAAGTTCATTGTTTACTGACGTGTATGTGTTGTTATTTGTTCATGACTCTCTATGATGTTCCTGCTATGACACATTTGACTATGGTCATTATGTTGAGCAGCAGGAGGATCATAGCTTGGCATAACAGGTATAGGAGCTTTTGGCTTGGCTTTGGGGAAGAGTGGAGTGCGATTATAGCAATGACTATATGATTAGTCTAACGTTGTAGCTCTTATATTAACTGTTTATTTTGGGTTGTATAATCACTTTCTCTTTTTGAGCCATGTGATTCCTTGTAAATTTATAGTCCGCTGCGTAGCTTTTGGATGTATTATTGTAAGAGTAGTTCTTTTGTAGCCCTTATAACCGATGCGTTAACACTGGAACCACGATTCGTATTCGAGTTGATGATTTGATGAGCCGACGATGATTCTTTCCGTCGTGACATATTTTGGATGATATTGAAGCCTTGGATTATTATAACTGTGTTGTCTTATTTATTTTTTTTACCTTGGTCACACCCTCAAGTTTTAGAGGAGGTGCTGCCAAAATTTCTACTCATTTTATCTCCTTCAAAGTTAATCTTGAATGTCTATTCGAACAACCTTTTATCTTTTTCTTTTTCTTTCTTTTTATGTAACACCTGAATTTCCTCTTTTCCTTTACGATTTTGGTTTCGTATAAGGGTCGGAAATTCAGGGGTGTTACAAATTGTTAGTTGGGATTATTTTTGACCAACGGGGGATAGTTGAGATTTATTTGAGCAAATTTTCATAGTTTTTATTACTATGCCTTTCCAACTATTTCTGGATTGATTGTGAAATTATTGTGCGATGAAAGCAAAAATCATGCAATGAAAACCAAAATCAGTTGAAGATTCTTGCAATGCTTCATGCTAAGGTTTGGATTTTTGCAGCTTTGAAGTGGGTGTTATGATAGGGCAAATTTTAAATACGGCAAGTGCACGGTTGATGTGTAGTCGCCGGTCGAACACAAGCAAGCGAGTTAATCAATTGGTTTGCTTTATGATTACAAGACACGGATCAACAAGAATTTGGTCGAGAAACTAATACTACGATGCAAATAAAACTAAAGCTAAAACAATGATTAATGTGAAGATCATAATATTATGACAAATACTAGGGTGTCGGGCATTACCTAATTCTAACATGAGAGTTAATCACTCTCATAATTGTTAGATGAGTCATTGGCATAATTAAACGTGATCTAATTAATCTCAAGTTTCCGCTCTGTTGATTAATATCGTTTTAAGACCTTACTAGTGTTAATCCTCAAACTTCCGGTTTATTGGCTAAACTAGTAGGAATTTAACTTTAGTATATTTCAATCCTAAATTAATCTTAATCTCAAACTTCTGTTTTTATTGAAAAAGTTAATAAAGATGTTTAAACTGAGATTCATTAAATCTTATCTAATTATAGACTCCAATTTCACACAATTAATTGATAAAAAAAATCATTTTATGGTTCGAAATAGAAATTATAACCTAATCCTAGAGAAGAAAACTACTCACTAAACATAATGGTGAAAATGCAATTCATGATGGATGGAAACTTAATTGAAATATTAATTATGAAAATGATGAATGATTTCAATGCATAAAAGTAAAGGATAATTCAATAAATTAAGAAAACTTACTAATTGAGATGAACAAAAACTAAATTGCAAAAAAATTAAAATGTAACAACAATGGAGTTCAACAACAAAGAGCTCTCAATGGAAAAACAACAAAATCCCAAACTGAAAATGAAACTAAATTGCCTATCTAATAAAAAAGTAATCGCCACTTTATATAGTGGTTCCAAAAATTCACCGTCAAAACGCACGAATTAGGCTTCTAAAGGAACGGCGACGACTCGTGACATCAAGGGCGACGACTCGTGGCTTGCTACTGCCTGAAAATTGTGACTTCAGTGAGTCGGCGACGAGTCGTGGCTTTTAGGCGACGAATCATGGCTTTCTGGCGACAACTCGTCGCTTTGCTTCTGATTGGCGAACTTTAAACAACCGTCATTTCTTACTCATTTGTCGGAAATAATATATTGTTGGAAAGCTCTTGAAGTCTACTTTCCAATGCCACAAACCTTGCGTTTATGAGATCTTTCTATCAAAATTTATAACCAAAAGAGTGAGCATGTATCAAATTTCACCTCAAAACTTTTGTATTTAAGGCACTTTTCTACTCTTTTACCCATCTTCATTGTAAAACATCTTGAAAAGAACAACAATCTCCTTACGTCATCATTAAAATCATAAGAATTATGCTTAAAAACAATCAAAACTGCTTAAAATCAACATGAATAACCAAAATGGGTAATGTAGCATAAATCTTCAAGATAAGCACGAAATCATTAACAATAACCATCATTAAGGAGTATAGAATGATATGAAAAAACGCAAATAATTGCACTTATCAAACTCTTCCATGCTTAACCTTTGCTCGTCCTCGAGCAAATCAAGGTGAAAAATAAAGAAAACAAGGTTAAGACATGGTCTCCAAATCTTAAGCTACTTCTTATACCTCTTATTCCTAAACTTCACTAATACCCTGTGTTCGCCAAGAGCCCAAATATCCTTACCACTTGTCCCCTTCACTTCGCTAACACAACATATCATAACACAACCAACACAAACAAGAGTTAGACAAAAGGGTACCAAAATTTCCTATACTTCAACCTCCTTATGACTCCTAAGGAACATGAGAAATGAAAAATTCTACACTTATCCCTTCAATGGTGACCTATCCATATGTTTACCTTATAGCTCTCGCTTCTTATGTCACCAGCTCTAGGAACAAAATGAAATACATGAACATTTGAAATTAAAATTCAAATGTACAAATGCAACTATAATGAAATTAAAATTACAATGCAACTATAATGAAACTAAAATTGCAATGCATACAAGCTAAATCCATACAAAAATGTGGGATAGAAAACATGAACAAACAAGCAATATGTTTCGCCATGCTTACATTTCATGGTGGGTCGTAATAGGGTGTTCAATAGAAAACTTTTGGTACAGCCGCTGTACCACGTCATCTTTGCCATGTGGTGCAGCAGCCCAATCAAAGTAATGTAATATGCCATCTCATATCAAGATTAAAGAATTAATTTTTTTTTATATTGCTTTTCTCTCTCCTCCTATAAAACCCAACTCTTAGCCAACTTACCCACCAAGCATCACTCCTCAATTACATTACTTTGATTGGGCTGCTGCACCACATGGTAAAGATGACGTGGTACAGCGGCTGTACCAAAAATTTTCTAGGTGTTCAACAACCCTTATAAGTGTAGGGTCTTTAGGAACCTTGGATATGACAATTAAGCACAGAAACGTAAGAATGCAACTTACCTAATAAGCTCCTATGATACCAGCCTATGTCTATTATTATTACGGTTTATGGTCTGGTCTGGTCTAAAAATTTCAAACCCACCGAAAACTGTAATTGCTTATAAAAATCAAACCAAACCATTCAGACCTTAAATCATACCAGACACTTAAATCACGGTCTGATCCGATCTGATTTACGGCTTTGACCAAACTTTATTCACCCCTACATACAAAAATTGCTAAAATTTCAAAATTATGTTAAATAAGATCATTGGAAGGTTGAACTATTCAATCAAAAATTCATTTTGTTATCATTCCCTATAAGGTCCGTAATCTCGACTATGGCCTAAAATTAGAAGTACGTGATTAGTGGGGGAACTTTGCAATGAACCAAAAACATTATGGTGGCCCCATTATCATTCTTACTACACACCCACAAAAAAGTTTTTAACTTTTCAACCATTTTGATCAAATATCTTAAGATACAATTTTCCATGTATTTTTAATTATATTAATTTATTTATCTACTTGTTTTATCTAGTAGTTAGAAACTACCAAAAAATTCTGTTAAAAAAGATTGTGTATTCTACAATTTTGCACCTACAATTTAGCACCCAACTAACCAACAATATTTTATAAAATATTAAAATTAAAATAAAACACCCAGAAGAAAAATTCTACATTTGTTGTTTTGGAAAAAGATAAAATCATTTTTCTTGATTAAATTTCCTTTATTATTGGGTTAAATATAAAGATCATGACCCTTGTTCTACGTTTCTTAATTTCTATCCATTTTTTCTTTTTATTTATTTCACATTTATTGTTAATATTTCATTTAATATCATATTTAAGTTCATAACCATAACCTTAACCTTAAACTTTATTACCTCAAAAAAAAAAAAAAAAAAAACCCTTAAACTTTATTCCAATTATCTAATCCTCCATCTTCCTTTCCTTTTTTTTAATTAGTTTTAATTTTTTTTTGAGCGAATTAGTTTTAATTTTAATATAATATAAAATTTAATAATCAGGTGGGTATAAAGTTTTAATCTTTTTCATAATTTATGTTTCCGGAATTTTTCTGTCATTAATTTAATTTATAATCAGTTTTAATTTGATTAAATTATGGATTAATTTCAGGGGCCCTATTTTGAAGGGTGGAAGGAAGATTTGTTTTTGTTCTGAAAGTGATGATGTTATAAGTATAGAGAATTTGTTAGATGTCAGACATGGCTGCGAAGAATGTAAGTACTTATTTAATTTTTAAGGTTTCTTTTTTTATTTTATTAATTATTAATTTATTAATTTCTTGATGTAGTATAATAAAAATCCTATCTTTGAAATTTTATTTTATTTTTTTGCCATTTTTAAACCTAAACTGTGCTGAACAGTCAACATCTGCATGTGGGTACGAAATATATTTCTGCTCATGTGTATTTTATGAGTGATTTACTAATTTTTTATTTATTTGTTTTTGTTACATGTTATTTTATAGAAATACTAATATGCTTCATCATTTGAATTTGAATGAGTGGTTTTCAGGTATTTCTTTGTCTTATTAGATTAGAATAGGAGAATGGAGATGTTGTTCATATTGGATCACTGGATTATGAATCTTTTTGATTGAAATCACCGGATTAGTTGCCCCATCACTAGTGTATACGCATTACTGACAGAGCATATAACATATCTTGGGGTGCATATAACATATATTGGGGTCTTGCGTATGCTATATACTGAATGTTATGGTACTGATTGAACCAAAAACTTAAGTTGATATTTGACACCTCTATTGGTTTCAACATTAATGTGACTTGATTATAATCCATGAGATGAAAGTAGCTAAATCGAATTGAGGGTATTCCTTCGATCGCGACCTGCTCGTGATGAGGGTATTGGTATGTCTTCTTTCCCATCCTTACTAGACCCTGCCTTGGGCGGGACTTATTGGAAAGATGTTGAATTTCACTTCTTGATTTTGTAATTTGGTTAATGTTGTTCTTTAATGTTTCCAATTGTTTACAAGGCAATATAATACAAGTAGCAAAGAGGAGTATCACTGGTTTGCTATAGTCCTTAATGCAATGTCCAATACTCTTTGATTCCTTAATGTTTGCATGACAGAATTCTGTTTTATGATATGTGAGAGAGGTGTAAACTGTAAACCAAGTATTAGATTGATTCATCAGTTTATCATGAAGTAACAACTAGTTTACTTGCGAGACTAGTCAAAACGATCATGCATTGCAAATGAATCAATTCATTTGTATTCAGAGGTTTCGTATGCTCCTGTGATGTTCATGTGTAGTGTCTGCAGATTCAGTCGAATCTCGATGACTTGGCTTGTGAGTGTGTGTTGGATTGTGTATTTGTATTGCTCAGGATTCATGAATCTTGTGAATTGGCATGAATTAGTACTGCATGATTAAATTCTTTTTCTGTGCTCCGAAACCTTGGTGATCAAAAAATTTTGGATAAATAATTACGTTGATGTAATCTTTCTTCAGATGTCGATATTGATTCAGGTTTTTAATAGGATGTTCAAATTAGCTTTCATTTTTAAGTATATGTCGGAATGATAATACTATGATATTTTCAATGCCAGATTGCTGTATTTTCTGAAACAAAAGGTCGAAGATCATGGGTTTGCAGTGTTTTTCAAGCAGTTTTCGTTGTAATCTTAATCTACTTGATCGGAAGTGTTTTCATTTTACCAGTTTACAGACAGGTATGCTCTGTGCTCGACCAATGCGTACCTAATTGTATTGTATTTTAACTTGAACTTATACAACAATAGCAATGTCAGAGCCTTTAATTCTAAAGATCCTTTTTAAAAGCCCAACATTCTGATTGAGTTATCCCACTTGTGCTAAAGTTACACTCCATGTATTTGAAGCATTTACGTAGAGCGGCTTCTTTCTCTAGGTTTATAGTGTCTCGCAATATCCCATTTGTGCTAAAGTTACACTCCATTACTTTGTCTTACTCTGATTGAACTTAATACCTCGTCACTCCAATTCTTGCCGCCATCATTCCAACTTAGTATTTAGCCCCCCTTGTTGTGGTCTCCTAGTATCGATTTAGTTACCTCATCTAGGACCGTCGCAAAAAGAAAGCGGCTTACGACCGAGCCTTGATGAAGGCCAATTGTGATTGGAAAATTATAGATGTTGCTCCTTCACATGTCATTACATTCGTCTTTGCTTTTCAATAAATATCTAGCATTATATTTATGTATTTCTTGGAACTAACCTTCTTTGTCCTTGCCACCAATGTATTTCTCATGGAACCTTGTCGTATGCTTGTTTCAAGTCATTGAAAACCATGTGCAAGTCTCCTTTCTTACGCTATAGTACTCCATTTGTCTCAATCGCTTCCATTGTAGATCTCTTTAACATATATTTTAATCCCTGATACGGATTGCATCAATTTGATATGTGGTATTACTGATCCAATTTGATCGAAGAACAGATAATATGCAGCTTCACTTTACTAGCCTTATCTTCTTCTTGTGCAGGAAACTCCAAAGTTAGAATTAGCTGAGCACATGGACCTATTATTGGGCAATAGTTGTGAGGTTTGTTTCCTTCCTATGTATATATAAAAATGAGTTCTTTACGTCTTACTCTGTTTCTTTTCCCGTTTTAGAATCATTGTAGACCTCATGGAAGTGAATCACTGCCTCAAGCTATAGTCGCAAAGAATTCTAACCTGGAAATGCGACCACTATGGGGCTTACCAACGGTATGGGGATTTTACTTGTTTAATTATTATCCATAAACATGTAATTGTTCAGTACTAGTGTGTGAGCTACCACATAAACGTCCATTAGAAAACACAGATTATAGGAAAATATAATAATCGAGAAGTGAAATCCCGAGAATCCAAAGAGTAGTTTTCTGATGTCTGAATTTTTTATTGTGGGCGTCATTAATTATCTGACCATTTGCTGTTATCGAGAGCAGAAAAGTAACTCCTCGAAGAATTTGCTGGCAATGTCTGTCGGGATAAAGCAAAAAGTTCTAGTTAATGAAATGGTTAGCAAGGTAATTATGATCTGCAACTGTAATTTTGCTGGCTTATTACTCATGCACATGTTAATAACACCAGATTCTATTTTTGTTTTATTGCAGTTTCTCTCGAATGGTTTTTCCGTAATGCTATTCCATTATGATGGTAACGTTAACAAATGGAATGAGTTTACATGGAATGAACGGGTCATACATATATCTGCAATCAATCAAACCAAATGGTATCACCCATGTCTAATCACGTTTTCACGTTAAGCTTTCACCGTTGGGCCGTTGGCCTCTGTACTTGCCTTCTGATCATGCCACGTGTAATGTCTTTGATAACCGATTCATTTCTTTCTGTCGTCTGACTTTGCTCAGGTCTTTTTCTGATGACGTAGGTGGTTTGCAAAGCGGTTCATGCACCCAGATATAGTTGCTGCCTATGAATATGTTTTTCTCTGGGATGAAGATCTTGGAGTAGAAAATTTTAATCCTTTACGGTGAGTACAGTCTTGCATATTTGCATAACATCATATATTTATGGTTAAAGTCTTTTTCTCGACTTTTTTATGATTTTGTGGACGAGGTGATAATATTTGTAGTTTTTGATCATCTTCAGTGAGAATACATGTTTTTTTTTTTTTTTTTGAAAGAGTCTTGTCACGAGTGAGATATTAGTTTCTAACTTGAAAAGTGGGACAAAAATCTTAGGTATTTGTCAATAGTTAAAGAGGAGGGGCTTCAAATCTCCCAGCCTGCACTCGATGGAAACAAATCAGAGGTGCATCACCAGATTACAGCCCGCGGCAGGCGGGGAAGAATTCACAGGTTATCATCGAGACTTCATTGTTTTACATTTGCATCTCGCTGTGCAAAAATGGTTTTGTTTGCTCATTTTCTTTTGTTCGCATAAATAGTTAGATTGCTCTTTAACATCGTGCATCAATTATACTTTCTGCCTAAAAATCTTTCGGCATGAAATTTATTTGTCCAAAAGCAAGATAAGTACTTTAATATGATATTCTTCATCAGTTCTTTTAATTGAAAAGTTATATGCACAACAGGAGAACATACAAGCATGGTGAGTGCGATGAAGACAGTAAAGCTCCTCCATGTACAGGGTAATCGTTTTTTCATCTTTTAATTACAAATACTCGAAGATTAATTTGTCTCAGCAATAGGTTAAAAAAGTTCCAATTTCATGACTTGTACATCACCGCAAGAATGGAATTGACGCAAAAACAAGATGTTGAGGTTGTAATTCAATTTTTAACTTCTAAGAATGATTAGATACTGATATGGAGGCTTAGTTATGTTATGTAAACGTGGAAGACGTAGGAGTATATTTAGCTATGTGTGGGAAGTTACTGCCGCTAGACTGTTACATTATTGCCTCTGCCTCGTTGCATGGGTGTGCAACTACATGGCTTGAACAAGCATGAGCTTGCTAGTCTCGACGAAGATGAGTTGGCTTGCTGCTCAAATGAGCAGCCTTGCTCAATAATCATGTGGCTTGCTCGCTCAAGCCTCTCCTCAATGGACCTCTCTGCCTAATATGTTTTTAAGTACTCTAACGAGCATGACTCAAAACGATCAGGTGTTCCTTGTTTTGTGCGCGGAGAGGGAAAATTGGGTTTATTTCTTGAAGTATATATAAATCATTAAGAACTAAAAGAGGAATATTGTTGAATAATCAAAGAACTATAAAAGGGAATGCTAGTAGAAGGGAATGCTGGTGATCAACAGTGATCTCGCTTTGATACAACTGAGTCTCTCTAATAAAGTCTTCAAGGAGGTTGCAAAAGAGGGTACAACAGCATGGGCTATGGTTGTTGCTCGAGTCATTTTATACGATAAAATCTGTCACAGATTTATTAATGTTAAAGAACAAGTTTCCTGATCTCAATTTGAGTCTTGATGAGTTTAATTTTACTCTTTAGACTTATTTTTACCTTGATGATCTAGTCATATGGTTATTTGACGGTGCTGCGGTGATTCATAGGGATAACGACAATAATTCTCCTATTCTTCTCGATTAGGCAAATACATGAATCGAACAAGCACAAGCTTGTTGCTGCCTTTGCCTGCCTTACTTGAATGACCAGGCTTATTGCTACGCTTGTTTGAGCATCTTCTTTCTTGAACTTTCTGTCTCATTATATTCTAAGTGTTAGAAAAGCATAGTTTAAGCTCAACGCTTTGTTTCGCATGGAGGGTGAAATGAATCGGGAGATTAGTGATTTAGTGTTTAAAATCTCTTGTAAATACTACCATCCGTTGTTTGGATGAATTTTTTATTGTTTGATTGAATTCGGATTTTCCCACCTCCTAGATTGCTTTCACTGAACTAAATAAAATAAGCAAATCATGGAGAGAAACATGCAGGCTTCTGAAGATTCTTTTCATGTATTTCAGATGGATAGAAGTCATGGCTCCGGTGTTCTCACGGCCAGCATGGCGTTGTGTATGGTACTTGATTCAGGTACGCCTGCCAACTATACAGAATTAATTTTATATCTGAACCTTATAATGATAGTTATCGGTTATCTCCTGGATAAACCCGTCAAGAAAGGTTCTGCGAATCATTGAACATGGTGGATAGGCGAGAGCCTGCAGGTGATCCTGGCAGGCAGCCAGGCCTTACAGAGCCCTTTGGCCGAACTAGAATACTTCGAATAGTGATCTCATGCGACTTCTTTACACGTGTACTCTCTAGCATGCACATAAGAGTGCAAATACTATTACCAACTCTTACATCAACTTCCTATTGTCACTAATCACATATTATCGACTCTTAAAAGTTGAAAGCACGCAAAGGGAAAATGAGAGAAGTAAGTCTTTAAAACGAGATATTTATCGGATATTCGGATTCCATTGTTTGATTAACAACTTCATAGGAAAATCGAAAAGAAAAACAGGAATTTGATGTCATATTCTACCTATGTGGAAGAAAAGGAAACTGAGCGTTTTTGTAGCGAAATCTTACATGTTTGTTCCTTTCGTAAACAATCGCCCACTGTTTATCAAATCAGATGCAGGGAAGTAATTCGCTTCATTAATGACATGCATCGTTTACGTTCTTGTACATCATGTTTGCAGAATGACTGTATTCATGCTTGGGGACTCGACATGTACCTTGGCTATTGTGCACAGGCAAGTTCCTGAACAAATTGATATACTTTGTTTGTGCACTTTCCGCCATCATTATTAAGGCTTTTTTTCTATTTTTGATTCACAGGGTGACCGAATGCAAAATATTGGGGTTGTAGATGCCGAGTATGTGATCCATTACGGCCTACCTACACTAGGAGAACCGGCAGCAAAGAAGGTTAGAAATGGTTTACCGGCTTCTACTTTTAAGGAAGTTCTCTCTCAATCTAACCAACTTTTTCTTTTCGTTTTCAGTCGAACCATCACGAACTTGACAAACGGATCGAAGTAAGTGTTACTAATCATTGCTATACTTCCTAGTTTTATTTAATCCCGGTACCAAGAAACGCTATTCATTCAAATGTCTTCAAGAATGTAGCGTGTAGCATAACTTGTACTAGCATATTAGTCTTAAAAAATATGTAAATCGTAATCAATGTTGAATTTCTCGAAACAAACTATGACGGGATAAGCTAAAAGTGCAAGGAAACCGTTGTACACTTCAGGTGAGGAAACAATCATACAACGAGTACAAGGTGTTCAGAAGACGGTGGGACAAAGCTGCTGCAACGGATGAATGCTGGAAGAATCCATACCCGGAGCCCTTGTATCGGATCTTACCATATTAGATGCCGAATAAGAAAAGGTTTATACACACAGACCGAAGTATGGTAAATACATATATATGGCTGATATGAAGACTGGAAGTAGAAGCACACATTTTTGTACAGAGGGTTGTATACTGCTATAGTGCTATTCACATTATTCAATTCTTATGATTATTTTACAACTTGGCTAGGCCTAGATTTGAATTATACTGCCACACTTGGCCCATATATCTTATATCTTATGTATACAACTATACATCATATTACATGATTCTAAAACTACAATGATAATATTTTTTGAACTTTTTGATCGTAGAAAAGTCTTATGATTCTAGAAATATACATCAACATTAGGATTTGGGTTTTATATCATTGCCCTGGCCCATTGCTTGAAGATGTAGGACATGTTCTCTTCAAATAAATCGGCTTTGATGAACTAAATAAATTGATAATAAAACAGAATGATAATATCCTTTTAATTACAAGGTCTTCCGTCTCACCGTGGGGTGGACTCATCATAGCAGTCCATTAGTAAAAAAAACATTAAATAAACAATGCAATCTAAATCTATTAGTTTTAGGTTAGTGGTGTTTGAGCCAACCGGTCATAGATTTATCAGTATTTACTATTATTGCTAATAAAAGCTAATCAAATATCATGTGATGGTTTTGATTAAAAATTCTAAAATAACGTTTTTTTTTTCTAGTTTGGTCACAACTTTGGAATATTGACTCAAAAAATAAAGGAAAATTTGATTCTAAAGGTATGAACTTTGCGTGATTTGCTTCTAAAGGTGCGAACTTATGTTTTTCTTTTAAAGGCTCGAACTTGGGGGGATCGTCGCTTTTAAAGGTGCAATTTACTTGTAATCGGTTGAAAAGGTATATTTCATTCAGTTAAAGAGGAGAGAGAAACTTGCTTCTTCATCTTCTAGCACCATTTCATCAAATTCATCAATCTTCTTTTACCATTTCATCATCTTCATCTTCTTCCACAAAATTTCCAGAAAAAAATTACAAAAATTCTCTCAAAGATTGAATTGATCCTCTATGCAATGAACTCAAGTGGAAACAACTTGTTGGTTTCTTTAACAAAGATGAACTAAACCCTACCATTGAAAATCCCAAATCGAATTCCAACAAATTATCTTCTAATTTGAAGATCCCAAATCGAATTTCAACAAATTATCTTCCAATTGATGAATCTATGACCGATTGGCTCAAATCATATCCCAAATTGAATTATGCCCGAAATTCAAAATTTCAACCGACAACAAAATTAACTCTTTCTTATCATTTTTTGAGCCTTTTTATCCAAGAAATTTTAATGAGACTAATTATATACTAGTACAATAAGTAATATTTTACTAATATATATACTTTTACTCTAATCCGACTAATACTAGGTTAATCATATATTTATAAGATTAAAACAATATTGATACACATAAAACTAAATTTATATGACTTATATTATGCTTATTTTAAACCAATAGGACTAATGGAATACAATACTTTTACAGCTAAAAATATAATATTATGACTAATAATATGCTTATACATCTAATGAGTAATGACTAATGACACGTTAATTGCATATTGATACGAATAATAAAATACTAATATGACTAATATTAAACTATACTATACTAATACGCCTAATATTACATTAATACGACTAGTATTAAAGAATAAATAATTAGAATATATGTATATATATTTCACAAGAATCACTAAATAGCTAGTGGCCTAGTTGTTGGAGTACTATGTGTTGTTATTGTTCTAGGAAGTCTAGGGTTTGACTTACAACTCTTGCATTTATGTTTATAGCATTCGACAACTTCAAATTAAATTTGATAATGGGTTTTTAGGTCGATTAGAGAGGTTACATTGATAAGAAAAGAACTAATGGAGATTACATGACAACCATTTTACTGTTGCAATGATATATAAAATGACCCTTAGCTATAGATTTATAGAGATCAAATGACTACCAAATTGTATGGTAGGTCTTTTGAGTTGTTTTTGTTAGAGTATATAACATATCCCGGGGTCTCAATCATCATCTTAAGCTTTTGATTGAGTTGGTTCCTTGACATGGTATCAGAAGTCAACCTGACAAGAAGTCACAGGTTCGAATCTCAATCACCCCTATTTTAAGGTGGAATATTTAGCGCCATGTATGAGAAAGGCATGTACTGCATCTATACTTCTAGCTAAAAGGGCTCTCGTGTGAAGGGGCGTGTTAGAGTATATAACATATACTGGGGCCTCAACCATCAGCTTAAGCTTTTGTTCGAGAAATATTGTGTTTAATTCACTAATAATTTCAGTATTCTAAATTCCAAGTTTTGAAGCAAAGTAGATGGAGTAGTATTTAGTTAGAGGATTAAATAAAAGCAGAGCAGTATTGAGTATTGACTTGATCAGGCAATATTTATGGACATTATTATTATTATTATTATGAATGAAGAACCGCCCATTTTTGACAGGGACTTGTGCAGTTGTACTATATTCAACATTTATAATTCTAATAATTATTCATGAATTATACTCCCTTTACAGTAATTAAATGGACTATTTCATTGAAATTTGTTTGTCCATTTCACATAACTACCAATACACATAAAAATGTACTCAACCAATCAGTGTAGTTTTTTTTTTTTTTTTTTTGAGATGAAAAGATCAGTGTAGCTTATACTTCATGTATTGGAGTACAAACAATAATTTTTTTTGTGTTTTAATATTCACATTGTGTGGATGATTTTTGAATATTTTTTTAATTTAGAGTGTATAATGATCATCAGAAATTTGATTAATTAAATTAAATAAATTATTTAATTAAATAATTAATTAGAAATATTCCAAGATTGTAAAGTTATTTATTTTGTGGAAAATGTTTTTCACTGGTCGCGACTTTTCAAAGCAAAGTTTCTGTTTTGGACAAATCACTTTTCGCGGGTTGCGAATATTTTCATTGGTCGCGAGTTTCGTGCTAATTTTTGCGATGTTCGTTTTATTGGGTTTTGTTGGTTATAATATAACTACCTACGGTTAGTATGGTTATATTAATCGAATATATGGGATGGATTGATTGAAAGACGACATTAGTTCGTGAATCGATCTTGTGTTTCGTGGAGTAATATGTTGCTTCGTGAAATGGTGTGAGCTATTATATAAATATAGAAGGCTTGTGTGTTGTTTGACACATGCAATTTTCTAATTTCTTTTCTTCTCTAGCACTTTATATCGAGAAATTGCAATCCACGTTTGTAATTTTCCGTATCTTCTTCCATTTAAGTTTCTCTTACATCATTCTAAAATCCGTGTGCTCGGAATTTAGTGAAATTCTTTGTATCTCAAAATATATTTTCGGTACACATTTCCAAGCTCCGTAGTAGGGAGGAAATGATGTTTTAGGAAGAGAGTCTCGCCTAGAATTTATATCAAGTCACATACAAAATCTTCTTGTTACTATATGTTCGATATATGGTGATTCCTGATGATGAAGGCTACATTTGGTGTATATTAATCAAAGGTTTGAACTTGTCATATGTTTTCTAACCTACTAAGTTTATATAACTTTATTTATGTGTTTGATTTATAAATTAAAGTTACACTTTATAACATTTTTAGGAAATTTCACGTGGATAACTATGAAGTTTTGGGTTTTCCACGTGGGAACCAATACTTTTAAAAAATTCATGTGTTAATCCTGAGATTTACCAAATTGTTCAACTGAGACTTTTTTGCTTATTAAACGTTAACAAACGTTAATTTATAAGCTTTAAAGCTATTGCACGCCTATTTATGCGACTCACCATTTCTAATGCCATCCGTTTCAACCTTTTCCCACAAAACATAAACCCTAACTCTACCATCTTTCATCGAAATCATATTTATTTCCCCCAGATCCAAAGATGGTAGAGTTAGGGTTTATGTTTTGTGGGAAAAATGTTGAAATTGATGGCATTTGAAATGGTGAGTTGCATAAACAGGCGTACAACAACTTTAAAGCTTTGAAATTAACATTTGCTATATTTTTACGTGCAAAAATGTCATGGTGGAACAATTTGGTAACCGCGTGAAAAATCCTAAACCTAAGGATAACCACGTGGAATTTCTCTTTTTATCTATTTTAGGAATTTTCTTATATTTTCTATTTTGAGTTAACTTTTGTTAAAAAATGGAAGGGTAAATATAATAATAAAAAAAAGAAATAATAAATGCTTCTCTTACAATTATAAACAAGCTAAGGTTGTTAGGATCGAGGTTTCCACCAAGGATCGATGAGGGCCGAAGGGGTAGGATTGAAATCAATAGATTTGGATAGTAGGATATATCGTAGAATTGTGCTATGGTCCTATCACCCATATTCTTAATCTTGGTAGGATCGTACGATCTTACCATTTTTCCGATTCTACTTAAAATTCAGATCATTTGTCTATTTTTAGATCGTAATGTCGTCGACTCGTAGATCAGAATCGAGATTCTGATTAATATCCATGATCGCAGCAAATGAGGAACTTGCACCTTCCTCTGGGATTACGCCACTCTAAACAAGTCTAGGTACCGGGGAACGGTCTATGATGGAACATATGCCTGGATAAGTGTGTGATTTACAACGCGTGCACAGTAAGCGAACCTACATCATGTATTAGCTAGTGATCATACTGGTAGCCACCAAAAGAGATAAAATAGTAACCTTGTGCATGTCGATTGACATTAATAGGTCTTCGCAATGGAGTAAGGAGAATACAATGGACTTAGGGCTGAACAGAATTTAGTCTAAATTGTAAACCAAACTTTGACCAAATCGTGATTTTAATATTTGGTCTGGTCTACGGTCTAAATGGTTTGATATGATCTTTTTTAAAAAATTATGGCTTACGGTTTGGTCCCGGTAATTTATTTTTTAGACCAGACCAGACCAAACCGCAAACCATACTATGACAAAAAATTATAATTTTATTAAAATATATGTTGCTACCTAGATTTCGAGATGTAGTTATTTTTATATAGTAATATATACTTGAATAATATTAATACAATCAACTAATCAAATCATTATATTTGGTGATTGTAGGTGCAAATTTTTTGTACAAATACATATATAAATTTGGCAAAAATATAAAAATAAAAAACCGTACACCTCACCAGACCAGACTGTTGTAGAACGGTTCGGTCTGGTGATTTAAACGGTCTGATCCGGTCTCGAAAATTTCGAAATCATTTCGGGCTGGTCAGATTTTAGTGTCAGAATAGACTAAACCGGGAGTGTGCACCCCTAATTGGACGTACCCAAGTTGCCTGAATATCCTCTTAAGCAAATACATCTTGATGATATCGAAGGATGTAATATATACAGTGTGTGGGTGTTCGCATAACACCGATAAACCAATCAAGTATGAAGTCCAGTCAACCTGCAAATAAACATAAGTGCTATCTAGGGGTGAAACCGAATAACAAATAAGGTTTGGTGTTTTTAGAATTTGGTTTGGATTAGGTTTGAAAATTCAAAACCCGAAATAATTTGGTTTGGATTAGATTTGAAGTTTTCAAAAACCGAAAACCGAATTTTTAGACCGCATAACGAAATATTTAAGAAATTACATATAGCCCACTAAGATTATTCTATTAGCCGCCAAAAATTTGTTGATTTTAATCCTAAAAAAAGAAAACCCTAACCCTATCCTTACCCTCATATGCGCCGTCAACCCTCTCCCTTTTCATTTTTATTCTACGTAAACCAAAAATTCAAAAAGAAGTCTTCCATTCTCTCTCTAAAAGCTTCAACCTTTAAAACCTTAAGTCTTCCATTCTACAGACAGCCGTCGACTCCCCCTGAGCCCTGCTTTCCATAGTCTAGCCGTTGACTCCCCTAATTTCCATAGTTATTTGGCCTAGAAAATTCAGTCTGGGCGGTTTGGTTTGGTCTAAAAATAAAAAATGCAGTTCGATTTGGTTCGGTCTAGAAACTAATTTGGTTCGGTGTTAGTCTGAAAATATAGAGATCGAATAAAATATGGTTCGATTTGGTTTCGATGAAAGTCCAAACCGTAGGCCGAACTTTCACATGGAGTCCAAATTACTTTAAAACATTATCTAAGTCTCTAACATGGAGTCCAAATTACTCCTACAGTCTCCACCAATGAACATCCTCATTTTGTAGTGCTTGCTCATTGACTCTCCAAATAGCCCTGTAAGAATCAGTGTCCATCCTTCTTAGAAGCTTTAATTATCAACGAACCATTAATACCCAAGCCAAGGATGCATTGTACGACGTACAATATAATAATCATCTTTATCATGACATGTGTAAAGTGTTGGTATCTGATTTCCATCTCTCAAAAAGCTAATATCAAAAC
The DNA here is from genome assembly GCA_019776075.1 of Amaranthus palmeri. Classification (NCBI taxonomy): domain Eukaryota; kingdom Viridiplantae; phylum Streptophyta; class Magnoliopsida; order Caryophyllales; family Amaranthaceae; genus Amaranthus; species Amaranthus palmeri. Next base: position 106,064 of record JAAKBH010000093.1, on the reverse strand, counting down.
ACAGTCAATGTTTGGATGCATAATACAAGGCAACTAGCCTAGAGAAGTACCAAGCAATTCTATGTACAACTCATCTGACATATCTCTCTCTTCGGTGATGGCCAAGGTCATCTTCCTAGTGCATCATCATCATCATCATACCCAATGTATCCCGCTCATTAGAAAACTATGGTCAGAGTCTGGGAGGGAAGAACGACGACAACTCATACCCATAAAGAAGAGTGCGATCAAAGAGTCCCTCGACTCGAGAAAGGTCTTCAGAGATAGAGAGAAACCTACAACTTACAAACAAAATTAGTAGAATACGTACATATAACTAAAAATAAAGTTAAAATTGGAGAAGGATGTAAATAAAGAGACATGAATAACGAAAATGAACAAAAACAAACACTGGGTAAAAGGGACGGGTTTAGTAATCTACGACGAATATAAGGCGCCTCCACCTGTCCCTATCCCTGGTCAGGTCCTTGGTGAGGTGAAGTTCACGGATGTCACTCATAATTTATTCCTCCCACGTTCTCCTAGTCTTCCTCGTCTTCTCTTGCCCTCCACTATGATGCATTCGATCCTTCTTACTGGGGTGTCATGTATCTTTCTCTGCACATGTCCAAACCACCTCAATCTGTTCTCCCACATCTTTTCAGAGAGAGGTGCAACCCCTAACTTCTTCCTAGTGCAACACTCCAAAATTGGAGGCATACGCTCACTACCCTCGTCCCTCATGTAACACCCCGGTCCAAAGGACCACCGGTGACTACTCATGGAGACTGTAGACTAGCCCCACAGACCAACACAAGTCTTTCTTAGCGCACTTTGGCCTCACTCGTGCGCACCCAGGAAAACTTCCCAGGAGGTTACCCATCCTAAGATTGCTCTCCACCAAGCATGCTTAACTGTGGAGTTCTTAGCAAACGGACTTCTAGAAAAGAAGATACATCTTATTGATATGAGTAGTCTATCAATCCCTTTTCATGCTAAATCTGGGGTATCACACCTCATATATATAATCCGAGCTATGTAACAATCATACATCTGTAGCTCATGGGTTATCAACAACAGCTGATCTTATAAAAAAATTGATTAAATTAATTTGAATAAAAGATATATTTTACTTATATTCCTGTATATGTTCGGATGAGACTACTTTATTGGTTGCAGATCTTTGTATTTTCAGTTTTCGTTGACTTTACAGACAAAAAATTTGTCCCTCACCATGATATGTTCAAAGAACAAACCACTTAATGTTGAGTACACGTTTCATATAACTTATTTTTTTGCGCTTACATATATTGGATTGTTTACTTCTTTTGTTTCAAAGTTTTAATTACAAGTCATAGGAGACTGATTAATGTCATACTAAATAGTTTAATTCCTCTACCCACTTCTCGATTGTAGAGGTTTGACGTTGTCGTCCAAAAGTTTAACGCTTGCAATCATACCAAATTAATTCCATATCTTCATATCGCCTCGGGTTGTCATCAATGCTCACTCTCACCAGGCCCGGCCCATACCAGGAGCAAGGTGAGCAATGGCTCAGGGCCCCAGTTTTTTAAGGGCCCAATTAAAAAAAATAAAAAACTCTTAAACTTTCCCATAATAATTGACTTGCACGGGTAAGAAGTAATTTAAGGGCCCAATTAAAGAAAAAATAAACTCTTAAACTTTCCCATAATAATTGACTTGCACGGGTAAGAAGTAAGAACATTAATAAGCACGCCAACCAAGCTACCATTACTCCACTAGTATAAGAAAACTTGCCTAACTTATGACTTAACAACTTCCAATAAGGCAATAATAATTACTAGTATTAATGAAAAGATTAAAGATGCCGGAATTATTTTTCATTTTCAACTAAATATTATAACTTCCTAATCTTGAGTCTTGACTAAATATTACTACTATTTGATAATTTAATCTTCTTAGTTTTTCAACTTTTTTATTCTGATTTATATTGTTAGTTAAAAATAATTTTCTCATCTTTATTGTAACGTGTTGATTGTTTTCCAAATGCAGTTATTGCATATAGAATATTGCTAACTATTCCGGTTACAGTTGCAAGTGCTGAAAGAAGTTTTTCAAAGTTAAAGTTACTTAAAACTTACTTGCGTAGTTCTATATCACAGGAAAGACTGAATGGACTTGCTTTAATTGCAATTGAGAATGAAGTTTTGGACAAAGTTGCGTATGGAGATTTAATTGATGAGTTTGCATCAAAAAATGCTCGGAGGAAGAAGATTTTTAAGTGATTAAATGTAAGTTTAAAAGTTTAATTATGTTTTTAAAGGGGCCCATATTTTATTTTTTGCTCAGGGCCTCTAAAATGTCGAAGACGGCCTGACTCTCACTCAAGGTCATAAAGAATGTCACCACTTGGACAAGTACTTTTCATGTTGATGTGGCCCATATTTTAGCCCACATAGGTGGACCTACACGTTCAATCCCAAGGGCTTCTTAAATATGCAGTATTAATATACTTTCCTTAAACAAAAGAGTATCTTTTTCTTGAATTAATCTTTGAAAATTTTACTTATATACATACTTTCATACTAAACTTTGTGTACTATACAGGAATCTAAACTATTTTACAACAAAACATTTGCTTCATTGTATTTACGGCACAGGCAGGGAGGTGATATTAAACGGTGGTAATGGGAATGAAAACTGTGTAAATTAAGGTTGAAAAATCTCTTGGCAACTTTGATGGCCAGTTGGCCATGCTTGTCAAACTTCAATCATCTTATTTTCTTCATAAATCTCATTCCAATGCATTACCATTGAAAGATGTGGTCATGGGCAATTCTTTGGGCATCCGAGGTAGCCGACCGCCTAGGGCCCCTCGAAATACGGGGCCCTCTAATATTAAATGGCGCTATTCAGTCCCGGTTCCGAGCAATACTTTTTAAGTGACTTGTTTGTAAACCTTTTTTATATTTAAAGTATTATAATGTTACAATACATTTTGTCTTGAATTATTTTTCTTGGAGTGGAAAATTTTGAATCTTTCGATATAATAAAGGGCCTCATTTTTAAAAAAATCGCAAAAACAAATAGGGCCTCCAAAATTTTTGCTCCGCCCCTGGATGTGGTTAGGGGTAGGGATGGCAACGGGTCGGATCTGGACCGGGTCCAAGTGCACCCGGATCCAGAACCGATTTCATGACCAGGAACCAGATTCGGATCCACAGGTCTAGACTTTTAAGACCCATATCCGGATCCGTGGATATTGCGGATCCAGTAGCGGATCCGGGTCCGAAACGAGTCTGGCTTATTTTTTGCTTTTATGGTGATTTTGGGTCGTATTGAAATTTCGAAAAAGCTATATTAATTGAATGATGATAATAATATATAAAATTTCACAATTGATCATTCAAATTAACATTGTACAACTCAAAATTATCTTGAAAACACCCACCTAGAACCTTATCAATTTGATTATCAATTACACAGCAATACACTGTCATAAAAATTAAATGGATTCAAGGTGCTCTTAGTGTTTGGCAAGGAAAGTAGAATGCACACTAATGCAGCATATTTGAGAAAGAAAGAAAAGGGTATGGTGTTATATGGGGCTGAGATCTTTGGCCATTGAATTAAATGAATTACTACAGGATGCACTAATGCAGCATAAAAATTAAATGGATTTTAAGGTGATCATTGGCCATTAGGTATTAAGTAGCCTAGTAATTTTTAGGGGTTATAAAAAGAAAACGGGTCCTACGGATCTACGGGTCCGGGTATTTTTTCGAGATCCATATCCGGACCCGCAAAATTCAAACTGATCCAGACCCGACTCCGATCCGGTGGATCTAATTTTTTGGACCCAGACCTGTGAAAACGGATCCGGATCTACGGATCCGGGTCGGGTCCGGTACCCATTGTCATCCCTAGTTAGGGGTGTTCAATGGGTCGGGCCCCCATTTTGAGCCCTTATCCGGCCCGTTTTTAAAAGGGCTTTGTAAGGGCCGGGTCGAAAATGGGTCGGGTCGGAAACGGGCTTTACTTTATGTAAAATGAAGCGGGCTATAAAAGGGCCGAAAATGGGCCTTTGTAAATAACATAATTAATGTATAATTTAAATATTATAAATGACAATGTCAATGAAATTATTAATATTTTATTAATTTTTTTTATTATAAATGATAATTTAATTGTTATAAATTGAAAAATGGGGATTAAAAATATTTTTAGTAGTAAAAATGGGCCGGATTGGGCCGGACCGGGCTTTCAAAGCCCGGCCCATTTAAAGCCCATATTAATTTTAAAGGGCCCTTATTCGGCCCGGCCTATTTTTACTTAAGTCCGGCCCGGCCCGGCCCTTATCCGGCCCATTGAACACCCCTAGATGTGGTATTAGGTAGTAATGGAAATCTGTACACATAAAGAATTTTTTATAATCAAAATTTCATTACCATGGAAATAACATACAACTTTTGATGAAATTTTATGCTATAAATCTAGACAAGCAATTATTTTCTCTTTCGTATAGCACTCCTAGTTTTGTAGTTTATACCGACCAGTATGAACTACATTAATGAAGAACTTGCAATGAAAGAATAGTAGCAGTTGAGACAGGCAATTAGTCATAATGCAAATAATAGTACTCCCTCCAACTATTATTTCCCATCAAGCTCACTCAACCACACATTCCATGGATTGAATTTACATACAATGATACAACCATGTAACTATGGAACCAATTAACTACCACACCTCCCAAATATAGGTATATGAAATAGACTCGATTCAAATTTAATTTGATATAACTGTTAATAAATTTTGTTCTACCGTATAAATGATCTTGCACTAAATATATTATTTTTAATGAGAGTTCGACTAATTTGATTGTATGGAACTATCTTCAATGAAACGAGTAAGTAGCATCTACTACGTACACCATACCTAAACTGTTCATTGATTATTTAATATGTTTTAATTAACAGAGATAACATATAACAAAAAGAGGAGAGTGAGAATAAACCTTTTTGTAATTGGTAAAAATCGAAAGTGTGAGGAATCAATATTCAACTTATAGATTAACCCGTAAGTTTTCAATACTTCTAGTATTATTATTTTTTTTTCTTTTATATATAAAAATCTATATATACATTTTCACTTATTGTATAATTATATACTCTTTGCATTGGGAGTTTAGACCTAACATAAGGGTGACTTTAAGTTGGGTCATAAATACTCTCACTTTCAGTAAGATAACCAAAATTGCACAATAAGGACTTTGCAATGGCTCACCTCATGGGCATGGCCCATAAACGAGGTGGAACTTGGGGACAAATACAGATACACAAATTCTTAATTGATGTCGTCTTTTGTAAAGACGACTTTTAAAATTCCAGTCCAATTTTGAAATATATATTGTTACAACTCTAAATATAGATTTGAACTAGATTTTTGAGAGTCGTCTTTACAAAAGACAGTCTCTCAAGAGAGCACCTAACATAGATATGGATCCTATTATAAAAGGACTTGTGCTTATCTAAGAGCATCATTCATGTCATAGTGATTAAAATAGGTACACTTATTCTTAAATGAGACGATTTTACAGTAAGACCATTTTTATTGGGTTGGCCCAATATAAATTTTTGTCGTAAAGTGCTCACTTATAACGTTAAAGTGATTACTTATAATTTAAAAAAAAAATTATTTTTTATAGTTTTATAGCGATTACTTAACTTTAAAACGATCACTTACGGTCTTAAAGCAAATAATTAAAGTAATGGGCTAATTATATAGGCCCTACTCATGGTGAGACGATCTCATATACGACGGGCTGAAATCGGTATGATTTTGGTACTTTTCTGATAATTTTTATTCATTATTGCAATGCTTTACATACGTATAGTTTTTTTATATAATTTTTAAATATCTTGGGATAAAAATATATCAAAACCCCTTTTTGGTCTTCTGTTTCTTTTTTCTTACTATTCTTCGATGTTCTTCCTATTTAAAATGTTCAGTTTAAGAAAAGATATTTAAATGATGTACAAACAATGAATCATCATCATCATCATACCCAGTGTTCCCGCACATAGATACTCTATTGTCAGGGTCCAGGGAAGGAAGGTCGATGGCGTCTCATACCCAGAAGGAGAGGACGGTCATAAGAGTCCTTCGGCTCAAGAATCACTTTAAAAAGTATGCAAAATGTAAATGAAAAAGACTAAAGAATACAAGCAAGTATAAAATATCATATTAACCTTGACAATTATAATCATTTGTATCATAAAAAAAAGAAAACTTATTTTTTATATTACTACTTTAATGGCCCGTTTGGTTAGTGGTATTAAATGGTGGTAATGAGAATGATTTATAGTGTAAAATTGCATCAAAACTTTTATGTCATTCCCATGGTAATGAAATTTTGATCACAAAAAAATTTTTTTGTTCACAAATTTCCATTACCACCTAATACCACATTTCTCATTGGTAATGCATTGGAATGAATTTTATGAACAAAATGAGATGATTGAAGGTTGTCAAGCATGGCCATCAAGGTATCAATGAGATTTTTCAACTAAAATTACACTAGCTTTTTATTCCCATTGCCACGTTTTATTACCATCTACCAAACGGGCCGTAAGGGAATAAGAAGAGTTAGGTGAGAATCAAAATTAAACATCTCTTTTAAAATGATTAATTTTTAAAAACCTAAAGTTTTTATTACTTCTATTTCATTATTTCCCATCTCATTATTAAAAGTGGCAAAGCTCTTAACAAGTTTAGGCAATACTCAAGTTAAAAAAAGACTACATCTATTTATAAAAACACAAATACTTGTTTTTTATAAAGGTCTTCTCACCCTTGAGATGATTTCAATTAGATTAACCAAAACTATTTTTTAAAAAATTGCTTTTTTTATAATTGTGAATTCAGATTTCATTACTTTTCATGTGTTTTATTAATGAATTATTTGCATGAGTTCATCTCACAATGAGACAATCTAATACAATACTTGGTGAAACATAAAACTTATTGATACTCCCTCCAATTCACTATCAATGACTTTACTATTTTTAAAAGGCTCTAATCTAAAACTTGAAAAACAATTAATAATTTATATAATGATGTCAACTTCCCAAGAAAGAATAAATGTTAAAATAATTAAATATAATCTTATTTATAGAGAATAAGACATTTAAATTTTGCATTAAAACCAAGAAGGGGTGGAGAACCACTTCAAAGTGAATGAAAAGCTCACTCTTTTCATAGTATTGATATTTATGTATTGTTGTATTTTGTAAGGGTAAAGGAATAAAAAAGAATGACAAAAATAGAAATGAGACATTTTCAGTGAATTGACCCAATAAGAAAATATCTCATTCTCTATAAATAAAAGAGAGTATTAAATTACATAAATTAAATAGTACAAAATTTTTTTTATATACAGCCATTAGGAATATTTATATTATGTTCCTTAATGTTATTAATATACTAATACAAACATCATTAATACCATACCAATAGTTGTGACTTGTCAACTCTGCTAAACTTAATCTAGTCTCCTTTATCTAGATAAGGAAGTAGTACATGATAGAATGTTTGGTTAAATAGACTTGTAATAAATTAATAATTGCAATAAAGTTCCCTCAAGTATTAAGTACCCTACATTCCTACTCAACCTTACTTTCATGATAAGCTACACTTAAATCTTCAACATTAAGCTCACTTTCTTAAATACAAAACCAATCAAAGAAGCAAATTGAGTATCATAGTGGAAAAGAAAGAAAAGAAAGTGGCAATTACACTTCTAAATTACAATAAAATCTTCTTTAGAAATCCACTAACAAGAATTTCAACAATAAAATAATCATAATACATAAACAAATTAAGTATACAATATAATAAATTGTACTTATTAACCATCAATCAATTACATTAATCACAATCTCCACAATCCATCTTAATTAACTAGTTTAGTACTTACTACTACTACTAACACAACTAATCTATAACTAAAAACTTTAGGTCACTCCTATTTCCAAACAAACTTTTGCTACTTCCACACCACAATTTTTCAAGGTAAATAATAAAATAACATTTGTTTGATCCGCTGAAAATAAAATTACTGTTTATTTATTTTTAAATAAACTCACCTATTAGGTGTATTTAACACAAACCTATCGTTTGTAATCATCGTTTGTAAGTAAAGAATTAAGAAATAGTTCAATTGGTTTTCATCACATATACCGAATCGTTCTCCCTGTGAAGGAAGTAGGGATATGGATTGTCCGGTAACTTTCCTCATCCAGACTCTACTCTCGAGCGGAATATTGGGTATAATGATGATGATGATACCGAATAGGTGAATTGTTCAAAAATAAACAATAATTAAATTTATTATTTCGGCGGATAATGAAAAGATTGATTTATTTTTTACACTTTCCCCATTTTTCAAACTTGGGTCAAATTTTGCTTGTCCCAAACAAGATGAACACACTAACTGACAAGAATCATGTCAAGTAGCAAAACCTTACCTGGAAATAGTTGTCCTTGTAAGTAGTATAATTAACAACAAACCATAATCATTAATCAATAGGAGTACTCCTTAATCATAAATTATTAAGACATAAGCAAGAAAAGATATTCATCCCATTCACATTTCCAACAAGATTCAAATCCCATAAATTTATAATTTTTTTTCCTTTTTTTTTTCTGAATTCATATATGACATCCAAAACAATGGCATACCTTTGGAGTAAAAGAACAGAAACCAAAGGGCCTGTTTGGTATGTTGCAATTAATAGCATAGCAACAAGGTGAAGGTAAGCAATAACCTTTAGCACCACAACATGTACATGGTGCACAAATCTGAAAACTTCCAAGTTTTCTTCTTGTTTCATTCATTACCATCATCTTCTTCACTTTCTCTACATCAATTAATGGGTATAATTTCATCCCTTCTTCTAATGCATTTGTTGCATTCCCATTTGATGAAGAACACAATTCATTTCCCTGCTTTTTCAGCAACAAAGAAAGATTAAACTTTGATTAGTACCCATTAAAAATTGAAAGAAATCACAAAAGGGTTTGCAACAAAAATCAAAATTTGTGAAGTGCCCATTAAAATTGAAGTGAAATAACATGTGGGTTTGCAACAAAAATCAAAATTTGTGAAGTGCCCATTAAAATTGAAGTGAAATCACAAGTGGGTTTGCAACAAAAATCAAAATTTGTGAAGTGCCCATTAAAATTGAAGTGAAATCACAAGTGGGTTTGCAACAAAAATCAAAATTTGTGAAGTGCCCATAAAAATTGAAGTGAAATAACATGTGGGTTTTAAAAAAATCACATTCACCTAATTGTAAAAATTACCCATTTAAATTGAAGTGAAATTACAAGTGGGTTTGCAAAAAAGAATTCAACTTTGAGAAGTACTAGCTGAAATTGAAATGAAATTACAAGTGGGTTTGTACAAAAATCACATTTTTCTGATTTTTAGTAGTATAAAAAGGATTAAATTTTGATAAGTACGCATTAAAATTGAAGTGAAATACAAAAGAACTTACATGGACAAGATTTAGTCGATAGAAATCGAAAAACTGCAGCATAAAAAGGGAAAGAAGTATCCATGGAGTGAAAGTTGCCATTTTTAAAAATTAGATCTGGAAAAACAAGGGTTTTAAAGAGTTTGCTGAGATGAAGTTAAGGAAAGAAATAAGGGGTTTTGAGGTTTATGAATTGGTGGAAGTTGGGGAGTGCATTCACATGAATCTAATAAATTTTTGACAAATTAGGTTTTTATGTGGGGAAGTTGGGAGTTTTAATGATGATGATCTCAAGACTCAAGAGTGTGGAATTGGAGTATATTTAGAACTAAAATGATAAAAAAAATTCGGGAAATTCCACGTGGTAACCCTGAGGTTTTAGGTTTTCCACGTGGTAACCAAAACTTTTAAAAAATCCACATGGTAACCCTGAGGTTTACCAAATTGTTCTACCATGACCTTTTTGTACATAGAACGATAGCAAAACGTTATGAAACATTAATTTTGAAGCTTTTAAGGCTGTTGTACGTCTATATATGCGACTCACCATTAAAATGACATCAGTCTCAACCATTTTCCCCAAAATATAAACTCAAACTCTACCATCTTTGGATTTAGGGAAAAAAATATGATTTGGATGATAAATGGTAGATTTGAGGGTTATATTTTGGGGAAAAAGGTTCAAACTGATGGCATTTGAAATGGTTAGTCGCATAAATATACATACAACAGCCATAAAGCTTCAAAATTAACGCTTGCTAATATTTTTATGTGCAAAAAGGTCATGATGGAACATTTACGTAAACCTCGGGGTTACCACGTGAATTTTTTAAAGGTTTTGGTTACCACGTGGAAAACCCAAAACCTCAGGGTTACCACGTGGAATTTCCCAAAAAATTCTATACTTTTAACTTAAATTTTCCTTTTTTTTTATCTTCAAAAAAAAAAACAACCTTTCTTTTTTATACTCCCTTTGTTTCCTAATATTTTTTCCATTTACAATATTCAATTTTGGAAAGAGAAATTTGATTGAGATTTTTAAGACATACATAGAAGACAAAATATATCCATGTGAGATCTCGTTAGATTCGTCTAATATATACTTTTTCATTATAAATTTTTTATAAATTTTTATTATGCGTATTTAGAGATATTTTGGCTCAAAATTTACTTTGAAAACTGTGCAAAAAGTATGGGAAGAACATTTGGAAACGAAGGGAGTGTTTTGTCTAATTTGAAATATTTGCTATATACTCCCTCCTATTCATAGAGAGGATGAAATATTTTTTTATTGGGTCAATTCAGTTAAAATGTCTCATTTTTATTTTTGTCATTCTTTTTTACGCTTTTACCCCTAATACAACAACTCAACTACATATGAAATTCAATACTACTCTGTCCTTATGAGTTAGTAGCAAAGAGAAAATGGTTGAATATTAAGTAAGTGGTAATAAATGAGGAGAGAGAATAAATTGTGTGGATGAAATTAAAAAATAGTTAAAATGTATGGATGAGATTAAAAGAAAGTGGTGGGCCATAGTCCAAAAAAAGAAATGCTGCAATTTAAGTGGGACGAACGAAAATGGAAAATGCTACAAATTATAAGGGACGGAGGGTGTATGCTTTATAGAAAAAGAGACTTTTCACTCACTTTTAAATGGTCCCCCACCCTTCTTTGGTTTTGGTGCAAAACCCAAATGTCTCATTCTCTATGAATAGGAGGGAGTAGTAGTTATTGGCATTATTTATTACTTCCTCTATTATATATTGGTTGCACCGTTTGCGTTTTTTTCACACTCCTCAATGTATGAATTTAATCTATAATATATCTAATCATACATTTCGAAAAAATATAAAAACTCAGGATTAATAAACTTTGAATCGAGACGATTCAACCAAAATCTCATATGACTATGTTTTAAATTTTAGATTACCGACAATATAAAAGTCAATTTACTTGATGAATAGTAACACAGTCAACAATGTTGTAAGTAAAAAAGGACGAAGGAAGTATTTAAATTTTGCTTTATACTTTTATATTACATCTAATAAATGAAAAACAATATAGTTAAGTGAAATTTTGTTTAAAACATTTAAGCAAGTTATTCATAATTCAATATTGTTTTATTGTTGTTGTTGTTACTTATAATGATGATGATATCAAATGTGATTGTGTTTGTAAATGTAAATTAATTGTCAACTGTAATTTAAATGATATTAGAAGTTAGTTTCAATTAATAAAAATAGTTGTTTTAAATTAATAAAAATAAGTAATAATCAATAAAATTATTTTAATAAAAATTTTCAATCAATAATTTTTTTTAATTAGTAAATTTCAGTTGTAAAATTGATTAAATCAATAAAAATTCAAGTGAATTGAACATGACCAAATATATGTAATTTCTTACTCAACTACATAGTACATACTATTACATCAATGTTACTATGTTAGTATCCTTCGATCCCACAAGTTTGCAACAAGTGTGATATAATGATTTTTGAAGGCTCGGATAAAAGGCATATTTCATGGAGAAGTAAGACAAATGTATAAATTCGATAGCATGATAAATAAAATTTATGGATGACAATTAAAGAAAAGGTGTGAATTATAGCAAATATAAACATACATTAATTTATATGAGACATATTAAAATGGAAAATTTCTACAAAACATGTCGATAGAGGATTTCAAATTAGATATGACAGCTACATTCAACCTAGCATCACAAATGAAACAGGACCTGAATTTAAATTGATCCAAAAAACGACTTAAAATCGACTCGATAATAATAATAATAAATAACTCTGTATGTGGATAAAGAGAGTGATTGTCAATTGTACATTTCTAAATGAATGCGTGTTTCTTCCCTTCTAACTTGCTACATAGCACCAAAATAAATTGTCACTTTAATCTAAGTGCACATTTGTTATATTTTTGGTTTTTTGGGTTTCAATTTTTTTAAGACTAAAAATCACAAAATTTAAAAATTGAAACAGTGATTTTCACTTTTTAGTTTTTGTTTTTCACAATAAATTTGACGACTAATATTTTATTTGTTATAGAACACATATCATGTGCCAATGAAAATAAAAAAAATCAATAATCAAAAAATCACAATAATATAGAACACTGTAAGTTATATAGTAACTTCAGATGACAAAGGGGTACATTGGTACTTGTCATAACTGAGGCAAAACTCAATTTTTGTTTAAACATATAAAGTAGTTTAAAATATGTCATATGATTGGAATAATCTTCACATATTAATTAGAAGTATTATTAATCTTCTTAATATAATTCTAATTTTTTTAATAAAAAGCATACTTTGTTTTATTAAGATAAAGTTACTCTTATAATACAAATTATTTTGAGTTAACCAATATTAAGAATATTTCAAGCAATTATATCTTAAACTGTTAAACCTATTTGGCAAATAATTATTAGTCAAAGCTGTAAGTTAGTAGGTTTGACCAGCTGGAATTATTAGCTAAAAAAGCAATATTGTTTAAGGTAACTATTAAAGAGATGCTTGATAAAATTATTTCTTCGTTGTTGGTTATTTGATAGAGAAAAAAATATAAAAAAACAAAAGCTAATAAAAAAGCTACCATGAGTAGTAATTTAATTTTTGTTTAAATGTAGCTTTTCAGTAAGCTTACAAACCATTTAACAAATAATTTTTAGTTGTTTGGCCGATTAGAAAACCCAAAAGACAAAGCCAACCATAAATTAACATGATGATCCAAAGGTGATCATTGGAGAAAAAGTGGTTGCAAGTACGAATAAGTTCAAGTATCTAGGGTCTGTTATCTATAGTACAAAAAGAGTTGCAGCTATCTACACTTATATAGCCATGTTTAAATAAGTGAGGCAAACCTTTTTGTAATTAGGCACACTTGTTGCATTTAGTCACGCTTATTCAGTGTAACAATTTTAGTCTCACTTATAAGCATGGGGATATTGATGGATATGCTACATATCGTATATAAGCGGGCTGGCTTAAGTGGCGAGCAACCATTAGAGTGTTATGTGATAGTAAGGTATCGGTTAGACTGAAAGGTAAATTCTACAGAGTGGTTATTAGACCAGCTTTGTTATATGGGACAAAGTGTTGGCTCGTTAAGAAGGTTCATGAACAAAAGATGAATGTAGCAGAGATATAATCAAGAACCAAGAGTTTGGAGAGAAACTAGATGTTGCCCCTTTGTCTGCTAAAATGCGTCAAAATAGGTTAAGATGGTTTGAGCATGTGCAAAGAAAGACAGTTGACTCCCCTGTTAGAAGGATAGAAAGCATCATATTGGAGGGTAAGAGAAGTCGAGGAAGACCTAAGAAAACGTGGGTAAAGCAACGACGTGAGTGAGATGCGCCTCTCCACTGACCTGACTAGAGATAGGAATAGTTGGAGACGTCAGATCCATGTTATGGGATGCTAATAGGATTTTTTCCCTCCTCACCTTTTTTTAGTTTATATTCTTTTTATTATTTTTTTGTTCTTTGTAACCTTTGTTTTTTTTTTCTTTACATAACATTGTCAATTGTCACTCATTCCTCTAATGCAGGGCTCTCTTTCTCTTAGGGGTAAAAATAGACCACTTTCCTCTAGTCCTCCGGACTTCCTTAAAGAGAGTACAGGTATATATGGATTGTTGTCAACTTACCTCACCCAGACCCTACCTTTAAGCGGGATATTGGGTATAATGATGATGATGATGATGATGATTTTAGTCGTGTACAGATTTTCCTATAATAATCTCAACTTTTGATTAACATGAATATTCCTAATTATAAGAGGTGATTGTTAACAATGTAACAAGGTAACCTCTTACCTACATAACACATGGTAAGCACCAACTATAGGAAAAGGCAAGTGGTAGTCGATCTTAAATTTTTTTTCCACAAAAAAACACTCAACTCTTTGAAAACTCACTACCGTAACAATATAATGCAAAGAACTTTATGTAGTCGTTAAATGGTGAAAGGACACAAATACCCTTGTTTAATTTCAGTAAGGGAAATTCTACAGGGTAAGCACCAACTATAGAGAAATGCGAGTGGTAGCAATTCTTAAATATTTTTTTCACAAAACAGCATGAATTTAAGAATTGTCTTTTATTGAAATTAAACAAGGGTATTTGTGTCATTCCACCATTTAACAGCTACATAACAATTTTTGCATTATATTATCACGGTAGTGAGTTTTCAAAGAGTTGAGCATTGTTTTGTGGAAAAATAATTTAAGAACTGCTACCACTCGTCTATCCCTATAGTTGGTGCTTATCATGCAGAATTTTCCATCATTTAAAATACAAAATAAAAAAGTAAATGTAAAATTAAATTGTAAAGAAATTATAAATTTAATAAAATTTAAAAGAGGCATCATGTAAGGTTTTTTAGTACTTAATTTTTAATATTTTAATGTTTTTTGTATGAATTAACCTGTAAAAAATCAATCACCATTTGAAAAATAATGTTCTTAGGTAAGTGACTTTAAAACTAATACTCCCTCCGTTTCAGTTTACTTGTCCCATTTCTTTTTTTGGCAATTCCTCATTACTTGTCTCATTTCCTTTTTTGGCTATTCTTTTTTTACCTAAATACCCCCACTTTTTTAATTCTCAATACTCCACTACCACCTTTACAATTAATTTAATCAATTAAAATACCCAACTACAATCTTTTCCAATGGACCCCACTACTACCTTAATATCCGTGTTTGGTTAAATGAGACAAGTAAACTGGACCGGAGGGAGTATTATTTATATTCAATGAAAAATTTAAATTAATATAGGAAAATAAATAAAAAAAATTAAATTATTTTAGGTAATTTTAATTTTCCATTAAAAAATTGTAAAAAGAAAATAGAGATGAATGGAACTTAAATAAAGTTGTAGGGTTAACATGTCCTACAATACAACTGTGAGGATTTATGATTATCATCACCAAAAGTTTTTATTTCTGTATGAATATTGAAACGTGTTAAATTGGGAGTGGTGTTAATGATTTTTGTTATTTCAAGCTTCTCTTTTAATTTCTTTTTATTCTTCTTAGTTATCAATATGACCCTACTTTTACATTATTGGCAATTCTATGAAAGTTAAACTCTTAAGAATGTGACTCCAAGAGTATTTGTCAAATCATTTGAGATCAAAACCACATAGTGTTCTGACTGTGAAATGAAAAGAAAAATTGAGGAATTTAATTATTTTACTTTGTCATCATCGTCATCATCATTTCATACCCAGTGTATCCTGTCTTATAGAAACTATGATCATGCTCTTGGGAGGGATGGAAGATGACAATTCATAACCATAAAGGAGGGTGTGGCTTAAGAGTCCCTGCCTCGAAAACAGGGCCGGCCCTGAGATAATAGGGGCTCGGGGCGAAAAATAATTTATGGGCCCTAACTATATCAATTATTTTTATCAAAATACTATAACTTCAAATTACCACGTAAAAGTCCACATAACAAATTCACAATTCCATCTATCATCAAATAGCAAATAGAAAATACTTCCTCCTATGCAGAAAGAATGTCTCATTTGACTTTTCACGGATTTTAAGAAAAGTCAAATGGGACTTTTGGGGTAGGAGAGAGAGTGTTATTAGTGGTTTTTAATTGTAAAGATTAAAAATTAATTATTCAACCAATTTTGTGGGTTTTTTTATGAAAACTTTAATTTGATAATTTTCCAGAAAAATCAAACCAAAAAATCAAACCAAAAATCAAACCAAAAAAATCAAACCAAAAAAAAACGAACAAACACTAATTTTCCAGAAAAAATTTTCCAGAAAATTACCAAACCAAAAATCAAACCCATCTTTATGTGTTCTTGAGGGAGAGGATGAGTGGTCTTCAAAAATCATCTTCAAAATCAAACCAAAAAAAAAAACGAACCAACACTAATTTTCCAGAAAAATTTTTCCAGAAAAACGATCAAACCAAAAATCACCGCCATTAACTTCCACTATGAACACTTTTAACTTCCACTATGAACAAACAAAAAATTTCCAGAAATTTTTCCAGAAATCAAATTTTCCAGAAATTAATTATTCAACCAAAAATTATTCAACTAATTTTCCAGAAAAATCAAACCAAAAAAAATAAAATTACTAGTTTACAATTTTCCAGATCTACAATTTTCCACAATTTTCCACAAAAATCAAACCTTCAAATAACCCCAAAAATCAAACCTTCAAAGATCCGCCATTAAAGAGGGAAGAGAGAGAAAGTGAGAAGACGTTTCTAGAAGAAGAAGATGTCGACAAGGGTTCTGGGTGAGTTAGGATCCACCATTTAAGAAGAAGATGAACAGTCAAGAAGGAGGGAGGAAGTGAAGAAGATGAACAGTGAAGATGGAGGGAGGAAGTGAAGAAGATGAAGGGTTCCATGGAGGGTCTCATGAAGGAGAAATGTCAAGAAAAGAGGGAGATAGGGTTTAAAGAGGTGGGGTTGGGTTAAAAAAGAAAGATTTTAGTTAGTTTTAAGATAGATTAATTAAGTAGGATAAATTATATGGGTATCAATTAGTAAGGTTAATTTAGGTTAAAATTGTAAATAGGAAGAAGTTATAAGAGTATAAGGGTAAAAATTGCATGCTAAAAAAGGAAATGGGACAATCTTGGTGACTTAACCCAAAATGGAAATGGGACAATCTTGGTGAATAGGAGGGAGTATTAAACATTCACAAGTTTAGGAAAATAAATAAATATAAAATTATTCGAATAAACACAAAAAAAAAATGGATTATAATAAAAGAAAATAAATAGAAAAAAATCATAAATTTTGAATATATAGTCACACAACAAGTAAACCACAAGAAAATTAAAATATTATAATTATAATAATATTAAAAAATATTATAATTGTTAAATAATATTAAAAAAAATTTTAGTATTATACTTGTTAAATAGGAATAATATTAAGTGTATGTGCGTTCTTTTCTTTTTTCTACAGCAACTCTACTTACTTATACTAAACAATGAAATGTATTATCAGTACTTGATGCTGCAGCTTAATGGCAAAACATGGTGCTCACTTAGCACACATCATGAGTTCAATTCCTGGCAAAAGCACAATGGCAATTTTTTTATGGGCCCTGGGCGTAGGCCCAGCTCGCCCTTGCCCAGGGCCGGCACTGCTCGAAAAAGACGGTCAAATAAAAAGATTCCTGCAACTTGAGAGAGTAAGTGAAGCTGAACCCACAAATCTGCGTCTTACAACACAAGCAGAACGACAAGAACAAAAAACATGAAACATAAATAAATGAATAATTGAGTCCTTATCGAAAATAGGCAAAGAACAAGAGCAAATGCAAGTAAGTGAGAAAAGTATCAATAGTCTAAGACACGAATCATGTGCCTCTAACTACACTTATTCCTAGCTAGGTCCTCATAGAGGTGTAATTTATACAAGTCGCTTTTGATTTGTCTCTCCCACGTTCTCCTAGGTCTTTCTTGGCCTCTCTTATCTGCCACTATGATGCTATAGATCCTTCTCACAGGAGCGTCGATAGTTTTTCTCTGCATGTGCCCAATTTAACTCAATTTATTTT
The DNA here is from genome assembly GCA_019776075.1 of Amaranthus palmeri. Lineage (NCBI taxonomy): Eukaryota > Viridiplantae > Streptophyta > Magnoliopsida > Caryophyllales > Amaranthaceae > Amaranthus > Amaranthus palmeri. The sequence continues at coordinate 88,008 of JAAKBH010000093.1, read as the reverse complement.
AACGCATCTTTGTAGAAAGTGGGACAACTCTTAGGTTCTTTTTAAACTCTTGGTTCCTGGTTCCATCCATCATCGTGTGACTGCACATCCACCTTAGCATTCGCGTTTCTGCAGTTATCATCCATTGTTATTAAAATCACAATTCGGATCTATGATTCTACGATTTTACCATCTAAAAACAAGCGAGCGATTTAAATCCTAGATAGAATCATAAGCTGGTAGATTCTTACGATTCTAATTGAAACAAAATTTGTAGAGGTAGAATTATAATACAATTGTACGATCTTACGATTTAACAATTCAATTCGAAAAATTTATTCTTAATTTTTATTAATTTTCTTATGTACCATCTTTTATTAATTTCTTTTACAATTTAACAACCTATCATCATAACTTAAACTTTTGAGATGAATAATTATGACCAGATAAAACTTCTGAGATGAATAATTATGACTAGATAGCAAATTTAACTTTATTGAAAAAATCTTATGATCCTAAAATTCAATTATACTGAGTTGATTCTATAGTCTGTAACATTTCAAGTAGAATCCCGATTTTAACAACTTTGTTTTCATCTTACATTAAAATATCTTCTTTGCAGGACAATGTTCTGTCCCATACAACAAAGCAAGCCTGACTTGCTACTTAGTAAAATTTCCCTTTTAATCTAATTGGAAACTTTTTATCACAAAGCACCCCGATGATCGCTCGCCACTTTAGCCAACCTGCTGGTATTCATTGAGTAATATCTCCATTAATCTCCCATTATTACCGATCCAAAATACCCGAACTTGGTCATACAGGCAACAACCTCTTCACCAATTATCACACCTAGCTCACCTCTCTTCTGACTCCCACCAAAGTTGCATCCCAAATATGTTTTCTTTGAACATTTTATGTGCAACCCTTTGCATTTTAAAATCACACCCCCCACTCTTCTAATTTAGCAATAGTCTATTCACTAGTTTTTGCTAACAGAACGATATCGTCATCAAATAACATGTATCACGGTACAGTCTCCTGAAAATAAATGTAGATCTCATCCATAATGACCGTAAAAATAAAATGACTTAGTTTTTATCCCTTATGTAGGCCCACTTTAACTGGATTAGACTCTGTTACCCCCACCGATGTATGATTACTAGTTGTTGATGCTTTGTCATACATGTCCCGTTTTTCCTCAATGTACCTCTATGAAATTCTTCTAGCTTTGAGGCTATCCTAGACGATGCCTCGTGATATGCTACCATACGATTTCTTCAAGTCGATTAATACCATGTGCAAATCCTTCTTTTGTTTCCTACAATTTTCCATTAGTCTCCTTAAAATATGAATGGCCTCAATTGTTATCTCTTAATTGGCATGAAGATGAATTGGTACTATGTGATCACCGACTCATGTGTAATTCTCCTGTCTATCACTCTTTCTGACAATTTCATTATGTGGCTAAGACGTTTGTTCCTCTATAGTGTTCGCATACTTGTGCATCAACTTTAATTTTATACACTGGAATAAGTGTACTCCTCCTCCATTCTTTAGGTATCTTATATGTCCTCAAGATAACATTGAATAGGCTAGTCAGCCAATGAATACCCTCTTCTCCTAAACCCCTCCACACCTCAATCGGAATGTTATCAACTTATCAAGACCAATTTCCTTTGTGTTGCCCATCTTTTTTAGGGGAATCCTTTAAAAGGAAAATTTTCAAGTTGTTTGATTCCCTTATTTTGTTAATTTACAAATACTTTCTAAAGGAAAAAAATTTAAAAGAAAAATAAATATTCTATTACTCTCTTCTGTTTCCTCCTAAACGAACAAGAGAAGTTTAGCTTGGTATTCTTCTCCCTTCTTTTTCTTCCTCCTTTTCTCTTCCCGTCAATTTCCTTCCCTTCTATGTTGTTATCAAAAGTTAAGTGCAACAGTGTGAGAAAATGATTAACGATGTATACATAAGATTAAAAAAGGTGGTCAAACATTCACCAATATAGAAATGATGCAAGTTGGCAAACTCATAGGACGTAAGGAGTATTAAGATAATTCAAGTATTGCCAAGAAAACAACTTTAAAAAATTTTAACATGATGATTGACGTCCTATGATTTTTCATACTTTATCTATGATACCATGTTAAAGAATCAAGTTAACTAAAATTTACTATGATGATCATTACACCTTTGATATTTGTTATATATTGTAATAATTCGTCATGTAAATTCAAACTTGTTTGAATGATAATTAAAGAAGAAAATCAATTTCATGAAAATTATTGTATGAACTTTTAGAATTTGTTTGTAGGGTCATTCCTAATGGTAGTTTTGAGAGCAACTGCTTAGGACCCAGCTTATAAAGTGATTGAAATTGAGTTAATCCTCAATATAAGAAATTAGTTAGTGCATATGTACTTTATCATCATACGATATTAAATTTGTACATTTATTTGACATTAATGTGATGGAAATAAAGATAAACTATAGATGCGTAATTGGAGAAAAAAAGAACTGAAGCTTTACATATACAAAGGCCCTTTTTTCATGTTTTGCCTATGACCAAAAAATTATCAGAAACGACAGTGTTTGTTTGGTTGCCTTTATAAAATTTTACTTTTGAGGGAAAATGAATATGATTTTTTTTTTTGGATTGACATTTATTTTGAAAAGTATAGAAATCAGAAATTTCCTTATAATGTAAAATTCCACCAAATAAAGGAAAGCAATTACCACCAGGGTGTCGGTAGTAATTTTTTTTGGCAATTGCAACTTTTAATGTTGAATTGACCAAATAAAAGCATATCCAGGGACTTGATAGAAGAAGTAGCTTTAATGAAACTTTAAATTTTTGTTAAAATTTACTTGCCATGTCACTAAATAAGTTGATACAATCACTCATTACTTCGATTACCTACTACATCCTCCGTTCTATAATACTCGCTGCATTTCACTTTTTTACGCAATTTAATGCATAATTTTGATCATTAATATCTTAAACTATACTTATCTAAAATTATAAAAATTTAATACTTTTATGAAAGTATGCGATTAGACGATTCAAACAAGATCCCACTTGATTATATTTTTACTTACACATTAGTTTCAATATGTAAAATAAGCTTGAACGATGAATTGTACACAAAATCGAAGTGTAACGAGTATTTCGGAACGGAGGAAGTATATTGTGTTAGTAAGAATTTTAGACTAATTTCCTACTGAATTTATTTTTAGTTGGAATCTTCAACTACTTTTGCTATTGTAGTCGGAATTTTCGCAACTAAATTTCGGATTACCTAAATGTTAGTCGTAATTTTTGTGAGATTCAAAATGGGAAAGAGAGGAAAATTTTCCATCCCTTATTTTCGACTATTTTCCTACTAATTTTCGACCAATTTTTGGTGAAATAAAAATTTCAACTAATTTTCGCCCATATTTTTATCGAATGAAAAAAACATTTTGTTTTTTGACTTTATTATTTAATTTTTAATGATTCAAATAAACTTGAAAAATATCGGATTTCATATGCTTTAATTATTGGATCTATTATCTATGCTATGATGAGTACTAGACTGGATGTCTCGTGCGTTTTGAGAACATTTTGAAGTACCTTAATGCAAGACTAAAGAGAAGTTTATGGTTTTTGAAGGTGTGTTTGAACTATGTGTAAAGTGTTACATAGATGGTAGCTTTTAAGTAGATAAGGATGATTTTCGATTTCAATCTAGTTGCATTTTTAATCTTAATCTAGTTATATTTATAGGGCTCTTTAATATAATATAAATTTTGTGATTATCTAATAACATTTCAAAGTTATTTAATTAGTTTAGGTTTAAATTGAAGTGAAGTCCTATTGTAATCTATAAAATTTATAATGTTGTTGAATCTTATTTTGTGAATTAGAGAACTTTGATTATATTTAGATGACTAATCAGGTAGTTGAGTTGAATGCCCACTTACATAGTTACATTATTTTCAATGCCTATTTATAATATTCTTAAATGCTTACTTACAGTATACGTAATGGCTACTTATATCATTTTAAAATGTCTATTTATCGTATTCTTAATGCATGTTTACCATATCTTAAATGCCTACTTGTAATATTTTTAATGTCTACCGAGTAAGCGTGCAATACTTACAACATCTTAAATGCTTACTTACAATATCCTTAATGCCCAAACAATAACTTTCTCTATATTTTTCATTATGGGTCAATCCAGTTAGAGATAGTCATTAAAGAAACTATCTCTCACAAGAATTTGTGATGTGCAAAAGACAACTTACTAGCTTAAAGCTTTGATGAGCTTATTTGTGTGTTCTTGGCGTTATTTTAACTAGAGTGTAAAAGCCAAGTCTAAAATAGAAAGGTCGTATACTCACAAAATTAGTTTAAATGTTGTTCTTAAACATCGTACTAATGTACGAGGTCTTGAAAGACAATTGTGATTTGAGTGAAATTCACTAGAAAAGAACATCGTTTATGGTTCCCGTCTCGAGATTATAATTTTGTCTCAATATTTTCCTATTTCATTTTAAGACAATTATAAGATTTTGGAAAATTTTTAATTTTTCTACATGTTAAAAGTTAACGGTGTTAGAACCTAAGATAGCTAACAAACCTAAAAGGCTAATAGAAGAAATTAATTATAGGAAGACAACTGAATTAGATGATCAATCACTTCCCTTGTATTCATAATAGTAGCTATGTTTCCTGTTTTTACGTCGTTCAATTCAATACCATGTTTGATATTTATTTTTTTTAAATAAGCATGATTAAATATTATACAAAAAGTCATTGATAAATAAGCATTTAACAATTAAATAAGATATCACATGATTGTTTTTGACTTTTTTTTTCTTATACACAGATAAGATTTATAACAAAATTGCTTCATAAAGAATGTTTGCTAGTAAACTTGGCCACTAACATAAAATAGGGAATTATTTATAAATGCGCAATTCTCTTTGCCCTTTTCTTGAAAGAAGTACTGGTATAGTTTGTCTGCTATCTTCCTCCCTGTAGACTTTAATATGTGTAGAATATTGGGTTACAGTCTATAACTACAACTATGTACACGTAGAATGTATGTAGCAAAGATAGATTGTAATTCATGTCATCATATGGGCCTGTCCGTGAGCTAGAATCTCCATCTCACTAAATACTTCTATTACTGCAAAATAAATAAGAGTTTTTGTCAAAAAACGTATAAAACAAGACCAATTTCAACTTACTAATTGCAAACAGACTGTTGACTTAAAATAGCCGTAGAAACCTTGTTCGCACTTAGTAAGTGCTAACAGCGCGTTTCAATTTTTTCAGCCTGTTCGTACGTAGTAAATGCAAACAGCCCAAACCTCTGATTTGAGAATTACATGCTTATATTTGGAAATAAGTTGGAAATAGTCTTGTTTTATGCTTTTTTTTTTTTTTGATAAAAACTCTTATTTAGCTGAAAATGGTCTTGGTTTGAAGATAGGAGCCTCAGATGGTAACTCTTGGTTTGATTGTCCTCTTGGTCTACACTTGGATGAGATGATCAGCACATAGCTGTTGAACGAAGACGAAGCTACCATAGTACCACGGACACGAATTCAAGTTCTTGGAAGTGGCTCTTGTGCATTACACATGATCGACGACTTGGGGTTCAAGGATACCATCGTCTATATGCATCGATAATGTTTAGAGGGCAAATGCTACACTGTATATTTCAAGGATACTCGATGAGATATTGTTGCATTATTGTCCGGTGTTGTTCTTTCGTATTCATATTCTAGTTCTTGATACAACATTTTTCCCAAGAACCGAGTTATTGTTACCTGTATCAACGAATAATCTTAATAAATCGGCTGCGACTAAATTTAAGTAACACGAAAACAAAGACATGAAGAATCTAAGTACAAGATGTACAGAAAATCTTCACTGAAAATTTCAATTCAAGACTTTCCATAACAAAAGATGATCAATTGTTCACAACGGTTTCACCAATTGTGACAATAATTTTCGGGTTTTTACAGCACTTGAGGATGTCCAAAAACTACGGGCTGTTATTATTCTAATACATTTTTCATGGTTTTCGTTCGAAAAATATATATAATCAACATAAAAGATGGAGAAGGCTGTACATCTTCAGCAATGGAGCAAATAAATTTACAGGTAAACTCCTCTTTATGCTACAAAAGATTGCAAAAAGGGGAGTAACCTACCAAGCTTGTTTCTAATAGGAGGAAGGCTTTAGCTTTAGCTTTGCTTTCAGCGTTTATCTATCGGTCGGTCTCAACTTCATCATCACCTGGCTGCAGGTCTCTAGATTCTGACAACGACAGCCTCCGGTTCTTCCCGGGGCCTGCGGTTTCCATTAGTCCTTCTGATGTCAATGTTAACCCAGCGGATGCTGAAGATGATCCTAGATAACGCCGCATAGCAGAGGTATCGGTGGAGGTAGGTGAGGCATTGTAAGCGAAAATTCCCATTGGATGGTCGAACTTGCAGTTTGGGCCGAATTTGCATATACCGTATCGAGAATAGAATGTGCACAAAGGTTCTCCCTGCTCAATAATTAGTCAAAGAGAGTTACTTTCAAGCAGTGTACATCAGTTAAATAGCGATGCTCCGAAAGACAAAACAGGTAATAGGAAGAATGCTAGATGTGACCAAATTCAACCTAGCCTGCTAGCTCGGTTCAAAACAGAAAGCTTTAAATACACCTAAAGAACTTACCGGTCGCAGAGGCAAACCCAGAGCACTCAAGAGGCAATCAGGAGCCGGAATTAGTCTTTCTCTGGGATGATGGAAACGACACACTGCACCAAACTTACAATCACCCGTTTTCATGTAGTATTGACATTCAGGTAGCCCAGGTCTCTCGGGAAAAACATTTTCCCTCTGCAGCGCGTAGTAACCCATAGGAACCGAACCAGAACGATAGGAAGCAGAAACAGCGGATTCACTTTGCCGTGCACTTCCATATCCTGCACTATCTCCTGCTGTTTGCTGTTGTCCTTCAGCTGATGTAACTGAACCCATCTGGCCCTAATTATAAAATACATATATGCATCAGGTATTGTTGGAAATACTTCACATGTGAGACAAGATCCCACATCGATAAAAAAGTGGGTTGTGGACTTGCATATATACTTGGTGAGCTAATTCTCCTATGGCCATATGGTTTTGGGAAACAATGAACCTCACCGAGTGTATGTACAAGTCAACGCTCTTGACTCGTGGGTTTGTGGGCCCGAGCCCACGGGTGTCCCGTGTCCCCACGAGTGGGCCACGGTGAGATTATGTGACGAATTGTCACGGCCTAATAGGTATACAAAAACTAAGCGCAAATTCTTGTTTGAGACGGTTTTACCGTGAGACATGCCCTATACTTGGGTTAAATAGCCCAATAATAGAAACTTTTACCATTATGGACCTTTTGTATGCAGTCGTTTCACGGTGAGACGGTCTCATACAAGAGGGGCAGAAAACTAAGCAGTTCGAACAGTTCATTAATAAAATCAATAAAAAGAAAAACAGAGAGAGCGGAACTTATAGGTCAGGTTAAGATTCAAACCCTGATCCGTTTTTAACTTTGAAACAGAAAATATTACTACGCTTACCATATAGGCATTCCATCCCGGTACTGAAACCATTCCTTGTGGAAGAATCAAAGGTGTGTAACTTGAAGGCCCTTGCCAACGTGGACTGGGAATGATCGAGGCTCTTGACAAAGACCAATTTGTTAATCCTCCTGGATACGACTGCTGACCAGGAGTCGTGGGAGACTGAACAGCAGGATACACGGAAGAACTCCCGTAAGAAGTAGATGGTTGGGGGTGATGGAACTTACATGTGCTCCCAAATTTGCATTGTCCTGTTCTTAAATAGTATGCACACTCAGATTCATTCTGTTGAGAGAAGAAATTTCGTGAAACATTACTTTCCATAAGTTTCAAATCTTCAATTTATACGAACATGAACCTGATCAATAAAATTTTACCGGACGAAGTGGGTAGCCTAGAACATTTAATGGGACTCGTCCCGCAATCCCTGCTTTGTCTTTAGGATGGTGAAACTTGCATGTTGCTCCGAACTTGCAAGTGCCCGTCTTCAAATAGTACTGAAAGTCAAAGCAACACCATTAGAAATATTTTAGGGGGCGAGCATTCCAATAAGCAAAAGAAGAAAAAAAAATGCAGATTTTCGTTAATGTTTTACAATCTCTTATGTACCTAACCAAAATCTCAAGAGACTTTTCGATTATCAAAAGTGTGAAGTTTGATTCAGAGAGAAAGCTATGGGATCGCAGATCTTAAGACTTTACATTGCGGATGTTGCAGATCACATATTCATTAGCTAAACATAGTTTTAAACGCATATAGTGCAAGAACAAAAGAAAATGTATCCATGCCTGGCATTCAGGTAGACCAATCCTTTCGGGAAACTCCCCGTTCATTCTTGCAGTAGCAAGTGCCTGCAATACATAGTATCTATCAAATACATCGAACAAACATGTTTACAAGAACTATGAAAACAAAATACGCGGAAGACATAAGTGCTAAATAACTTCATCAAGAAGAAGCAACTTTTCTTTCCTACTTAAGACAAGACACTTGCTTATTGACGAACTTGAATCGGAGTTTTCTAAAAGCAAAAGGAAATGTAAGATCACATAGAGAAACAATAATTTGATCAGGTTGAAGAGAACAGCTGGTTCGTTAGAGTATGAGGTGGAGAAAGGAATTCAGGTGATTCTCGAGTTAGTAAAGCTTTCTGCCCACCGTTACTCGGGTTTAAATACCTCTTCAAAAAGCTTAAACATCACATGACAAAGCATAAGTATGCAACAACAATAACATGATGTGACAAAACAAGTTCTTTAAGTCCCTAAATGAGGAAACCAAAAGCAACCCAAAATTTAGGCATCATGATTTTGTCCCACCAGTAGTATCTACACAGAATTCTACATAAAGATGTTAAAAAACTTCCCATCAATGTAACATGCATATGATGTCTAGGTATCAATGTAGACAAAATAAAGCAACAAGATTCTGAACAGAACAGATTGACAGAAATTTGCAAGTTACATCTTATGTTTCTAACAGTAGGTGTCAGAACTTACGAGCTTCCTATTAGGAGGATGATTGAAGCGGCATGTTGAACCGAATCTACAAAGTCCGGTTCTGAGATAGAAGGAACAATCTGGTTCCCCTTCACGCTCAGGGTAAGGACCAGGCGGATAGATTCCAGTATCCATTGCTTCGGAAGATCTCAGATTTGCTGGCCACATTGAGTCTGGAATGTAAACATCATAACAAAAGAAATGGTTGATAAGTTTTATTTAGATTGAATTGCAAACCCCATTAGAATGCAGCAAAATTTGCTGTACAAAACATATGTAAAACTCACGGAAACGTTTTACTTCCCTAAATCAAATCAAAAGCCCAAACGCGAAAAGAACACATCATAAACATTCCAATGTTTCATGTTTAACCAAGAACCTAAGATAAGAAGCTCCATTTTAAACCACCATGATCCATGAGAAGATTTCTTCAAAATACTAACGATAGGAGTATAGGACGAGGTGACGGACAGGGGAGGTTTTGAGTATAGTCAATATGTTCGACTGCACAGGGCCCAAAAAACTAAGAGTCTCAATATTAAATTATAGTAGTATATGTTTAATGTTTACAGAAAAATATCATAATTTTTGAATTTGCATAGGGTCTTCAAATAATTTGTCAATATTTACTCCGCATCTAATGACAACATCCTACTTTAATAGCATCCAGAATGAATGCATCAAGTTTTTTAGTAAAGTTCCAATTATGATTCTAGAATTATAATCCATTACCACATTCTATTACCTCAACCCATGAAGTGACACTCACATAGTTTATTATTAACCTTCGATAGAAAAAGATCATACACACATGAATAATAAATACACATGTTTTAGTGAGTCATTTTATAATAAATCATAGTAGTAGACTAAACATTAAGAAATGTGAATCTTTAGCTCCATCGAGAATGCGAATCAAAATAAATGGTTTTCATTAAAAAGTTCTACAACTTGTAGCTTTCGTTCATAGTGTAAAACAATGCCGCATCGCATTGCATCGGCAGTGTTCTCAGGGTTTTCAAAATAAACGAAACGGTTCATTCCACATTGTAAAAGTGTACTAAAATTATATTTTGGGCCGTATCAAGAGATATCTTATGGTTTTGGCCGATTTTAGGCGTTACGATAACCGCATCACTGTTCTGCTACCGCAATCACGACCGTCACCTATTTTTTTTTTTTTGATTTTGGGTTTAGGGGCTAGGGAGGTTACCAAGATTAAAATTTAAATCCTTTCAACTAAAGCTTCAAACAAAATTAAAATATAATGTTAATTCATCACATGAAAGCAAAGCCAAAAAAAGATAAATGACCAATAAATATGATCAAGAAAAGGGAAAAAAAGCATTTAAATTTACATTAACAGGCTAACAAATGTATCAAAATATAAATAGAATTGAATAATATAAAAATTGATTCATTTCTAGTGACTCACAGTCCATAAAGTCTATCAGATTGCTTCAATTCTCCGCAACCTCTCATCCCCAAACAAAATATTCAAAAAAATATCCTTTTATTACATGATAATAACCCAAAAATCCCAACTTTGCAGCCGATTAAACAAAATTCCCCCAAAACACAAAAACATTTCATTACCCAATATCATTTGGGGCCTCCCATTTTGAAGTTGTGGCATGTATGCAAATTTATTTTTTTTCTGTTTAGTAGGTGGTAATAAGTAGTGGTAATGCAAATGAAAACTAACGTAATTTTGGTTGAAAAATCTATTGACTACCTTGACGGTCATTCTTGTCAACAGTCAATCATCTTATTTTCTTCGCAAACTTCATTCCAATGTGATTTGACATGATAATGGAAATTTATAAAAAAAAATTATCGAAGTTTCATTACTATGAAAATAAAATAAAACTTTTAATTTTATTATCCCGTTTTATTACCACCTACCTAATATGTCATTATTTTTATCATTAACAAAAATGTAGTTTTCGATTTATCATAACATCATATCATGTACAACTTCCCAAACCAACAATCATTAAGTTTTTCACAAACCCAAAAATTCAATTAAAAAAAGGAGGTTCACACTAAAATTTTCTGATCATAATCAATTCCCATTCCATTAAAAAAAACTTTACACAACCCACCGACAAACAATTCAAAAAAAAAGACATTCAAGCATAATAATTCAAAATACAATACTCATAGTACACAAACCACATATAACATTTTACAAATACCCCATACCATAAATACCATTCCTACCCACTGAGCAACATTTTAACCCTTAATATCTCTGATACTAATAATTCTTTTATTGAGACGAATCAAACAAGAATCATGTGATTATATTTTAACTGAGTAAAATACAAATTAAGAGTGATACGTAAATAGTGCTCAAAAACAAATGAGACATTTGTTATATGAATTGGAGGGAGTACTATACAAGATCATTACCATGATCATCAAACCCATCCTCATTCTAATAAAATCCAAAACTGTACACAACCCACCAAAAATACACTAAAAAAAGACATTCAAGTATAATAATACAAACTAAATACAGCATTTTACAAACACCCCATAAATATATATAATACAATATCATAAATTTGTAAAAAAAAAAAAAGGAAAAAAAGGAAAAACCTTCATTTAAAAGAGGGGATGATCCATCAACAGCAGAAGGTCTAGAAATGGGAATTGTACCATCATCACCATCATCACCATCAACCACAACATCTCGAAACGCCATCGTTTTGTCAGAAACTCCATTAAAATAAAAACATAATCATCATCATCATCATCACTTATACTACTATACAACAAAAACAATTTTACTCCTTTTATTTGTTTTTTTTAATATTTTTGTGGGTAATAAGAATTATTGTTATATAACAATTATAATCCCCATTATATTTCTACGTACTACCGTCACAATTTACCCTTTTTATAATTAAATAAAAAAATCATGTCTTTTTTCATGAGAGAAAGAGTTTTTTGGGGGAAATGGAAAAGTAAAGAGGGAAAAAAATATGGTTCTCTCTCCTCCACAAAAAACAGAGTGGGGGTAAACAAAAGAAGAGAGAGTGGAGAATAAAAAACCAACCATTTTTTCATACAAAATGACAAAAATTATTTTCATCCTTTTTTTATTTTATTTTCTTTATATTTTATTTGTTATTTTATTTTTAATTTTTATATTGATTTTTTTACTGCTTGTTTATGACTTGGTGTGAAGAAGAGGGGAAAAATAGTTACTCTACTCGCGAGCTGAAGAGAGTGAGGAATGCACGCGCTGTTACTTGTGTTTTGTGAATAGGGCACGAGCGTGGATCTAGGTTCCAAAAACAGAAATAGATTTCTCTCAAAAATCAAAATATATTTGATGACGTGATGTTTACGTCTGTTTGATAAGTGGTAATAAATCGTGGTAATAGGAATGAAAAATTAAGTTAATTTTGGTTGAAAAATCTCTTGGTCACCTTGACAGTCATGCTTCTCCAACTTAAATCATCTCATTTTCTTCATAAAATCATTCCAATGAACACCATTAGGAGAGGTGATATTAGTTGGTAATGAAAATTTGTATCCAAAATGACAAAAATTATTTTCATCCTTTTTTATATTTTCTTTGTTTTTTTATTTTTTTTGTTTTGTATTGATTTTTTACCGTACTTTAAAAATAAAAAATATTGACTTTTTACCGATTGTTTACCACTTGGTGTGAAGAAGAGGGGAAAAGCAGTTACTCTACTCGCGAGTTAAGAGTGTGAGTTATCCACGCGCTGTTACTAAGGGTACTAGCAAAAACATAACTGATTCCTTTCAAAATATATATTTTATGACATGATATCAGGGCCGGCCCTGGGGGTAGGCAAGGGGTGCCGCCGCCCAGGGCCCCGACATCCGAGGGGCCCAATTTTTAAGTTCACCATGAATTTGCCGAGTAAGCTAATAGTAGTTGGAAGCCATTTTTGGTTAGTGGAAGAAGATGAAGCTTTCTTGTAATAATAAGTTTGGGATTTGTGAATACATTTAAAGTTGAATTTACCAAAATGCCCATGTGAATTAATGATGATTGAAGCTAAAAGGTAAGGATATATATGGAAAAAAGTGGATGGAGTATTATTTAGTGGCTTCTAGACTTCTAGTATAGTGACTAGAGTACAAATAAACTTACACTTTACACTTTCATACATTGTTTCTTGTTTTTTTTAATGGTTTCATATACTCTATTATTTATTTTTTTATTGATTTCATACTCTATCCAATATTGTTATTTCAATTGGTAATTTTTCTAATTATACACTTTCATATCTTTATTAATGTCTCATTTTTATTTTTGGCAATTTTCCACCAAACTAACCAACTTTAATTTTTTGTTCATAAGCTTACATTTTTCAAGCTAGTGCAATTACCATGAAACGGAAGAAGTAAACATTATCAAATATATTAATACTAATAACTTTTCTATTTTACAAATCAAATAAGATCACGCTTATTATTCATCTAGTTGATTTGATGATTATGTCATATACTCTATATGTCTTTATATTTTAGTTATTTTGACATGAAAAAGAAAGACAAATTGCATCAAAAATGTTAATTTCATTAGTAAATTATTTATTTTTAAAATAATTGCATATTTTAATCAATTAATTTCGTAAAATATATTTCAAAATGTTATAAATTTTTAGGGACCCCAATTTATTATTTTGCCTAGGGTCCACTAAAGTTCAGGACCGGGCCTGCATGATATTTAGTTCATTTGTAATTGAATTTATTCTTATGTAAAAATTATTATGGATATAAAACACTCAATTGTAAAAATGCTTGTAAATATGTGATCTAAAATCAACCGATGATAAAAATGAATACCTTAGTATTTAATTAGTACAATAGTAAAGTACACGATATTACACATATAGTAGTTTATGATCATATTGTCAATTTGTTTTGCAATGTAGTAAAATAAATTACTATAGAGTATATGACACATCTAATGGCATTATAATTATTACAATCAGGGTTTCAATCCACGATTATATGATTTTAAAATCCAAAAACAAGCGAGCGATTTGAATCATATGTAGGATCGTAAGTTGTTAGAATCATATGATTCTAATTATAATAAAACTTGTAGTAATATAATCATAACACGATTTTACGGTCCTTCGTTTTAACAATTCAATTCTACAAATTTATTCTTAATTATTGTTAATTTTTCCTATGTACCATCTTTCATTAATTTTCCTTATGATTTAACAACCCATTATCAGACAAAATAAATTTCTTCATTGGTGTGAAGATTTGAACTAAATATTAAATATTGTTTTACTTCATTCTTAAAAATAAAGTTTAATACTTTAATCAATAACCTTAAACTTTTGAGATTAATAATTATGACTAGATATCAAATTTAAATTTATTGTAGAATCTTAAAATTTCTACGATTTGATTCTACCGATTCGAATCTACGGGTCTATACGATTTAGAGTAGAATCTCCATTTTAATAACTTTGCCATCAGCTTAAACTTTATTTCAGTTGGTTCTTTGACAATAACAAATGAGTGCTTGTAATTGTGTGAATTTAAAAATAATTTATTACCTGAACCAATATTATAACCTCTCATTGTGTAAGAGATAAAAAATAAAAGTCTATAAATAAATATATGAAAGAGCCCAAAAAATTAAAAAATTTAATTAATATCCAACTTTATTATTACTTTCAAAATTTTAGTAAAAGCCTCTTTTCATTAAAAAAAATAGCAATCCCTTAATTTATCTGGTGTATCATATTCCATTTGAAATAATTATAAGATGTAAATCAAGGATATAATAATTGAAAAATTCAACTCAAGAGGGTTGAACAGATGTGCAAGTCAATGTTTAAGAATACAAATGCTTCAGACTTGGCCAGAGTCGAAGATGCGCTCAAACAAGCCCATGAGCAACTTCACCTAAACCCCGGGGATAAGTTTTTAGCAAATGAAGAGTGTAGATGCATGGAACTTTATAGGAGAACCAAGAAAGACTGGGAATCATCCCTTATGCAGAAAGCCAAGTTAAAATGGCTCACTCTAGGAGATGAAAACACCAGATACTTCCATCACTCCATTCAGCACCGTAGGAATTGCAACACAATCAATGTTCTACACCTGAAAGATGGCACCATCACCGATCCAAGGATAATTCAGGAAGCCTTCCAAAAATACTACGTTGATCTGCTTCATTGCAAAATGAAAGAACGGGCGTATATCAACACGAACATAATCAATAGAGGCCATATCCTCACACCGACCAACAGAGCCTGCTCACCTTGTCCTTCACCCCTGAAGACATCAAAGAAGCCATGTGGAGTATCCCCGAGGATATAAAGCCCCGGGTATAGATGGTTACAACAGTGGTTACTACAAAGCCGCATGGGATATTGTTGGTCAAGATGTTGTGGAAGCTATCCAAAATTTCTTCGCAAAATGGCACTCTACTGCAGTCATGGAACACAACAGCTATCACACTCATTTTGAAAATCACCACCCCTAATACTCCAGGTGACTATCGTCCAATCTCCTGTTGCAATGTGATTTATAAGTGTATTTCCAAATTAATCTGTAGGATATTCGACTTGTTTTAGGATCCATCATAAGTCCCAACCAAGGAGCCTTTGTAGAAGGTAGAAGCATCCTCCATAACAGCCTCCTCTATCAAGATATAGTAAAACACTATGGCTGGAAAAACTACTCTCTAAGTTGCCTGTTGAAGATCGATCTCAAGAAAGCTTATGATACGCTTGATTGGGTTTTTATCCATGACATGTTGATCGCTCTTAATTTCCCGAGAAACTTCATCAAGATCGTTATGGCTTATGTTACATCAACACGGTACTCTCTGGTTATCAACGGTAACCCCCCCTCAGAATTCAAAGCCCAAAGAGGAGTCAGACAAGGAAATCCCATATCTCCGCTTCTTTTCGTCATTGGTATGGAATATTTGTCGAGATCTCTTTCATTGGCCAGTGAGAATCACGAGTTCAAGTTCCACCCTATATGCAGCAAAATCAAGCTTAATCATCTAGGTTTTGCAAACAATTTGATGCTCTTCTGTAAGGGTGACCTGCAGTCCATAAACATCCTAACTACACCTGTCGACTACTTCTCCTCTTGCTCAGGCCTTAAGGCCAACAACTCAAAATTGGGCATATACCTTGCAGGAGTCAATGATGAATTCAGAGAGCATGTTAAGAGGACGCTTGACCTCAACTTTGATAACTTACCGGTCAAATATCTGGGGATGCCCCTCTCTTCTCGTAGATACTAAGCTACTGACTGTGAGTACTTGGTGGATAAGATGACATCCAGGATAAGAGTTTGGTATGCAAAGAATTTATCCTACACCGCACGACTGCAGCTCGTCAACTCCGTCCTTATGAGTATTACGAACTACTGGTGTCAAACTGTTATCCTCCCGAAGAAGGTCATCCGTCAAGTGAAATCCATCTGCAAATCTTTCCTCTGGCACGGATCCGCTGAGTTCAGTAGCCCCGGGAACATTAACGCCTAAGAAAGAAGGGGGCTTGGTATCAGAAATCTAGAAACATGGAACTTAACCGCCGTGGGGAAAATTGCATGGCACATCAGCGTTCTTCATGAATCCCTCCGGGTTAAATGGATACATGAGGTATACACGAAAGGGAGGAAACTGGTTACTATTCAATGCCCGAGTAACCGTTGGGTCATCAAAAAACTATGCAAAGTCAAAGACAAACTCCGGAACTGGATGAACATGCCAAATTATGCAATCACAAATGTATCTAACGACCTCCTAGGGGTCAGAGATAGAGTACGATGGAATAATATAGTCTGGAGAAGGATTGCCACACCTAGAAGCAGATTCATTGCATGGTTGGCATTGAACAATAGGTTGAAAGCAAGACAACGCTTAAAGCTAGCAGGAGTACTAAAGGATGATAATTGCCCACTGTGTGGATTAGTAAGCGAAACACCGAATCACCTATTCTTCAATTGCACCTTTAGCCAAGGCTGTGTAGAGAAGATAAAAGGTTACATGGGAATAACAAGGAACTTAGAGAGCTTGATGGACACTCTCAAGAGGAGCCGTATTGCCCGCACGAAGAAGAAATATTACGAGGTCATTTTGTGCAACCTCATATATGCAATATGGAACGCAAGGAACGACGCCATGTGGAACCACAAAGTGTCCATGATTAACCATGTTGCAATACGTCTAAAACTAGATTCAAATATCTGGAGTTACACAAAGGTAGTTAGATAAAAACTAATGTAATTTAATTGTAGGAGCTCAAGTGGAAGAATTAGTTGTCAAGTAAATCAGAAAGGGATAGAATAACGATTATCGATTAGCTCTCTCATTTTCAAGTATAAATTTACCTTATGAAAGGGTGGGGAACTACTTTTCCTCCATATATATGAGAGAAATCATCTTCTTTTTTCATTTATTTTTTTAGTTTACTTTCATTCTACTTCTTTTTCACAACTAAATCAATTAATTCATATGCAACTATACTTGTATTTATTATTAGTATATGACTTTTTTACTCCATATAATTAAATATCTATAATCAATCTAAGCATGCTCTTATAGTTTGACTTTTATTTCTCCTTTAAATATTTACTCTCTATACAAGCATGCTTGAAAGTAGAGCTGTTCATGGGCGGGCGGGCGCGGGTAGCGGGGCGGGTAGTTGCTACAAAATCTACCCGCGGGCAGAAAAATTCAAATGCCCGCCCGCGATTGCGGGCATATTTTTTTGTCGCTACCCGCCCATTTTTAAAGCGGGCGGGTGCCGCGGGCGCCGCGGGTATTTTCTCATAAATACCAAAAATACAATACAAAATATAAAATTAAGTTTTTATAATAATTAAAATATAATACATAATCCAAAATACAACAAATACATAAAACATCTCAAAATAATCAAATGTCGAAACTCGAATGTAAGTTGAAGAATGAAGACTAGAAGAGTAGAAGTTGAAGAGAATGAAGAAGTTGAGAGAATGAGGCGCCGCACAGCATAAGTTGAGAGAATGAAGACTAAAGTCTCTCTACTCTAACCCTAAGAATAGTATGACATTGTAATTTCTAAAGTGAATGAATATTCTAGAGAAGTGGACACTTATTGGACTTACTTTAAAAACCCAAAGCATACTACTTAATATTAATATATTACCTTTCAAAAAAAAATATTAATATATTAAAATAAGCGAGCGGGCGGGTATACCCGCGGGTAATTTTTTATTGTCGCTACCCGCCCATTTATCTTGGCGGGTGGGTATTACCCACCCAAACTTTAAATTTTTTTTAAAAATGCTACCCACGCCCGCCCGTTTTTCGAGCCGGGCGGGCCGGGCCTAGCGGGTAGCCCGCCCATGAACAGCTCTACTTGAAAGAAATAACCTCTAAATTTTAGCCTAAATTCTTAGAAGTAATATTAAATATCAATTTTATTACAAAAAATAATAAACTAATTTGGAAAACAAACGTAGAAAAATGCGTTTTCATTTTAAAACCCATCAATCATCATGTAACTAAGGAAAGTACTGAACAATGTAATAAGTACTCTCTCTGTCCTATGGAAATTGCAGCATTTTTCATTTTCGTCTGTCCCACTTGATTTGCAACATTTCTATTTTTAGATAATGGCCCACCACTTTCTTTTAATCTTATCCATATATTTTATCTCTCTTTTAATTTCATCCACACAATTCATTCTCTCTCTTCATGTATTACCACTTTCTTAATATTCACCCATTTTCTCTTTGCTACTAACTCATCAGGACTGAGGGAGTACTTTATACTCCCTCCGTTCCAGTTTACTTGTCCCATTTCTTTTTTTGGCAATTCCTCATTACTTTTCCCATTTCCTTTTTTGGCTATCCTTTTTTTACCTAAATACCCCCACTTTTCCAAATTCCAATACTCCACTACCACCTTTACAATTAATTTAATCAATTAAAATACTCAACAACCACCTTTTTAAATGGACCCCCCTACTTTCTTAAAATCCGTGTTTGGTCAAATGGGATAAGTAAACTGGACCGGAGGGAGTATTTCATAAATCGGGCCATGGCCCATGCCAAGTCGGGTATAGATACACACGAAAAGAAAAATTATAGAAGTACTTGAATTATTGTGTGAATGAATTATGGACTACTCTATTGTACTGCATGAGAATAGAGATGAAAATAGCAATATTATAAGTACTATGATGTAAAAATATTGTACAAGCTATATAAGAATATAGTTTTTTTTGGTACAATTAGTATCAAACTATTATTGTCTCATAAAGGTACCTAAGTTGTATTTTTCCACTAAAAGTTGGGGATTTATTAACGTTACACAAATTCTTACTATAAACGGTATATATAGCATAGACGGATGTAATGGACCAGTTTATTTTTACACTTTTCAAAAATAAAAATTGAAATTTTCATTGGGCTGGGCTGTTGAGAGTACCGTCTATGCCATAAACGGTCTCTCAAGAGACCTTTTGTTAACGTTATTATGTTTTTAATTCAACTGAAATTAGTTTAGAATTATGATATGTAATTTTAGCCTAACTAAATTAAATTTACAAGAAATTATGAGATAGATCACTACGTACCCTATAATAATTAAAGTATAAGACTAGTAATCCATATAAATTATGGACTATTTAAAAGAACATTACCTATAATTGTTGGTTGGTCTCACTATAAAATAGTGGCAATGATAATGAAAAATTGATGTAATTTTATGGTGATATCTCTTGACAAGTTTAATGGTTAAGTTTTTTTTATTTTTTTCCTTCAACAATCTCTTTTTCATCGCACAATTTATTATATTTCAATCCATTATACCATTTAAATATGTGAAAGAAAAATTGTAGATAAAAGACAAGTTTATGATTAAAGTTTCATCATCATGAAAACAATATAATACATATCGTGAAAAATTTATAGTAAAAATCAGTATCAATAGCACTATTTAGTACCAATAATACAACGTAGCGTATAGGTTTAATCGTAAGTGAATAATTCTACTTATGTATCAATACATGACATGACATGACATGGTTTATAGTTTTCAACCTTTTGAAATGTTCAGGTGTGTAGCAAAAAGACTCTCAAATTTAAGTCTCTCTTATTTTCATTCACAAATCGCGTATTTAACTTTTTTTTTGATGTTATTTATATATTTTATTTTTATTTTATTAACTGTTGATCTTAACCAAAAACTTAAACAATATCTATTTGATCCAAGATCAAGTATTAGTGTTCATAAACCCGTTGCTTTGGTAATTCTTGAGACACTCAGGTTTAAATTTTTTTTCATAAGCCGGATTTTGTCACATGCTTAACTTGGAATTATGTTGAGGATAGGTATCTGGCCCAATAGTTACTCTTGATATTCTATCATTTTAAGTCTTAATTTATAGAAGTTTAAAATAAAAGAAGGTAAAAAAGAAGAGTCCATAAATAGTTGATTTTTTTAGAATCAACATAGTTTGTAAATCTAACAAGGGACTTTTGGTGCTTCATTTCCTAGACCTTTGGTGCTTCACTGCTTCATTTCCTAGACCTTTGATGCTTCATGTACTAGATTTTTGGTGCTTCATTCTCTAGCTTTTATCACCCATTAAATATAAGTGTTCATTGTATGTGTAAGCATTCTAGAAGCTTCTCATCATCATCAACAACCCAATATCCCACTTGAAAATAGGGTCTGGTGAGGGAATGTGACAGACAATCCATATCTGTACTCCCTTGATAGGGAATACTAGAGGAAAACGGTCAATTTACCCCTAGAAGATGAGAGCCCTGTATAAAAAAATCAAGTTCTTGATTAATCATTTTAAACTATGAGTTTTTACATTGCTTTTATGCTTGTGTTTGTCCAAAGAAATATTATTCCAATTTTCACTTTGAGTTTGTTTTGGATGTTAACTCTAGGGTAGATTGAGTGTGTTCTTGTCTCTAGCCTAAATCCCAAATAATTGAGTTTGTCTTGTGATTTAGCTCTTATTAATCTTCTTCTTCTTTTTACAAAATAACATAAACTTTTACAAACATATTAGGCGCTCTTTCCAGCCAATACTCAATAAAGTTAAGACTTTATTCCTGAATAAGAATATTTATTTCATAATGATAATCAATCTAGAAAGTAAGATGCATTAAATGGATAAGAAAACCCTCGCTTAAATATATAAACACAAAGTCTTAGAAAACGAACACAGAAACTATTATAAACAATTAAAAAACGTAAAAAAAAATCAATGACTCAAACTACTTGGTAATTTTATTTAGATTAATCAATTATAATACAACTAATCAGATCAAGAGAAATAAAAAATGCCAAATCAAAATGCGAGAAGATTTTGTTAAATTGTAGTATTAGGACTATTTCTCTTGTTAAACTTGAATTCAAAGTACATATATTTTTGTTAAATTGTATTTGAAAAATATATATTATTAATTTTGTTTGCTTTTAAATCATTAGTACAATATCACAACGATACTGTTTGATAATAATCCGACTCCCTTGGAGGTCCGAGAGTCCGAGTCGGGGCAGACTTGAAGTACGCATAATCCAACTCTAAGTATTATCCGACTCTAAGTGGACTGAAAAAGAAAGTACGAGCATTATCCGGAGCAAAGTCGGAATATGTATAATCCGAGCCGAGGTCGACTCATTGCCATCCCAAAATCTTACACATGTCACTTTTGAACTAGTCTTCTTTCTGACCAAATAAATTTTGATCTAAAAGAACACGGGTGTTGATATTCAACATGAATATCTACTGAAAGCCCACTATATAGAAACCTTTATAAAACATTATCACACATCTTAGGTTCGAATGTTATTAAAATTATGGCTTCAACTTGGACATTCTTGATCAAACTTGCAAAAAATTAGGGTGAAACTAGAGTTAGTTCTAAAATTGAGAAAATGTTTATTCCAAGTTGAATTCAAAATGTTTTGCATTTTTAGGAATTGAGAGGATAGAATATAATTGAAATTATATAATTCAGAAATGATAAATAGTTTTTGCCAAAATAATCAAAAAAAATTTATTTGATAAATTTCAGGATTATCAAGTGAACTTTAAAAAAAATTGGGAAATTCCACGTGGTAACCTTGAGGTTTTGGGTTTTCTATGTGGTAACCAAAACTTTTGTAAATCTACGCGGTATTTTTGAGGTTTACCAAATTGTTGCACTATGACCTTTTTACACATAAAATGTTAGGAAAATATTAGCAAACATTAATTTCCAAACTTTTAAGCTGTTATACGTCTATTTATTTATGTGATTCATTATTTTAAATGTCATCAGTTTTAACATTTTTCCCCAAAATATAAACCTTAACTCTACCATATTTGGATTTGATGCAAAAAATATGATTTGGATGAAAATAATAGAGTTGAGGTTTATATTTTCGGAAAAAAAGTTGAAACCGATGACATTTAAAATGGTAAGTGACATAAATAGGTGTACAACAGCCTTAAAACTTCGAAATTAGCGTTTGACAACATTTTTACGTGCAAAAAGATCATAATAGAACAATTACGTGCACTATAGAAATAACACATGAACTTTTTAAAAATATTAATTACCACATGAAAAATCCAAAGACTCAATATTAGTACACATGAAAAAACTCGCCCAAAAAAAACTTTATTTTTAGTCTATGGTGCATAGCGCAATTTACATGTCGGCCATGGTTTTAAGCTCTTCCCAACTCCTTGCAATTGGATCTCTGATTATCATCTTCACCAATTCCGAAACCAGGCCAGAATGAGAGAATCATTGTGGCTTAGAAAAGTCAAATTACCCATTATCTGATTCAATTCAAACATGCAAACTTGTCTTCTCCCATTTTTTTCTACTATAAGTACACCCTAATTCCCCTGCCCCTTTTCTTCTGATTCCTATTTCTTGGAATCACAATTCTAACGTAGATTCACCTGAATCTGCTTTTTCTCTACTTCAAATTTCTCCCAAATTCTTGCTCTTATTGTTTTGGGGGAAATGGGTTTGCGATTGAATTCTAGAACTAGTTTTTCTACTTTCCGTTTGATTACGGTTTCCATTTTTTTAACTGGGTTGTTGCTTGCTAATACTATCTTAGCTCAGGTAATTAGATATCCATTTTTTTTCAAATTAATGGTTTTTTTCAATTTGAGGTGTATATTGTAATGGAGTGTTTGAATGCTGCAGGAAAGTGGAGATGACCATCAGAATGAAAGGGTGGGTGGATCAATCACGGATTTGGGCCGTCGTAGTAAGGTAAGAAGAACGACCTAATTTTTGTTTGGATTTGAGTGATGCAAAGAAAGAAATGTGAGGGAAATGTAGATTATTATGTTTATTATGGCTGTTCGATAGAATTGAATCGGAGCTTAGACTTTTAGAATATTTAAGCCTTCGAAAATGGCTTCTTTTAGGACATGTTTGTATCGGTAGAAAACATTTAGAATATTTAAGCCTTCGAAAATGGCTTCTCGAGTCGGCTTAATCAGGATGATCTCACCATGAAACCTTCGTATTTTATAATTTGTGACATAGTTTGAGCTTTTATCTTTTTTCTATTTCAAATGATACGTTACAGATTTGGTAGTAGTAATAATATAAGTTAGCAGTATTTACTGATGTTCCTTCATGCATTTGTGTAAATTTTTATCATCCATGGCTGGGACAAAGGCATATTCTTTCTTGTCTTTGCATACCTTGTTGCAAGAAAATTGAAATTATTCCGATGAACTGACTTCAAAACATAGCAACAATCAATGGTGGAAATTACCATCATAGTTGTTCTGGAAGATAAGTGTTGGGCAAATATTCCGAGGAATGACAAATTGCTAGCACTTTGGGGTTGAGGGAGCAGATTGTTGAGAATTTCTTCCGGAATCAAGTAGCCATGCTTGGCAATAGTTTAAACTTTAAAGTGTATTAGAGAGCTTGTATTGAATTTGTGCTTTCACGAGAGAAATGTGGTCGTAGATACTTATTCGTGGGGCCGTGGGGGATACATTCCGTGCTTAGTTTATTGCAATTTTCAATTACTCTGGAAACTCAACTTTCCACTCTTTTGGACTATTTTTATTTATCTGAGTATATATTTGCACTTTGCAAAAAGCTAGTATTACTATCAATTAAATTTCTTTTACTAATCATTTATTGTTATAGTTATGGAGTATATATCTATTGGCCAGGGGTCAATGACTGTGGCTGTTAACATTTTTTGATTGACGTAAAATTAGAAAGGCTAGGCTGTATCTCAAGGTTACAGATATGAGCTATTGTTGCAGATTGTGCTGGAGCATCTGGGAAAAGATGCTGATTCAATACATTTGGGCATAAATTTGGATTCAGGTTTAGGAGTGTTCGATGCTTTCTTCGCAAGTTTGTGTATGATTCTTGTGAGCGAGGTTTGTTCCCTAGCCGTGTCCGTAATACATTTGTTGCTGTTGCTGCAATCCATATCATCATCAATGTTGTCATTTAAGTTCTCATCTTGCTGTGTCCTCATTTAGTTTTATGCATCCAGTTTGCTGTTGCGCTCTGTTTAGTATCTGATGATTTTGTTTGATAGATGGGAGATGAGACATTTATCATAGCAGCTTTAATGGCAATGCGGCATCCAAAGTCGATTGTTTTATCAGGTGCTCTAAGTGCCTTGGTTGTAATGACAGTAAGTGTTTCTTAAACAGGCAGATATTTGCATTATCTTGTATTCCTAAGCTTTACATCTAGATGTTATCTACCACATGATGAGTTGGTGAGACTAAAGTGACTAAATTGTTAATAGGTCCTTTCCACTGGACTTGGCAGGATAGTTCCAAATTTGATATCAAGGAAACACACAAATAGTGCAGCTACAGGTACACAACTTTATGCTATTAGGGATAAAGTCATATTTTTGTTTGATATTTAGACTTGCAATGTTTTCTTTCTAATTTTGAAATGTATGTTTGGGGATGGGTTAGGCATTAGCATTACACAGTGTTCACTTTATAATTGCTCCGTTGACTTGGAGTCCATTCTGCCAAACATGTACGCCTCGTTTGGTAATCAGTGCTAAATAGTGGGAATGAGAATGATTTGTAATGTAAATTTTCATAATATGTATCATGCATACCTATTGTGATGTAAGTTTGATCATAAAATAGTTTTTTTGTTCACCATTTTTTATTTCCACCTAATACCACATATTCTATTGGTAATTCATTGGAATGAATTTTCTGAAGAAAATGAGATTGATGAAGAAGAATAAGCACGATCATTTAAACTTGTCGAGAAATATTATACCAAAATTACGGTAACTTTTCATTACAATTCCAATCATTTAGTGCTGATTAACAAACGGGCCGGTAATGTTTTGATCTCCAGATCTAGAAATGCCTGACGTATTTTCTACTTTAAGAACAAATTCTGTATAAAATGTTTGTGTTAATCATAATGCGGCCACACAAATGTTAATAGGGTGAATTTTCCTAGTTGATTTTCTTTCAAACTCGAGATATGCATGTTTTGGCTGAATCATTATATGTTTTAAAGTAATTCAATTTGCTATCAAACCGATCACACAATCAAGTAATAGCTTACAGCAGCAGTTGTTTTCCGAGCACTCCATTTGTTTTTTTCATGTGGCATAATTTTCCAACAAGTATATTCTGCTTTGTTGGACATTGTATCAAGAATTCTGTGGTGTCTAGTATGCCTGGATATCTGCTGAAAAATGTGTTATTGTTGGGGATATGCTTTCTCCTGACTTATACCTTTCTAGCTTGTAACTGTTTTTACTTATATGGCATCTTTCTCAATGCAGTTCTTTATGCCTTTTTTGGTTTACGTCTGCTCTATATTGCTTGGAGGTCTGATCCTAAAGCATCCCAGAAGAAGGAGATCGAGGAGGTTTGTTATTGTTTACCTTCAAACTGTGGTGCACGCGTATGGATTTTTCTTACGGTTTCCTTTTTCTTTTTCCTCTCTATAATTAATATGTGGCTTCTCATTGTATTTTGATGCTTGTACGGGGCTTTTGGTATTCATTTTTGATTTTTTGATTTTTAATTGGTTGAGCCAATGTGTTGCAGTTGCACGCGTTTATAGTTCTTATTAAGACTTCATGACGTTGCTTAATATTTTGAATTGAGATGTTAAATATGAAGTTCATAAGCAATTGAATTCTGAAGGATGTTAGTATCGTAGAATTCTAAAAATTGGCCCAACCCTGTTTGGGTCACCCTGTTTTGCCTGAACATAACTTGCTATCAGTGATCAAAATTGTTTATTATTGAATTTAACTTAACTTATATTTAGAAACTGATTTTCCTGATTTTCTTTTTCTTTAGAGTT
Organism: Amaranthus palmeri; assembly: GCA_019776075.1. Lineage (NCBI taxonomy): Eukaryota > Viridiplantae > Streptophyta > Magnoliopsida > Caryophyllales > Amaranthaceae > Amaranthus > Amaranthus palmeri. The sequence continues at coordinate 61,578 of JAAKBH010000093.1, read as the reverse complement.
ACTAATTTTTTACTTGATTAAAATTCATAACTGATTTTTGATGAACCAATTAGTTTAACACAAATTCTCAGGGAAGTCCATCTATCCTATAGATGAACTAAAATGGGCCGGCCCACTTCTAAAAGGAAACTGTTTAGTTTTTTTAAATTTAAAAAAAAATAAAATTAAAAAAAAAAAGAAAAATGGATTGGAATGCGCGCGTTACACACTGTGTAGTCTATTCAACTTCTCATCTCACCAAACAGTTACACATTTACACTCAACCTCTCCATCTCCCTCAACCTTCGAACATCATCATTCGATTCTCCCTCAACCTTCATCTTTTCCCTCAACCTTCGACAGTTGTTGTTTATTCTACTTTGTGGTTTCGGTTTCTTCCTCAACATTCATATTGTTCCAGATCTTCAATTCTAGGTATGATTTTCGAGTAAGCAAGTTTTTTAATGGGTTTTTCGAAATTTAAATGGGTTTTAATGGGTTATGTTTTTGAAATTTCTGAGATTTTTGTTTGAACTGGGTTTGTTTCAAGTTGCTGTTTATAATGGTGTTTTGTTTGAACTGGGTTTGTTTTATAATGGTGTTTTGTTTGAAGTTGCTGTTTGAAAATCTGACATTTAGGTTCGAACTGGGTTTGTTTGAAATTTCGACATTTTTGTTTTTGAAATGGGTTTTGATTTTGATATTGTATATTAATGAGTATATTGTTCCAGATTCTAGGTTATGTTCTTGAAATTTCTGGGTTCCATTGATATTGTATATTAATGGGTATATTAATGGTTATTGTTTTTAGAGCAATAATATACTGAGATCTACCGTTGCCTATATCGTTTGACAATGTAAAAGTTACTGCTCATGTATCGGAATATGTTAAAGATTGTGTTTTAAACCTTTGCACTTGCAGCATCGATTACCTAATACCTCTCTACTGAGTTCTCAAAGTTTTCATCTGAAAAAAGGGGATTTGGATTGATCTCTCTAGATTGCTCAAAATTGAAGTTGTTTCATTGTTGTGGCTGCTATAATCCACCCGAAACACTGTTTTTAGAGCAAAAGTTTCTTCTCCCGTGTTACTTATCATCTGTACTTAATGGATCGCGAAATCAGTGTTTCTCCAATCTGTGTTTCTTCTCCCAGATTCTAGGTTATGTTTTTTAAATTTCTTAGATTTTTTTTGGTATTATAATGATTTTGGTATGCATTGATTATATTCTTAATGGGCATATTGTTCCAATATCTGTGATTTCACCTTTACCTCTTCTATGCTTAATCTATTCATTTTCTTTTTTGATTTTCCTCTTTATACGGCTTTTTTGACAGTTGCTGTAATGATTTTTTGTTTTGGTATTTTAGTTTAGGTGATGGGATCATATTGTTTTTTTCAATTTAATGTTTTAAAGTGAATTTTTATTTCAATTTGAGTAATCATTATAAAATTGATTGTTGGCTAAGAATTAAGATGTGCATACTATTTACATTCTTCTTCATCCATTGGTATTTTTATTTTGAAACAGGTCTAGAAAATGTCGACATTCAACGAAGGAGGTTGTGCTAGGCAACATAAATCAACGAATCCCATGAAACAACGGGCTCCTAGGCCGCAACCATCGTTGGTGAAGATAGAGACGAAGGCTAGAATGTAAGTCCATTTTTAATCTGAATTTACATATACTTGGAATCATAAAGGCGTACTTTTGGAATTATAAATACATAGATTTAGTGTTATATATTGTTATATTGTATTTTGATGAAGACAGACATTTTTGATTATTATATTGTACATTTGGTGTTCAAGTTGAATAGTTTTGGAATCATAATAGCATGTTTTTGGAAACATAAAGTCATATTTTTGGAATCATGAAATCATAGTTTTGTAATCATAAAGGCATAGTTTTGGTGCTATAGTTTAACAATTGTGGTGTTATATGTGCTATTATAGTAAATTTTGATATGTAACCCTGTTGGTATTCTATACATGTGGTGTTATCTTTTTAGTGTTTTCTGTTTGGCATTATGTTTTGGCATTATGTTTTGTGTTTTGGCATTTTGATATCTTTTTGGTGTTATAGTTTAAAAGTTTTGGAATCATAAAGTCATAGTTTTGCAATCATAAAGACATAGTTTTGGTGCTATAGTTAAATAGTTGTGGTGTTATATGTGCTAATATAGTAAATTTTGATATGTAACCAGGTTGGTATTGTATACAATTGGTGTCATCTGTTTGGTCTTATATGTGATATTTGACATTATATTTTGTGTTTTCTGTTTCGCATTATGTTTTGGAATCATAAACACATGGTTTGGTATTATGTTCTCTGTTTTTGCATTTTTATATCTTTTTGGTGCTATAGTTTAATAGTTTTGGAATCATAAAGACATGGTTTGGCATTATGTTTTCTGTTTTGTGTTGGGATGTATGATATGAATAATCTTTTGTTTTCTAATTAATGTTAATAAAAACATCTACACAAACTGCAAACCCCATCTGTTCTTGATGCTGGAAAAAGAACGCATACAACTGACAAAGCGTCAAGTCGAGGACGTGTATGCGATTGAGTTTGGGCCCCTGTTGAAGATGAGTCCATTCAAATTTCCACCATGCATCATTCCATTCTTGGTAGCGCATTTTGATCCTGTTTCTCGCATCCAGAAGCTACCAAACCAACCAGCTTACACCATTATGCCTGGTGATGTACACGATATTTTTGGGTGGCCTTGTAACCCTTCCAAGCGTGTCATCACCCGTTCGAAAAGAGCGGAAAACGAGGTTGGTGAATGGCTCGGTGGATTGGGATTCCCCAAGCCGGAAAGGGTCACCGTGAAGGACTTACTTCTAAAGATGGGTTGTTATCCCTTAGGTGGGGACGACTTCAAAAAGATGTTTGTATTATATGTGTTGACTATTTTTCTAACCCCCTACCCCGATTTCAGATTGAAGTTGTCGGTTTTTCCTTGCATCAATGATGCTTCTTCTATTTATATGTATGATTGGTGTTCTTACGTATTAGATCATTTGTGTGATGCTGTTCAACGATCAACGAAGTATTTGAATGGGTGTGTTGCTGTGCTTTTTGTTTGCTATTGTTACCGGTTCCCTCACCAAGGGAAGCCGCTTCCGCAATCCTTGCCTTTAATAAGGCATATGGTAGATGACGAGATTAAGCTGCGTTTTGACCAAGACAGGGTCATTGGTTTTGGAAAAGGGATTTTTAAGTCTGGGTTTCCGTTGACCACCAAATATTTAGATTGGTGTACAAGCCGTTCAAGCAGTGTGCAAGAGGACGAAGATGAAAAGGTTGATGAGAAGGATGAAAAGGACGAAGCTGCTAACTTGTCTGATGACAAGGAAACTTTTAAGGACGATCAAAAGGATACAAGTCGAGCTGACGATAGGTCGTTCACTTATACTTTTGATCATCGGTGCGAGACTGACATGGAGATGGCCATTGTAATTTCTAGGTATGATTTTGACCACAAAGTAGGAGATGGCCATTGAAGATCTGGAACAATATGAATGTTGAGGAAGAAACCGAAACCACAGAGTAGAATAAACAACAACTGTCGAAGGTTGAGGGAAAAGATGAAGGTTGAGGGAGAATTGAAGATAATGAGAACTTACCTAGAATTGAAGATAATGAACTTACATTGTAATTTCTGTTGGCCATCTCCATGTCAGTCTCCCATCGATGATCAAAAGTATAAGTGAACGACCTATCGTCAGCTCGACTTGTATCCTTTTGATCATCCTTAAAAGTTTCCTTGTCATCCGACAAGTTAGCAGCTTCGTCCTTTTCATCCTTCTCATCAACCTTTTCATTTTCGTCCTCTTGCACACTGCTTGAACGGCTTGTACACCAATCTAAATATTTGGTGGTCAACGAAAACCCAGACTTAAAAATCCCTTTTCCAAAACCAATGACCCTTTCTTGCTCAAAATGCAGCTTAATCTCGTCATCTACCATATGCCTTATTAAAGGCAAGGATTGCGGAAGCGGCTTCCCTTGGTAGGGGAACCGATAACAATAGCAAACAAAAAGCACAGCAACACACCCATTCAGGTACTTCGCTGATCGTTGAACAGCGTCACACAAATGATCTAATACGTAAGAACACCAATCATACGTATGAATAGAAGAAGCATCATTGATGCAAGGAAAAACCGACAACTTCAATCTGAAATCGGGGTAGGGGTTAGAAAAATAGCCAACAAATATAATACAAACATCTTTTTGAAGTCTTCCCCACCTAAGGGATAACCACCCATCATTAGAAGTAGTGATGGCCGCGGTCCGGGTTGGGCCGGTTCCGTTCCGGTTCCAACCGGTTCCGGTTCCACCCGGTTCCGGTTCCATTTGGAACCTGACCCAGACTTTTCCGGTTCCGGTTCCGGTTCCGGCCGGTTCCAACCGGTTCCTTGGCGGTTCATGAGACGGTTCCGGCGGTCCCAATTCCCGGGCCGGGTGGGTCGGACCATCGGTTCCATTTTTATTTTTCCTTTATTTTTAATAAAAAAATACTATAATAATGCGAACGTACCTTCGTCGATTACTTGATTATTAGCGAAATGCATTGGTTGTCATCGTTATTAAAATATTTACTAAAAAGAACGAAAAAAATAAATTAATAAGAAACGAATCAACGATAAATATCATAAAAAAAAAAGGGGGAGAGAATGGACTTGAACCTAGTATCCCGAAGGAATACTAAGCTGCCTACGTATCCCGAAGGAATCAAAGTCCACGTAGTTCTTTGACATACCTTTTATTAGTAGTGGTTGAATGCCGTATTGCCGTGGTCCGATATTCCGTTGTCGCGATCCTACTCGTCATCGTCATCTGGTTGGTTGGATGCTCCCGCCGACTCTCCTCCCGACGATGCAGACGTATCCATCAGCATCCATGGATCATCTTCGTCTTGATCATCATCGTTCATTTCTCCTTGCATTCGGACCTCCGCCTGATCCCAATCTTTTTTGCAAACACATATTTGAATGCTATGTGGTGCAAGACGACATCTCTTTTCATCCAAAACTCTTTTACCTGCACTAAAAGCCGACTCGGACGCAATAGTAGAAGCAGGAATTGCAAGGATATCCTTTGCAATTCGCGATAATATAGGGTATTTTGCCGCTTTTTCTCTCCACCATTCTAAAATATTATAAGTACTTAGGTCGATTTCAAAATGATGTTTTAGATAGCTATCTAATTCTATATATGTAGCGGGGGTGGAGGAAGATGCTCCAAGAAAAGTATCATCGCGGCTCATTATATTAGCGATTACGGAATTATAATAAGTATCGGGACGTGCCGAGACGCTAGCACGCCTAGACGTATCGCGTTTCGGGTTATATATAGTAGCATAATGGTCATAAAGGTCTGATAACAATTTTTTACAATTGCCTATATAATTATGTACATCAGTAGGCGGGCGATTTAGTGCTTGATAATAAAATCCTATTACTTTAGTTAAGACTTCCGCCTTCAAACACGGATCTAAAAGTGTAGCAATGCCATAAATATAAGGGAAATCGGTAAAATAAGTTCTCCACTTATCCATCATCTCTGCAATAATCGGCCTCAAAACAACGTTAGTATCTTCGAAAGAACATGTATGCAAATGATAAAAAACAGTAACACATTCACTTATTACTAAGTGAACGTTTGGTTCATATACATAAGAAAATATTTTAGTTGCGTGGACATACGCTTGTAGTAATTTTTCTACTCCTATAGCCAAGTCCCAGGTATCATCACTTATAGTACTATCCGTAAACTCACTATATAATTGTGTTATGATGGGGCGATATAAAATCGCCTTTTTTAATAAATCGTGGGTCGAACCCCACCGTGTAGGAGTGTCTAAAGCCCAATATACTTTTTTTTGATTATATTGGGCACATAATTGTTTATATCTTCGTTTAACGTGTCCTAATCTAAGCCATTTGACTATGTCTCTAATTGGACCTAATAAATCACTTAAACTTTTGATACCTGCTTGACAAGATAAATTTACTATGTGAGCACAACAACGTACATGTAATAAACTACCTCCTAATATATTAGTAAAAGCGGGTTCATTATATAAAAGTTCCATACATTTTATATTTGCGGAAGCATTATCAGTAGATAAACTAAATATTTTATCCAATAAGTTCCATTCTCTACAAATTTCAACTAATCTATATTTAATGTTTTCGCCCGTATGTCTTTCGGGCATTATCTCGAATGCGATTATTCTTTTTTGAATAGACCAATTACGGTCTATCCAATGTGCTGTTACACACATATATGGTTCTAAATGTGGGGGAGCCGACCAAATATCGGTCGTTAAGCTAACTCTCCCGTTAAATGTTTTAAACATTTGTGTTAACTCATATCTTTTTGATTCATATAATTTAATAGTTCTTCTTTTAAGAGTATTCCTAGGGATTGCTCTAAATTGCGGTTGTAAACATTTCCTATTGAAATATTCATATCTTTGACTTTCACCGTGTACAAAGGGCAATTCATCACCAATAACATATTTAGAAAACTCATCAATCATTAAATTACGATCATATTTAAAAGGCATACCTCCAGGTCCGCCGGGAAAGTCCGCTGCCCATTGTGGTTGTCCGCTTCCGCTTGTTGTCCCGCTGCCGCTTGTATGTGTTTCTTTTGTAATTCCATGTTTTTTGGCCAAATGCTTGTTGAAAGATCCGGTACCACCACCTAATACGTATTCACAAAACACAAAAAATGAATATTTAATACTTTCTAATATTTAATATCATTTATAAAAAGTTAAAACTTAAAAACTATTTACCTTTGGTGAAATTATAAGAAACCGAGGGCTTTACTCCTTGGCTTTCACATATTTGACAAGTACATAAGAACACGTCCGGGTTGTCGGTTGGTTCTTTTGTAAAGTACGACCAAACATGTGAAACAGCTCTACCACTAGGAGGTGGCATTGCTGGAAAAGGTTGTCTTACAGGTTCATCTTCATCTAAATATAAATATAAAAACATTATTAAAATAAATAAGAATTTAAGTTTCAATCAAGTTGAAGATTAAAATTAGAAAACTAACCGATACTTTGAAAATTGACTCGTTTACCACGAGCTTGTCTTTGTTGTTGTTGTGCTTCTTCAAGCGATCTCGTTGATGATTGTCGAGATCTAAGTATCCCGATAGGGGTCGTTGGATCATCTTCCTCTTGTGTATTTTGTGGTGTTTCTTCTTCTTGTGGTGTTTCTTCTTCATCTTCAATTTCTCTTTCAACATATTCCGCGTACTCGTGTAATTCTCGGTCGTAACTAGGCTCGTAGCCTTCTGGATAAGTCGGTTCGTAATTACTAACCGACGGTGTTGTTGATATTGATGGAGTTGATAGTGCCTTTCTTTTGGAGCTTGAAGAAGAACCCCCCAAAGATTTTGCCACTTTAGTGACTTTTTTTGTGGCTTTTTTCAAAAATGAAGACATGATTATATAATATTTAACAAATAATTAAGAACTAATTAAGAATTAATTAGATGACTAATTAAGAAATAATTAAGAAATAATTAAGAAATAATTAAGAAATAATTAGTAAACTAATTATGTAATTAAGAGAATAATTGCGTAATTAAGAAATTAAGTAGAGAGAGTAAGTAGAGAGAGAAGGAGAAGAGATGAGTTGTGAATTGGAATGGTTGAAAGTGATGGGTATTTATAGAAGAGGAAAAAAACGGCTAGTTTGACCCACCCAACGGCTAGTTTGACCGGTTCCAAAGAACCGTTGGGCCGTTGGAACCGTGCGGTTCCGGGTCCGGTTCCGGTTCCGGTTCCCTGGAACCGTTGGGCCGGTTCACCCGTTCCGGTCCGGTTCTGCGGTTCCAACCGGTTCCAATGGACCGTTGGGCCGGTTCACCCGGTCCGGTCCGGTCCAACCGGTCCGCGGTTCTTTGGTCCGGTTTTTTTCGAATTTTTCCGGCGGTTCCACGGTTCCGGCAACTTTTTTCCGGCGGGTCCACGATTTAGCGGTTCGGTTCCGGTTCGGAACCTGTCGCGAACGTTCCGGTTCCGGTTCCGGTTTTCAGCGGTTCGGGACCGGTTCGGTTCCGGGCCAACCCGGACCGTGGCCATCACTAATTAGAAGTAAGTCCTTCGCGATGACTCTTTCCGGCTTGGGGAATCCCAATCCACCGAGCCATTCACCAACCTTGTTTTCCGCTCTTTTCGAACGGGTGATGACATGTTTAGAAGGGTTACAAGGCAACCCAAAAATATCGTGTACATCATTGGGCGTAATGGTGTAAGCTGGTTGGTTTGGTAGCTTCTGGATGCGAGAAACAGGGTCAAAATGCACTACCAAGAATGGAATGATGCATGGAGGAAATTTGAATGGACTCATCTTCAACAGGCGCCCAAACCCAATCGCATACACGTCATCGACTTGACGCTTTGTTAGTTGTATGCGTTCTTTTTCCAGCATCAAGAACAGATGGGGTTTGCAGTTTGTGTAGATGTTTTTATTAACACTGATAAGAAAACAAAAGATTATTCATATCATACATCCCAACACAAAACAGAAAACATAATGTCAAACCATGTCTTTATGATTCCAAAGCTATTAAATTATAGCACCAAAAAGATATAAAAATGCAAAAACAGAGAACATAATACCAAACCATGTGTTTATGATTCCAAAACATAATGCCAAACAGAAAACACAATATATAATGCCAAATATCACATACAAGACCAAACAGAGAACACCAATTGTATACAATACCAGCCTGGTTACATATCAAAATTTACTATATTAACGCATATAACACCACAACTATTAAACTATAGCACCAAAACTATGCCTTTATGATTACAAAACTATGACTTTATGATTCCAAAACTATTAAACTATAGCACCAAAAAGATATCAAAATGCCAAAACACAAAACATAATGCCAAACAAAAAACACCAAAAAGATAACACCAAATGTATAGAATACCAACAGGGTTACATATAAAAATTTTACTATAATAGCACATATAACACCACAATTGTTAAACTGTAGCACCAGAACTATGACTTCATGATTCCAAAAATATGACTTTATGTTTCCAAAAACATGCTATTATGATTCCAAAACTATTCAACTTGAACACCAAATGTACAATATAATAATCAAAAATGTCTGTCTTCATCAAAATACAATATAACAATATATAACACTAAATCTATGTATTTATAATTCCAAAAGTACGCCTTTATGATTCCAAGTATATGTAAATTCAGATTAAAAATGGACTTACATTCTAGCCTTCGTCTCTATCTTCACCAACGATGGTTGCGGCCTAGGAGCCCGTTGTTTCATGGGATTCGTTGATTTATGTTGCCTAGCACAACCTCCTTCGTTGAATGTCGACATTTTCTAGACCTGTTTCAAAATAAAAATACCAATGGATGAAGAAGAATGTAAATAGTATGCACATCTTAATTCTTAGCCAACAATCAATTTTATAATGATTACTCAAATTGAAATAAAAATTCACTTTAAAACATTAAATTGAAAAAAACAATATGATCCCATCACCTAAACTAAAATACCAAAACAAAAAATCATTACAGCAACTGTCAAAAAAGCCGTATAAAGAGGAAAATCAAAAAAGAAAATGAATAGATTAAGCATAGAAGAGGTAAAGGTGAAATCACAGATATTGGAACAATATGCCCATTAAGAATATAATCAATGCATACCAAAATCATTATAATACCAAAAAAAATCTAAGAAATTTAAAAAACATAACCTAGAATCTGGGAGAAGAAACACCGATTTCACGTGCATTCCAATCCATTTTTCTTTTTATTTTATTTTATTTTATTTTTAAATTTTAAATTTAAAAAAACTAAATAGTTTCCTTTTATAAGTGGGCCGACCCATTTTAGTTCGTCTATAGGATAGACGGACTTCCCTGAGAATTTGTGTTTACCAAATACTATGTGGTGAGTCACCATTAACGACATTTTGTTTGGCTCATAACTGGTGACCATAAACCAAACAAGGACAATTTGTTGAAAAGAAAAAGGAAGATAATTGAGGGTAGAATTTTCCTCGGTTAGATGCTTTTCATGGACTAGTTACTATGAGTAGCTTTTTCATAGGTTTTTTCGGACTAGTTACTATGAGTAGTTTTTCTCAGGCTTTTGGCTTTTTATCAGTGTTTCTATAATAAACTAGTAACAACCAACGAATTTTCCCAAACATCTCCATAAACGACATACTAGCATAAACATCAAAGGTTCAAGTTGGTCAAACAAGCTTTATTGAACTATTAAATGTTTTGACTAGCGTTGCTTTCCCGTGCCCTTTGACACTTGTTATTTTATTACTAAAGTGGTTTCACTCGTTAAATGTGTATATAGGTTGAAGAGAAGCTCGAGGGAGGACAAGGGAAAACATCACTACGCCGTTTCTTTTCAAGATTTTGCACTCCAATTTTTTTGGAGGTACCATTGGAACTAAATAATAAATTTCATTTTCTGAAGTAGAAAACTACATAATATTTGAAAGATTGTCATTGAACCTGTTGGATGGTAACAAGGATCATCTAAATCTATTCTTATGTGTTTTGCAGTCATTTATTCTGACTTTCCTTGCTGAGTGGGGGGATCGTAGTCAGATAGCTACAATTGCTGTAAGTTAAACTCTTCATTGAACTATTTAGTTACAAGCGCATTTCTCTCTTCCCTTTGCATTCGTACTTCATAGACTTTGTGTTGCTCAAACTTGGATACTCATTTTAAATATGGCTATGTTTCCAAATGCCTGAAACGAGTCGCCTATCCTATTGAAAGTGCCTGTTCTTAGTCCAAAATTAAGTGTCCAGTGTCCATTTCTTGTGGGGTATCCAATTTAGGTACCTAAGTAAATAAAAATCACTTAAAATCTGTAAATTTGTTGAATCAGTAAAAATCCGGTGAACTAAACAGTGCCTTAGGAAACCTAGTGAACCAATGGTATGCCCACTTATATTCTTAGATCATATCTGATGATCATTGACGTAAGCCATCGACTTGCATTGCTAATCTGGCTGCTTTCCATTTTGTAATCTTCAACGGGTGCATGGTAGTTACATTCCATGTTTCACTATTGTAGACAATGGAAGTCATCATCTGAGAGCCGCCCACAGCTCGCCCACTCCTCTTCTGCATTATACTCATTTCATTTTTTTTTCGTATGTTGAATGATTTTTTTTTGTACATTTTATCGTATTTTTCTTCAAAACCAGTAAAGCTGGAACATTCGATGTAATGATTATAATGCTTTATGGTGTTGAACTATATCACTGAAATTTATGTTTATGATGGCACAGCTTGCAACGCACAAAAACGCGTTGGGTGTTTGCATGGGAGCCACACTTGGGCATACCGTCTGTACATCCCTGGCCGTAGTGGGAGGAAGCATGTTGGCGTCCAAGATCTCGCAACGCACAGTGGCCACGGTTGGTGGCTTCCTCTTTTTGGGATTCTCATTATCTTCATACTTCTATCCTCCACTATAGAACCGAACTGAAGTTTTCACCAGCTTTTTTTTGTATTAGAATGCTAACTATATAACCCCATAGGTTATCCAAGATTCTTATCCTGGATCCTGGAATCAGGATTTCTCAAATAATGTGAATCAATCAATGGTTCGTTCTTGTAGAGTTTCATGGAATGGAAGTAAGAAGTATAGTGAACTCAATGGATAAAGGAAATATTTGTATGAAATACTATACATCCCCCAATTCAGAGTTAATGTCCGATTTGAGTTTTAAACACTATTTACATTTTATTCTTAATTTGTGATTAATTTTTAATTTAAAAGTTCAACTATAGTAAAGTGCGATCCTATTTGATTCGTATCAATGTCAAGATTATTAATTTCAACTTTTTTTTAAAATTTTAATTGTACACAATTAGAGATGTTATGAATTGAATTAGTGTATCCCACGCAAGACAGGGTTTGAGTGTGGGTTTTCTTTTTCTTGAAAGATGCGGACAAATCATATCCGTACCTCCAAGGAGGGAGTAAAGAGAGATGCGTGCAGTCAAGAAACACACCAATTGATACTTGCGTCCAATGGGGGTCAAACCCTAAACCTTCTGCTCCATATGCAGATGCTCTATCCATTGAATTAGTGTATTGATAATAATTGTTTAAAAATAAATATGATATTAACACTTCTTTGGAGAGAGTATTTCATTTTCTACATAAACTTGTTTGAATCTCTAATTTTTGTTTAAATGTACGTTTAGATGAGAGCTACATAATAATATTCTATTATGCCTTACTAGTATCGAGATTTAAAACTTATACAATGCATGGAGATCTTAGAATTAATATCTATATAAGAATATGCTTTTTCAAAATATTGAACCAAATGTATTATTGTTATCAAGTTTATACTTGTCCATTCAAATCTAATAATCGGTATAAATATTTGGAAAAATTTGACTTTTAAAGTATGGTATGATGAATATAATTGCCCTCTTTTTCAAGAGTATATAGCTATTGTTCTCAATGTCCGTAAACATTTCTTGCATGAACAATTTTTAAAAACGAATTTAGTTTAACTTTAATCTCCAAAACTAGTTAATATAATTAATAAGTAATATAGTAATAGAGCAAAGAGTAGGTAAATAATGTATTTCCTTGAATATACAACAATCTTGTTCCATCGTGAGATCAGAATATAAGTTTAGGTCCTTACAAACACAAAAACATACAATTCATCAACCCAAAACACGTACTCAATCACTTGAACACGTAAGGAAGGTCAAGAACGTACAAAAGAAAGTAAGCCCAAATAACACCAGAAATACCACCAAAGAAAAATCCTCCGGTGAACTTAGCCCACCCATCAGCGGTTTGAAGCTGATCGGCCACCTTCTTCCGGCCAGTCAAAGTCAAAGACGGAGCGATCGACGGTTCGCCTTCCTTGAAGGTTGCAATTCCATACATAGTTAAGCAAATGCTTAGGATTATTACAAGTCCTGCTGCACCCAAGCTTCCTGCTATTCCTTTGTACTCTGTGTTTCTTAATGGGCCTGTCATTACAAATGGGCCTACTAGAAGGTACCCATGGGCTAACCCGACTTCGACACCTCGTAGAAGTGGGTTGACTGCTGTCCTGTAGCCTGGAAGGTTGGAAAGGTACCATGCTACTAATGGGCTTGATGTAACTGGGGTTTCAAGCCCACCAATAAATGGGTCTCCGTTTAGTGGTTGAACTACTTGATAATTTGTCTGTCAAAGTTCAACAATTGTATAACACGTCATTTTGAATGTTAATATTGATAATTTAAATATTAAAACTATATCCTAAGTTAGCTATTAAATAATCAAATATAATAATTGAATTATAACGGGATAATATTTTTAGTGCACCAACTCAATCAAAAGTTTAACTTGATGATTGAGACCCTAAGATATATTATTTACTCTAACACACCTCATCACATTTGAGCCTTTTGGGCTAGATATGATGCTATACAAATCTGCTCATATACAAGGCGTGCAAGATTCTATTTTATGTGAAGGGGTAAATGAGATTCGAACTCCTGATTTGTTTGTTAAGTTAGATTCCGATTCAAATTTCATATTAACAATAGTCAATCAAAAAATAATTATTTCCATAAATATATCTTAAACTGAAACAACAGTTAACTTTAACTATCATATTATTCCAATTCCAAACATATCTAGCTATCTAACTAAACAACTCTTTTGAAGGTTATTTTCTCTTCCCATTTAAAAATATAAATTTCCCGTAAATTTACGTCTAAATTGATAAATAAATTCAATTTAATTCAATAATCACGTATCACAAAATTAAACCCTTGACTATTGGTTAATGATTCACTACATCAAAACTTTATTCGTAGAATAACGATATTAAGAGACGTGCTTTAAACACAATAACGTATTAAAAAATCAATCCACTTGGTAAAATTTAGACACCGTGTAAACAATATAGTATCAGCTAATCATAATCATTAAAAATCAAAAAAAAAATAAAAAAAAACAATTAATACATACCTTTTCCGATTGAACAGCCTTGATAATAAAAGGAGTCCTCCTAGAAGTAGGGAAAGCTCTCAAGGCAGGGCCAGAAATACCCTTAGGAGTTACAAGAGATCTTGTTGTAAACCCACTCTTTAATTGGCTAGCCATTGGTGAAGTTGTAGCAGCCATTTTTAGCCCCTAAATGATTGTATTCACAAAATGTAAAAATAATTTGAGATCAGTGTAGTTGTAGAATGTTGCAACTAATAATAGTGAGTTAAAGATTTGGAGTGAGAGGAAGCTAAAGACAAGTTATCCTTGGAACTTAGATTCCATGGTTGTGGGTTAATTGCCTTGATTTCTTATTGGGTGACTCATGGGTGGTGGATCCCACCTTATCCAATCTCATCTTCACAAATAGATATTCCAAATATTTAATATTTCCATTATTTTTAATTTTTTTTTTAATTTGTACTCCCTTCGTCATATTATACGTGCTATATTTGATTTTTTTTACGCAATCTGATGTGTTGATTTGAACATTTATATAATGAACTATGCACATCTAAAAATTATATAAACTTAATAATTATGAAAGTGTTCAATTAGACTATTCAAACAAGATCCCACTTGACTATATTTTTTCTAACAAATTAGCAGCAATATATAAAATAAGCTAAAATGATCAAGAGTGTTAAAATTCTTTATGTATCTGGTATTTCCGAGTGAAAAAAGTGGTACTTGGGAGTCCATGATTAAATAAATAAATATTTCTACTATAAATGAAACAACCCGGAGTTTGAATTGTTTAATTTAGAGCTCTAATATAATTTAAGGTCTACCCACAATTAAGAGAACGCATTGATATAAGTCGGTGGAATATACTCCCTCCAACTCAACTAAATCGTCCCATTTGAGTTGGGCACGGTTTTTAAGAATGGAATGGTGTGGTATTTTAATTGATTAAATTAATTTTAAAGGTGGTAGTTGGGTATTGGGAGTAGTAAAAGTGGAGGTAATTGAGTATTTTAATTGATTTAATTAATTGTAAAGGTAGTAGTTGGGGTGCTGGGAGTAGTAAAAATTGGGATATTTATGTAAAAAAATCATTGTCAAAAATAGAAATGAAACAACTTGAGTGAATTGCCCATAAAAAAATGAGACAATTTGGTTGAGTTGGAGGGAGTATAGTACTAGAACTACTTTCTGAAAATATTGAACAATATATTTAGTGAACCTAACAAAACATTATAAATATGTCTTATGACACCCTAATTTCAGAAAATGATAATTACTAATGTCCTCAACATGATACAATCCATAAATATTAATGTTTATGGATTGTATAATGTTAAAATAGTCTTGAAGTATGACATTGTCTTCAATAAAATATAAGTGTTTTAATGTCCTTGTAAGTTTTAACATACTACACTTCATCATGAAATTAAACCTGATTACATAAGATGAACCTAACGACAATTAGTCACTGTCACTAAACGTGGTAATTGACAAGAAATTGAAATAAATAAATAAATAAATAATGTATTTAGACATAAAAACAAATTATAGAACCTAAAATTAGAAAATTTTAACGCAAAAGCAATACAAATAAAGAAATTTCTTGAGAAATGATTGATAAAAACCAAAATAGACCGAGCATAATGATGAATGTAGAATGAAATGATGTTGAGTTTGGTGTGAGAAGCAAATTCACAATTATAAATTAGAAATTTATCTATAATCTATGTTTTAGGAAAAATACCCAAAACTAAAACTAAGGAGATTAAAAGGGAATAAGATGACCATAACCTAAGTTTAACTTTTTTATTATTTATACTAAAATTAACTAAAGAACATATAAAATAAAATTATAAAACTGGACAACAGATAGGAATAAGAAATTCACGTCAGTAGAATAAGAATAGTCGCACACGAAAGCAACTTGCTACCAGTTTTCGCAGTTAAATACAATCGGAATCAAGCCTATAATATATCGTTACAAAGATTTTTATGTCTAATTATTTCTATCAAAAGTTATGAACAAAAGAGTAAATAGTACTCCCTCCATCTCATTAGTTTTGTCCAATATTTCATTTTGGGTAATCCCTCTTTAATTGTCCACTTTCCTTTTTTGGCAAAACTTTTTACCTAAATACCCCCAACTACCCCACTTATATTATTTAATAATACCCCACCTACCACCTTTTCAATTATTATGTTCACTTAAAATACCCTACTACCACCTTTTCAATTATTATATTCACTTAAAATACCCCACTACCACCTTTTTCAATTATTATAATCACTAAAAATACCCCACTACTATTTTTCCTTATTTTGCGTGCCCACTACAAAGTGGATAAAACTAATGGGACGGAGGGAGTATATGTTAGATTTTATCTCAAAGTTTTTGCATTTTGAATATTCTTTACTCTTTTGCTTCTCTTCTTTGTAAAACTTATTCAATAAGTCAAAAATCACCGTATTAAACTCGTATTAAACTCTAATTAGTACATCATGTCTTAGTATTTTTCTTTGGAAGTCTTGCTAATAGAAGTATAGATTACGAGGAAGCTATGACAAATTATTGTTATTAATTGTGTATTGTTATGAGTCAAAAAAACAATAATAATTCATTTAAACAAACCTTAAACCACCTACATTGGTCCACTATATTTCTAAATACAATCACCCACTACTTACCATGATCTCAGGGCCTAGGTTTTTAGGGGCTCGGGGCGAAAGATTATTTATGGGCCCCTAAACTATTGAATACATAGAAAAGTTCGAATCTAATTACTAATTGAAAACTAAAATTTTTGAAGGGCCCTGGGCGTAGACACACCTTGTCCTTACTTAGGGCCGACCTTGCTTTCAATAAATAAATGTATACCATTATTTTTACCGTTACTACATTAATTTTGGGATTAGCATTGATTATTTCAGTAAAGTTTAACTTAATTAAATAAATCGCACTTCTACTAAAAATAACGAACTTCATCAAGTACGCCAGTAGCGAATTTTGAAAATTGTTACACATTGTATGGGTCATTGTGATCGATTATGGGCTGAAGAGCTGGACTCTTCGGCCCATTTACATAGGCATTATTTGCCCAACTAGAAGAAAAAATGTTTTAGTAGTCATAAAAATTTTTGGGAAATTCCACGTGGTAACCCTGAGGTTTTGGGTTTTCCATGTGGTAACCAAAACTTTTAAAAAATCCACGTGGTAACCCTGAGGTTTACGTAAATGTTTCATCATGACCTTTTTGCAAATAAAAATGTTAATAAACGTTAATTTTGAAGCTTTATGACTGTTGTATGCAATTTATGCGACTCACCATTTCAAATGCCATCAGTTTGAACTTTTTTCCCCAAAATATAAACCTCAAATCTACCATTTTTCTTCAAAATCATATTTTTCCCCCCAAATCCAAAGATGGTAGAGTTTGGGTTTATATTTTTGGGGAAATGGTTGAAACTGATGGCATTTAAAATGATGAGTCGTATATATAGGCATACAACAGCCTTAAAGCTTTAAAATTAATGTTTCATGACGTTTTGCTAACGTTTTATGTGCAAAAAGGTCATGATGGAACAATTTGGTAAACCTCAGGGTTACCTTGTGGATTTTTTCAAAAGTTTTGGTTACCACGTGGAAAACCTAAAACCTCAGGGTTACCACGTGGAATTTCCCAAAAATTTTTTTTGAAGAATGAAAAATTCCATTGCACTAAAACCAAGACAAATACAAACTCATACAGATATATTACAATGACAAGACAACCCACATTATTGTACAAATTAAGGGTGTTCAAAATCGGATACCGGGTCGACCCGGATCTGGAAATCCGGGTACCCGCTTTTTCGGATACCTAAATATGTGACCCGGTTCTGACCCGATTCAAACCGGATACCCGAAATCCGGATACCCGGTTAAACCGGGTCGGATACCGGATATCCGGTTTTGCTAATTCCCTAAAATTGTGTTTTTTCTTATTTCTTTTAGAATTTATATTATATAGAATTCAAATACTAATTTTGGAGAAATTCTTAACTAAATTAGTCATTAAAAAATTATACAAAACAATAAAATTTCATAATAAAATTTCAGAAACAATAAAACATCTCAATATCATAATCAATAATCATCCCAAATAAATGAACATAATTTCTATTAAATATTTACATAAAGAATTATATTCAAGTAAAGAATTAGAAAATAATATTCAAAATTCAGAAATAACAAAGTTAGTTTAAATTGTTATGTTATAATCAAATGGACTACAATATTTGTTGAGGTACGTTCAGCTTCTAAATTCCATGGAAATCATTTTTGTGGTACCTTCTACTTCTAATTTCCATGGAAATCAATATTCCCTCATCTTCTACTTCTACATTCCACCAAAAACCCATGAATTGAGAAGAGATCTAAAAAGAAGTACCAAAATGGCATAATCGCATAAAACCCAATAAAATCGGTATTTTATGGAAACTGAAACTTAATTGGATCATTAGGAAGAAGATAATCACATAAACTTCAGAATGAAATTTCAGATTAACTCTTCAACAAGAGTATTAACTAAATCGAAAATGGCAAAAAAAAAAAAAAGAAAAGAAATACCGAAAATTCATGTGGTGGTGGGTGCAATTTCGGAGATCTAAAAAAAGAGGTTGAATATGTGAATAATTTCAGCAATCTTTTGTAAAAAATAACAAAAAATGGTGAACTTGAAGTATGGAGGAACAGAGATTTAGAAGAAGAAAGAATGAGTATTGAGTCTCTGTTGCTAGTCACTGACGAAATAGGTTACTTGAGGAAGATTGAGGAAGGTCGGCTGCTGTGACAAAAATAGGTTTAGGAACTTTAGGTTACTTTGGGTTTAAATACCTAGGGTTAGAAAAGTTCAATTTGGACTTAAAAAGCCCATTCAGAACAACAGCAGCCCTTAACCAATTTTTTTTTTTATAAAAAAATCGGATACCGGGTACCCAGATTTATAAAAATACGTATCCGGTTCCGACCCGAATACCCGGTCCGAAATATCCGGTTTGTACAATTCGGGTCAAAAACCCGGTTTTTAAAAACGGATACCGGATAATCCGGGTCGGGTTTTTAAAACCGGATATTTTTGAACACCCCTAGTACAAATGCATCAGTATGAAAAGAGATCCATCTTTTAGGATGGGTTTAACCAGTCCACTCTTCATATAAAATCGATAGTAAAGAGCTCAAAGACAAACAACTGACATTAGACATCATCTCTAAACCAAACACAAGTTTGAGACTTTACAGGATATAGACTGCATAACCTAGCTTTAATTTCATGCTTGATTCTCTCCATAACTCTATCCATCGTGCTCATTTAAAAGAGCTTATGCTAAGAAGAATCACATAGACCAACAAGAGCTTAATGGGATTTAAAGGATATAGACTACATAACTCTATCCATAACTCTAAATGGGCTTTGGGAAGGACGCACATCGACACCAATAAGAGCTTATGGTAAGAAGAATCACGGAGACCAGTTGGACCCTTGCTTCGTATGATAAGGATCTAGCACTCGAAGAAGGGGATACCATGCCCAGAGGCATTTGGATGAGCTGAAATTTGTTCCTTAACAAGATAAGGATTACCAGCTAAATAGATAGCCGACTTTGAAGCATTGGTGATTTGGTGTTTAATTCGGAAAAAGCTGCAAATAGCTCCACAAAGGATAGTAGCAGACTTACCCTTTCCTCTACAAAAGAACATGAGGTCATTTGTAAAGCACAACTAGTTGACTTGAGATTTTTGCATGTAAGGTGGAATTAAAACTAATCAATTTTCCCAGTAACCATAAGAGTCCTAAAGAGATACTCCATGCATAAAATAAAGGATCTCCTTATCTCAAACCCCTTCTAGGTTTAAGGATTTCAGAGGCACCCATTTACAAGCGGAGAGTATTTTTTTGAAGAAATACACATCATGATGATCTTAATAAAATATGGGGGATATTCAAAGCATTCAGCATATTAAAATCCCAGTCCATCGTATCATATGCTTTTCGCAGATTTAGATCCGGTCTTATGCTCTTGGCTTTACATGATTGTAAATATATTTTTGTAGTTTGGTTATCCAAAGTCGGACTAAAACCAAATTGTTCTTTAACCATAAATTATTGGAAAAATTACCTAGAATAATCCAAACTATTCACGATTTTCCTACAATAATCCCAACTATTGATTAACCATGAATAATCCCAACTTTGAGGGGCATTTTCCTAGGGTAAACCCGGTGACCGGATGACTTGCTATAGTAAGTTTTATTTTTTTAAAAAAAAGATAAATTTAAAAAAAATGTCAAAAAAGTGTTAAAAAAATGTTCAAAAAAAAAATTATGATTTTTTTTTATTATTTTGAATTTTTTATGTAAATTTTCAAAATTTCTAATTTTAAATTAATATTTAATTTATTTTTTTTTGGTGAATTACCTACTATAGCAGGTAATTGGGTTACTCAAGCTTACTCTAGGAAAATACCCCTCAAAGTTGGGATTATTCATGGTTAATCAATAGGTGGGATTATTGTAGGAAAATCATGAATAGTTCGGATTATTCTAGGTAATTTTTCCTAAATTATTTTGATGACTTCATGCATAATGATTGAAAAAATGTTTGTAATATCCACATTTAATCTTTGTAAATCTTTTTATTTTATTTTTACATTTTCAACTTTATCAATCATTTTAACACCACTTAAAAAATTCACTTTAACTAATTTTTAAAATTTTCACTAAAAAATTATTTATTTATATTTGGTTACAAATTTTGAAATCAATATGTATAGTCCAAATTTCTTATTTTTCAAGAGCTAAAACATCACCCTAACCTAGCTTCCTATCCTACCCACCTACAGGCTACAACCCTACCTATCCTACCCACCTACACCCTACCTATCCTAACCTTTCTACTCATCCTATCTTATGGGCACGATAGCCCCTACCTATCTATCCTAAGGCCCCTACATATCCTACCTTAAAGCCTCTTCTATCCTGCTAAGGAACCAACTCAACCAAAAGCTTAAGCTGATAGTTGAGGCTCCAGGATATGTTATATACTCTAACACGCCCCCTCACATGAGAGCCCTTTGGGCTAGAAGTGTGGATACAACACATGCCCTCCTCATACATGGAGCTAATATTCCACTTTAAATGAGGGGTGGTTGAGCTTCGAACCTGTGACCTCTTGTCACTCTGGCTTCTGATACCATGTTAAAGAACCATCTCAACCAAAAGCCTAAGCTGATGGTTGAGGCCCTAGGATATGTTATACTCCCTCCGTTCCTTTTTGTTTTTCCACCTTACTAAAACGGGCAGTTCCATAAGTTTTTCCACTTTAGAATACTTTCCATTTTTGGAAAGTTTTCATCCCACTTTTACCCCTTAAAACCCTACTTTCCTTACTTTAAACTACTATTTAATTATTTTCTCTCTCATACTTCCAATACAATCATTATATTACACTATTATTTAATTATTTTTTCTCTCATACTTCCAATAAAATCATTACTTCCCACTACTATATAATTAAAATAATACCCACTACCACCAAAGATACCACTTTTCTTAATTTTGGTGAAAAACCCAAATAGGAACATCAAAAAGGAACGGAGGGAGTATACTCTAACATATCCTATCCTATCTATCGTATGCCTATCTAATGTTACCCTATAGGCTAAAGCCCATACCTATCCTACCCTTCCTATCCTACCAATTCTAACCTATTAGCCCTAAAACTACCCTACCATCCTTATCCTACCCTATGTCCCTATCCTAGGAATACTACTAGCCCCAAACCTACCCCAGAGGTCTTAAGACCTTATACTAACCTATTAGCCCAGCCTGTATAATCACAAAGGTAGTCAATAGAGCAAGGAAGCAAGGATTTACAGAGTACCAATTTATATAAAAGTAGATGACTTACTCTCTTTCCATTAATGTGGGATGTGAGAAAACTAATAGTTGAGGATTAAATACATTGATTGCAAAAATGATGTGGAGCGGATTGATTAGAGAAAAGATCAAAAAGAAGTTGGAGATCTCTAGAGCTGAATGCAGCAGATGAAGAAAAAGTACCAGAAAGTGAGGAGCACGGCCGTCGATAAACAATGGCAAAGCGGCCAATCGTTCAAGGTCCAAATCCAAAAAAAATATTTTTTTTATGTACAAAATTGATATTAAAAAAATTGAATTTAAGTATAATTTACATTTTTTTTTCTATTTAATATGAATTATTAAATTTTTTTATAAATTAGTTTTAGAAGCCATTTTCATCTTTCGCTCTGGAGTTTAAAAAATGAACGAGACGGCGCTGATGAGTAAAGAATATGAATATCACCAGACACTAACCAAAAAGTTGTGTTGATGAACTGCACAATCCGATCCCTAATCAGAGCATGAAGAAGCATTTAATTTCTTTCCGTTTCATGTCCAATCGTTCATTTGTAATTAGTCATTTGGATTGAGTGGAGAGCCACAAACATAATCTTAGGGTTTAGTGAGTGAAATTGCAGATTTTGATCAATTCACTCATTGTTGATCAACCTAAGGGGCTTTTCGCTCTTGTATACAACATTCAAAGAAGCAATAATACTCATGCTATTGTTGTTAAGGTGGAGTTTTATAGTCTAATATCACATTGATATTGGGATTTTCTCCACCGTCTAAATTTTTGGTGTGCTTTCTTTTTTTTTTTTTTTTTTTATTTTTTGCATTTCTTTATTCTTAATCTTGTGTTGATTTTACTTAGTTTCTTGGGTCAAATTCTAACACCTGAAATACCTGAATCTGAACAAAAACCAAACACAGACCAACATCTTGTGAACATGGCTCAATTGGAGCAAATGTTCCAACTTTTTCAACATATGTAAAAAAAACCAACCAAACAACTGAACCTTCAACACCGAATTAAAGGTGGTAAATATTTAATTTTTTATGCCTAATAATTTCCAATAAATTATAATTGCAAAGTACTTTATGTCTTATTTTCAACACCACTGGCTAGTCTTGTATCTGTACAATATTTCTATCAAAAGTACTTAAGATTTTATCCCAAAATTTTTGTATTTTGAACACTTTTTTACTCTTTTGCATTTCTTCTTTGTAAAACTAATTCAATAAGTCAAAAATCATCCTACTAAACCCATTAGTCATCAAAATCATAAAAGTTATACTAGAAACGGTTTATTTTAAGGGGTCGCTTGGATTGAGAGTAAATAGTTAAGGGGTAATAAAAGTCAAGGTAGGAATTTAAAGTTAGTTAAGTAGATGATTAAAGAAAATTGTTTGTTGAAGAGGTGGAAAAATGAATTAGAAGGTAATGAAAAAATAGAGAAAATAGAAATAAGTTCCCTTATTTTGGGGTATAAATTTACCCTAGGGGGAGGTGGAGGAATTTTTTACCTCCAAATGAGTGAAATCAAATTCTTTTTCCATTCATCTTTTTAAATTTACTCCTATTTTACCTCTATTATAATTATTTCAATAACTTCATTTGCATCTCTAATTATCTTTTTTGCATTAGTTTGACTTTTTTTACTACCTTAAATATTTACTCTCAATCCAAGCGACCCCTAAATGTACTTATAAGTATTTTTCTTTGGAAGCCTTGCTAATAGAATTTTAGATTTGGAGAAATTATGACAAATTATTGTCATTGATTGTGTATCATTATCATTATGCTCAGTATATCCTGCCATAGAAAACTATGATCACGGTCTGGGGAGAAAAGCACGACAACAACTCATACCCATAAAGAAGAGAGCAGCTAAAGAGTGCCATGACATTAGTTGTGTATCAATGTTGATATTTATCCGATGATGACGGGAAGTTGTTTCAAATTGTGATCATTTTTAGTGGTTGAAGAAGTAGTTGATATTTAGGACAACGTAATCTTTTTTTTTTTTTTTTTTTTTTTTTTTTTTTTTTTTTTTGAGTTATAGGACAACGTAATCTAAATGACTATTACATTGACCTATTCTAACTAACCTGAAAATTTTAGTTTAAGAAATGATTTCGTACAAAACTTTCTAAAAATAATATGTATTGATATTTGTCATAATCACCTAAGAACTAAAAAAAGTAATCAAGAATTGCTGCAAAATGTTTTTTTAACAAAAATAATTAAAAAATGGATATAAAAAAAATCTTGTATTCTATTATTTCGTTTTTCTAATGTGATCCCAAACTGAATAATATGCGTAATTCAATATTAGTTGATTGTGGGAGTCTTACTTTGAATATGACATTCTCTTTTTTTTAATCTTTTATTAAATTGTGTGATGTATGATTGATCGTATATTTGTATTAGTATTATTACTCGTACTAATATGATTTTAAGATAGTAAAGTTCAAATCAGTGTATTATTAGTAGAGTATAATTCATATTACTTTGCGACTATTTAACGACGAACATAAAAATTAGTTATTAAATTACACAAAAAAATTATGACAATCGTTTGGTTGACGTAGGAATTAAATTCCAATGGGAAGTTGTAATTCATTGGAATTTACTTCCTTTGTAAATTTCCTAGAAATTACTTAATATTATTTGTTTGACAATAGAAATTTCCATTTCCTTGGAAGTAATTCATGGGAATTGTTAATGACCAAGGGGGTACATGGTAATCTAATTCCTATGTCTCATAGGAATTAACTTCCCTTGGATTTTATAATTCCTAGGAGTTTTAGATTTTTTGGCAACCAAACAAATTAGCATAATACTATTTCCTAGGAACTTAAAATTCCAAGGGTAATAGTGGGTAACCAAACAAGCCCTAAGTCTCAAAATTTTTATAATTAGCAACCTTCAACTGCAAATAGTCGCATGGTGGTTGCTAAATGCAACCACTTGTTTCTGGTCCCATGTTAATTGGTTGCTAAATGCGACCACTTGTTGCTAAAGGTCAATAATTTTTGGTCAGCATTCACACGCATTTATAGTGTTATATTTGTATGAATGATACTCTTTTTTATTCACGTGTTTTATTTAACTTTTTAACATTTTTTGGTGATTAATGTGATTACATGTAAAAAAATATAGTATTTTTAAATTTTAATAGGGGCTAAGTGATATTAGTAGATATAAGGGTGTAAAAAAGTTAAGTTTAGATTGGGTAAATTGGTAAAGTTAACATATTTAAAATAGAAATTAGACATTTAGGAGACTTAAAGTTGAGACTTAGAATGAGACTTTATGTGAGACATTAAGAAAAATGTCTCGTGTCTTTGTTTGATAATTGATGAGATTAAATTGAAAAGTAGTTTATAAATACAATAAAAGTACAGATTTACCCTTACTTATTAATCTAGGTATTTGATTTCATTAATAGAAAATTGGTCATTTTGAGCAAATTTCAAGTTTCAACCCAATGTCCTTCTCCCCCCAGGACATGGAAAGGTGGGACTTGGAGGGGATGAGACTTAAAGTCTCATGTCCCTTCACCACAACCAAACAAGGAAATCATAGTCTCACAAAAAAAAGTCTCATTCCCAGCTTTAATTCCCACCAAACAAACATTAGGGTGACTTGACTAAATAAGAAAATAAAACGTATAGGCTGAATAGGAGGAAATATTTAAAATGATAGTAATTTTGTGAATGAGATAAATAAAAATATAGAAATTTCTTTCACAAATAAAAATGCAACAAATTGAATACTTAAAACAACTTTTTCATAAGTTTTGTGTTAATATGACAAATAACACCCCTCATTCTACTTCATTCAAGTAAAATTGCTACATTTTAACATATAAATTTGCAAGTTGATAGTTGTGATGATAAAAAAAAAATAATAAATCATCACCATCATCATCATCATACCCAATGTTCCTGCACATAGATAAATCTATGATCATGGTCTGGGGAAGAAAGGTCGACATCGTCTCATACCCATAAGGAGAGGGCGGTCAAAAGAGTCATTCGGCTCAAGAGAGGTCATTATAGATAGGAACCTGCAAATATATGAAATCATGCATCTTACACCCACGTTAGCCAAGCATAGGAATCATCTAACTGCAAGCATAGTAAGTGACTTACACAACTAAAAGGATACATACAGGTAACTAAGGAACGAAACAGGAACAAACAAACAAAGTAGCAAACAAACAACTAAAAAACAAGTCTAGTAATCTTAGACATGGATAAGGCGCCTCCATTTGCCCATATCCCTGGTCAGGTCCTTAGAGAGGTGAAGTTCGTGCAGGTCACTTTTAATCTGCTCCTCCCACGTCCTCCTAGGTCTTCCTCGGCTTCTCTTGCCCTCCACTATGATGCGCTCGATCCTTCTTACTGGAGCATCATGGGTGCTTCTCTGCACATGTTCAAACCATCTCTACCTGTTTTCCCGTATCTTTGCAAAGAGAGGTGCAACCCCTAACTTCTCCCTGAACTCCCGATTTCTTATCATGTCCATCATAGTCTTACCACACATCCACTTCAGCATGCGCATCTTTGTTACATCCATCCTCTGTTCGCTAGCCTTCTTTACAGGCCAACATTCTGTCCCGTACAACAAAGTGGGTCTAATTGCAACGCGATAAAATTTGCCCTTTAGTCTACTAGGGAATCTCTCATCACAAAGCACCCCAGTCGCTGCTCTCCACTTAAGCGATCTTGTCTGTATACGGTTAGTGACGTCACCCTCAATCTCCTCATTATTATGAGAATACTTTAAAATGAGAAAAACAGTGAAAATAAAATATATAATAATAATGGTGTTATTTCATTACTCTATTCCTAGTACGTTGTCCTGGATGTTGAGGAAGATTTTTGAGAGCAGGAATTTAGTGCCGAATATGATAATGTTGAACAACAAAGTCAAGGGTGGTAAATTTAGCATCTCTCAAGCTTATCAAGATCTCTTGGAGCTAGGGAATAAACCATCTTGGAGAGCTGTTTGGTGCAATAATAAAGTAACTCCTAGAAGCCAAATTTGTATGTATGTGGCAGACTATATTCAAAATAGACTCCCTAGTGTCGATAGGTTAAGGAAGTGGGGTGTAGAGTGCAATGCTATTTGTAGTCTATGTAAGGTATTAGCAGATGAACATAGAGACCATCTTTTTCATGGGTGTAAGTATACCAAGGAGGTAGTAGTTCACATCAGTCGTTTCTTCGCAGGTATTCGTTGGCAAAACTCTTTTGCTAATGAGAATGAGTATATGTGCAGAGTTGGCAATAGGAAGAATGTTAAGGCTCATATTGTCGTTATGTGCTGGACTGAGAGGATATACAATGTTTGGTGCCAGAGGAATTTTACAATTTTTATGGGCATTCAAAGGTTAGCGAAGCAGATTGCAAATTCGATCATTTTTAATGTTGCAGCCAGATTAGATGATGCTCATAAGTGTATTTTGTTGATTAATTAGCTTCTTTGTAGTTCTTCTGTTTTGGGTTGTATTTGTATTAGTTGTGTGTTGTGTTGTGCTTCCCTTGGTGTGTTAGGGAAGTATCTTGTTATAGCTTTAGGTTGTAACAAGTTCTTAGGGAGTAATAAAATCTCTATCTTCCAAAAAAAATGGTGTTATTTTCTTAAAAGAAAATATTACAAAACCGATAAAAATATTTCAACTTTAAAATCGTAGTTATCTGAGTAAAAGTGATGAAAACATAACGCTTATTTTATTTATTCTAAGTAGGAGTGAAAAACAAAAGAAAACAATACAAAGACACCCATATGATAAATCCAACATAAACAAGCCAAGTAGTTCTTTATTCAATCAATATCATAACAACAAAGAAATGCCCATAAAAGGCATATTACATTTTTTTTCTTCTTAATTAAAGATTTAAAAATTAATTAATAAATAACACTACTAAAATTTCCTAAGTAAAATGGTAAGAGAATGGATTTGAACAAGAAAACCTTGATCCAAATGATGGAATGCAAAGTGGACAAGTTTATCATAAAAAGGTTGCAAAATTTGATCACCAAAATGATGAGAAATAAGTGTTCCTGAGAAGGCATAAATAAACTTAGCCAAGACTTGTGATCTTTCATGCTTGTTATTGATCTCAGATGCAGCTTCATGTATTAATATTCTTTTTTCCTCAATTTGGAATGACCCTTCTTTTTTAACAATACTTTCAAGTTGATTCATGCTTGGGTGATAGGCTGGGATATTGAAATCATCTAGCTTTTCTTCTTTTATTAATCCCTGATAAAACATTAATTGTGAGTATTTGCGAACTACTGTATAAAGTTTAGGACTTTCGCGAAATACGGCTTTAATGTGTATCTTTTGCGAATTACAATAACAAAAATATCAAAGCCTACAGCGGTCAAGCCATATTACATAATTTTAACCATTTTAGTCGTCGAAATTATAGGTTGAGCGATCGAAATTCTGTGATTTGGCCTACACGTTATACACTTTGATAATTTATTGATTGTAATTCGCAAAAATAAGCATTAAGGATGTAATTCACAACTGTCCTAATCATATATAAAAGAATGTAATTCACCAATTATAAGGTAGAACATACTCTATATTTGTGTTTAAACTTCAACTATTTTCTATTATAATAAAGTCATTGAATAACTCCACCTACCCACAATTAGAGTAGTGAAATTCAACAAATTTATTTCATTTATATTGTGAAAAACTAAACTAAAAGTCAAACTTCCACTTATATAGAAAACAATAAATATGAACAAAAATGGAAATATATAATAGGAGTTGAAGGAATAGTTAGACCTCAGAAATAAGAGCAATAAGAGCTTGGTTAATGATTTTGAGCTCAGCAGTCCTCCAAGTGAAGAAATCTGAATCATTAGGTCGACCCAAAAGTGTAATGAGCATACATCCATTGGGCACAACTTCTTCAGATCGATATTCGAGAAATGTAGTAAAGTCATTTTCAAATTGTGTCCAATAAGCATTTCCAACCGCCTTAGAACTTGTTTCAGACATATAGACGTTCCCTTTATTTATAGGCCTACCTTGCTCATTCACAAGACCAGCCGGTACCTTGATATCACAAAGTTATCAAAAATAAATTACATTCTCCAAACTTGTTATTTATAAACTCTACAATAATTTTCCGACTGATTTTCTAGTCGGAATTTGGTCGGAAAAGTGGTCGGATTTTTTTTTTCATTTTTGGTTTGATCCTGAAATAGTGCTTACCGACCAATTTCCGACTAAAGGGTTGTCGGAAATTCCCAAATAATTTCCGACTGTTTTCCTACTAAAACGATTTACCAACCAATCTGAGCCGACTAACCCAAAATAGTCAGAATTTTGTTGGTATAGCTCTATACTGACTAAATTCCGACTATTTTGGGTAGTCGGAAAATTGCTTTTTTTTTTGTAATGAATTCTACAACAATAAAAGGTTAAAATAAAAATAAATTCTACAATAATAAAAATAGGTCAAAAATGATCGAATAACCAAGTTATCGGTCAAACAGATCTAGCTTTAAAAGAAAATCCTATTTAAAGTTAAAACATTTCAAAAATATATCAAAGTTAATTGAAATCTTTAAAAGTAGGAAAGATAAAGTTCGTATCCTTAAAATTAAATTTTCCTAAAATAAAAATATAAATTAAGAAGAAAAAAATGAACTGTGAATGAAGTTTCGAGAAAAATATAAATTAATTTTTATTTTGAAAAAGGTAATCAAATTGAAAACAATAAACAATAAAAAGAATAAGCATAAGAAAACATAGTTGGTATAAACCGAGTAAACCACCTAACAACTTCCAATTACTACTTAAATTGATGTTTACCTCTTACAAGTAACAAGTTAGTTACGGAATACAAATATTGACTTTTACTTTTGCTACCTAATATCTTGCAATTTTAGTAACTTTGAAATACCAATCTGTACTGTTCTTTTTCACCATTTCTTCTAAAGTTCTACTGACGTAACAATTAAATTATTAGTTTTTAAATAAAATTTTATAACAAAGTTTTTTTTTAGTCAAACATTTTTCGAAGTTACTTTGAACTTGCAATCATATAAAAATAATCACGTTTTAACTTTTACATAAATTTAAGCAACTTTAAAAAGACAAAAAGATTTTTACACTTTGTGGCGTGTTTTTAAACTCGTAAGGAGATGCTTGAAATTTATAAAAAGGGAAGAACAGGGTCTTCAAAGGTGAAAATGAGAAGAAATCACAACAATCAATTAATTTTTTTAGTTGATTCCTAATTATCAAGTACTAAGTTTTTTAAAAACATTATAGATTTTTTTTGAAAGACTTTAATGGTGAAATGAGACTATAGGGTAGAGTTTTAAAATTCTCTTGTTTGTATAAAGGGAATGGGAGGATGGTTTCTTTGAAAAAAAATCCAGTTTAATGTTAGAACTTTTCAATAATAAATCAAGTTAAAAGCTTTATAAACGGATAAGAGAAAGCTTGTATCTTTCAGATTAAATTTTTCTATAATAAAAATACATACTTCCTCCGTTCCATAATACTTGCTATATATTTTATTTTGGGAAATTTCTTATTACTTGCTACATTTCCTTATTTGGTAACAAACCAATCATTTAAAGTTATACCTACTCCTACTTTTATCCTACTCTATATCTAATTATTCCTATTTTTCTTTTTCATTTTTCAACAAATAATATTAAAAAATTTCAAAAAGCAACTTTTCACCTATTGCTCATCATTGCACAGTTACTCCTTAATATTTGTGCCCATGCAACGGTAGCAACTAAATAAGAACGGAGGAAGTATAAGATAAAGAATGCAAATTTGAAAATGAGATTTAATGAAACAAAATACATAATTAATTAGATAAAAAAAGGTAATAAGTTTGAAAACAATCAACAATAAAAAGAATTATTGAAAAAACAACCTAGTTGGAATAAAATTTTGATAAGAGTAAACAATCTAACAACTTCCATTCATTGTATTTAAGTTTATCTCTTATTACAAGTTACAATAGAATGCAAACATTGACTTTTACTTTTGTCACCTAATAACTTGGTATTCTAGTAAATTTTAGTCATCAATAGCATTTTATTGTACTCTTTTTCACCAACATTAATAATATAATATATGAATTATTCAACTTTAATAAGACTTAATTGAGTTCCTCAAACAAAGTTAGAATTCATTTTGTGACAAACATTTTCAAAATTACTTTGAACTTGCTATAATATAACTATTGTTTTAATTTTTACATAAATTATAAAAACTTTAAAAAGACAAAAAGATATATCAAAATGTTTGCTAAGTTTAAACTTGTTACAATAATTTTCTTATGGATAATCTTGAGTGATTTGAGAGTGACTTCTCGAATACATATATCATTTTTAGATAATCGTTGATGTATCATGTAATACATTGTTAAATTATAATTATCAGTGTAAACTTTTAATATAGTTAAGCAAAATGACATTTTTGATATTGATAAATGCAAAGACAAAAAATAGCGAAATAAGATTAGATAAAAATTTCGTATTTTATATTCTATTTCGACCAATTCTCATTCTATTCTCATTATCCATCAAACAAAGACATAAATATTTTTTCTTTAAGAAATATTTTAACCCTCACAATTTTCATTCCCTCTTAACATTACTAAATAGTGAAAATGATAAACAAAAACTTAATTTATTACAAATCTGCAAAATAAAATGAGTTACTCTTGTGAGGTACCGTCTTTTGGTAAAAAAACGATCTCAAAACAAGGAGTCCATATACTACTAAATTGTATTATTGGAATGTAGGCTAACCCGTATATAAGGCGCGTCTCACAATTCATTTAAAATCTATGAAAAATAAAATTATTGATAAAACAGAAAGTCCAACAAAAAAATACCTGAGATAACCAGTGGAGAGCATAATTAGCATGAACGAAATCCAAAGTATTATGATTAAAAAGTCTATCATAATAAGATCCAGGAACACCCATCAAGAAGCACAATGGATTACCGTCATATTTAGTTTGTAATCCTTTTAAACTCATCAAATCTTTGAACAATGTACTGAAATCATTTGAAGGTAAATCATTCATGTAAATCTGGCATTTAAATACATCGCATTTCATTTCCTTAAGTTTTCCTTGAATGATATTGATTACCATTGATACCAAAGCTGATGGAACTGGGCCCACACCACATCCCAAATCAACAATATTACACACTTTATCTTCATATCCATCTCTAACTTTGAATAAAGATTCAAGTACACCCTCTAGTAAATGTTTGTTCATTAACCACACTTTTTCCTGTGACATTAATTGATTATGATTATAATTATAATTACGTTACATATGGCTAATTAATTGTATAGAAAAATTATAATGGGATACTTAACCTTGTATATTTCAATTATTGCTTGATCAAAACATCCAAAACCACCAGTTAAATAAATGTGCATAGTATTCAAGGATAAGTATTTCATTATTGGCCGAGGGTATACTAAATTAAATATTAATTAGAGCATTTTGAGTTAATGATAAATAAATAGTTGATCAGAGTATTATGATTTACAAATTTTCTTATACCATGTTTGGGAACGATGATTTCATTTGAAAATTTGAAACAGGTTCAAATTTATTGTTTGGTGAATAAATAATTTTCATATTTGGAACTAGATCAAATTCCACCATTTTTTTAAAAATAGTTAAAGTTGAGAATTTGAGAATGACTATCCAAACCTTGTCATTCTAAGATTCATCATTTGTAATTTCATAATTAAAATCAATAATTTGAAATGAAATACTTGTTCCCATAAACTACATCATTTATTTTACATTTTAAGAAGAATAAGCTAAAAATATCATTATGAAATTAATTTTATTAATTTAAAAAGCTTATCAAGTTTAGAGTAATTACCTGGACAGAAGAGTTTTGGGAATAGCTTAGGTCTCCTTCACCTTTACTCATATGGAAATATTTGTTCATCTCCATTATGCTCCTTTTTTCCTTCTTCTACTTGGTTTCTCGTTTTATCTTTCTTTCGTCTCCGTCCTTTGCATATATATAATGCTTTTTTATGTTGACTTGCCTATCTTAGTTTGCATTTTTTTGACTTTTTGAAAAATATCAAAAAGTCTTGTACTAGCTATTTGACTTTTTATGCAATTGAGTATGTTACTTTTATTATTAAAATACATATTTAAAAATTATAAAAGCTAATATTATAAAAGTATGTGATTAGACGGTCTAAACAAGATCCCGCTTAATTATACTTTTTCTTACACATAAGCCGCATTATTAAATAGATTTGAACGATAAATAGTATCAATAATCGGAATATCAGAATTAAACACTTTGATGTTAATATTATCACCTTTACAATTCAAATTTTTTAATTTTAATTAATTTATTTAAGAATTATTTTAAGTTAAAATTTATCACTTTAATGTCATAATTGATACTGTCAAAGTTATAATCTTATTTTTAAATTTTTGAATTTTGAGCTATTTCTAATTTTCAATTTTTGACTTTTGAGCCGACCCATATAGATGATCTCAATATGATACCGCCTCTCCTAAATTTTGCATTATTTTTAGATGTAGTTTTTTCAAAGTCTTGCTAATAGAAGTATAGATCAGGAGAAACAATGATGAAAAATTATTGTTTTTGGTTATGCATCATATAATTGATATTTAATCCCCTTTGGTTCATTCGAATTCCCGATAATCTAGGGAAACTGTCTGCATTTTTAAAATAAATTGTGTTTCAAATTGTGGTCATTTTTAGTATATAAATATATTTTTCCTATATTTAATATATAAATATATTTCACTAACACCAAATTATCCAGTTAGGGTTGAATGAAACATGGTAAGCAGTATCCTTCCATGTGAAACATGTGCAGTATTGTTTTAAATATATGTTATGAAGTGCATCCATGCCTCTGACTATTATGTGGTCTCCTACACTCAAGCACATACCTTTGTTGTAGGATCTTGTAAAAAGCTTTGAATCCTGATATGATAATGTGGTATAATAATAAAAAAAAAGGCCTAGTAGAAATTGATGACAAATTTTTTGAGATTTTGTGCAATTTAAAAATTATACTCCCTCCGAATCATTTTAGATGTCCCATTTGAGTTTTCACGGTTATTAAGAGTGGTGTGAGGTCTATTAAAAAGGTGGTAGTTGGATATTTTAATTGATTAAATCAATTGTAAAGATAGTAGTTGGGTAATGGGAATTGGAAAAGTGGAGGTATTTAGGTAAAAAAAAAATAGACAAAAAAGAAAATGAGACAATTGATATGAATTTGCCAAATAAAGAAATGGACAACTAAAAAGATTCGGAGAAGTACATTTTTTTAAACTACATATGTTTAAACATCTTAAACACATACTACCTCCAACTCAACCAAGTTGTCCCATTTGGGCTAGGTACGGTTTTTAAGAGTGGAATGGTAGGGTATTTTAATTGATTAAATTAATTGTAAAGGTGGTAGTTGGTTATTGGAAGTAGTAAAAGTGGGGGTAGTTGGGTATTTTAATTGATTAAATTAATTCTAAAGGTAGCAGTTAGGTATTAGAAGTAGTAAAACTTATAAAAGTGGAGGTATTTAGATAAAAAAATCATTGCCAAAAATAGAAATGGGACTACTGGAATGAATTGCCCATAAAAGAAAATGAGACAACTTGGTTGAGTTGGAGGATGTAATATATACTCCATTACTACGTACTTTAATATTAAAATCCTAACAACCAGTTTGATTAGTGGTACTAAATGGTGGTAATGAGAATGGTTTATAGTGTAAAATTTCATCAAAAGTTTCATATCATTCCCATGGTAATAAAACTTTGATCACAAAAAAGATTTTTTGTTTACAAATTTTCATTACCACCTAATATTACATCTCCAAATGGTAATATTTTGGAATGAATTTTATGAACGAACTAAGATGAATGAAGTTGGACGACAAGCATGACCATCAAGGTAACCAAGAGATTTTTCAATCAAAATAACACTAGTTTTTCTTCTTGTTGCTACCGTTTATTATCACCTACCGAACGGACTGTAAATATTTAGTGATCTCTGCAGTCCCACATATTAAACACCTTTAGAACCTCCTTCGTATAATAAATTTATGATAACTTGAAATTTTGTAAGAGACAATACTAAACATAACCCATATAGCTTACTATTTTTTTTTTTGAAATGTTATAGCTTACTATTTCATATTTCTTTGATTTATGTTTTCAACTTTAATATTTGATGGTCTATCATCTTTTAGCCTTTTTGATATTTTAATTATAGCTTGAGATACACTGAATATGATAATTAATGATAATGATAAATGATTTGATATAATTAAGCTTAGTAGAATAATGAAACCTATATATTACTTGTTATAAAATTCTTTATGTCGTGTCCTAGTTTAATATATAAACATACTTGGAAGGAAGAGCAAACTTGCCAAACCTAGACTTACATGCACCTTCAAATTTTCTTTGGATTGCACTATATTCCCTCCGTCCCTTATAATTTGCAATATTTTCCTTTTTTGTCCGTCCTACTTAAATTGCAACATTTTTATTTTTGGACTATGGCCCACCACTTTCTTTTAATCTCATCCATACATTTTAACTATCTTTTAATTTCATCCACACAGTTCATTCTCTCTCCTCATTTATTATCACTTTTTTAATATTCACCCATTTTCTCTTTGCTACTAACTCATCAGGACGGAGTAGTCTAATTTAGTTGTTTCACATAAAGTAATAGCATCGAAATTAGAGTTAATAGTAGTTGTGAACTTTTTTTTTTTTTTTTTTTTGTGAAATCAACGGGAGGGCATAAATTAAGAAGAAATATCAGAATTTACAATGTCAGAGATCCATTCAGGGCCACCATTATGCCACACCCTAGAACAAACACTAGCTTCAATAGGGCACCCATAGTAGTTGTGAACTTGTAATAGCAGATTCAATAGAATTATTATTGAAGCGTTACTATTTATAGTTGCAACAGTATATCAAGTATTAGTCTTATAAGTATTATAGGAGTACAAAGTACTAGATAATTACCCGTATCATGATAAGTGCAATTATTTGTATTTATTTTGGTTATTTATATGTTGATCATTTTCGATTGTTTAATTATAATCTACCGTCTTTCTTAGCTTAATTGCTCCAATTAGTACTTTATAGCCAATTCGTGAAAAAGTAAGTTAATTAATTATGGCACAATGAGTTGTTTTGTGAAAAGTATGGCTAGTTGTAATGTAGGAAATCATAAAATGATCACAGAAATGCGAAGTAAGTGGTACACCAAAAGAAATTCCTTACAAGCTATTGAGTAACTTAGGTTTACACATTGCAGCAGAAATAGTCCAGAAAATCCAAGAGAACCAAGGCTTCTGCATTAATGAAGTAAGCAGGCATGTCAGTCATTGTAATAGTATAAGGTAATTTTTCGTAAAATTTTTTATATAAGGTAGTTTTTTAAATAAAGGCGTATAGATTAGGTAGTTTTATACTCCCTTCGAATCATTTTAGATGTCTCATTTGAGTTTTCACGGTTATTAAGAGTGATGTGGGGTCCATTTAAAAGGTGGTTGTTGGGTATTTTAATTTGGTTAAATTAATTGTAAAGGTGATAGTTAGGTATTTAGAGTAGTAAAAGTGGGGGTAGTTTGGTATTTTAATTGATTAAATTAATTGTAAAGGTGATTGTTGAGTATTGGGAATAGTAAAGTGGCTGTATTTAGGTAAAATAAAGATAGACAAAAAAGGAAATGAGACAATTGATATGATTTTACCAAATAAGGAAATGGGACAGCTAAAATAATTCGGAAGGAGTATAATTTTTCCTTTTAAAAAACATATATTTATGTTGAAGGTGAAGGATACCTAGTGTTAGTAAGATGACAAATAAGATCATAGAAATTATATTCCATTGTAAAAATAAGATCATCATGATACATCTGATCCGTGTATAACAAAATGAAAAATGAACCCTCTCCATGGAGGCTAAGAAAGAATACTTGCAGCTATTTGACATGTCCATTCAAGCATGTAACATGAGACCATCCTGAGCAATAGGACTCACATAATAAATTCCAATCTTTAATCCTAATGTCGAAGCCTTCCAGAAATCGATCAAAGCTTCACCTAACAACAGGGCCGACCCTAAGGCTGGGCAAGAGAGGCCGTCATTCAGGGTCCAAGTCAAAAAAGCAAAATTAATGGTTGTAAAAGATCCATATAAACTATAAATTGCAAAAAGAAAAGGGCCCTAATGTATTATTTCGCCCAGAGCCCCCAAATATCTAGGGTCGGCCCTACCTAACAATTGACACAAACATGCACTTGATATATGCCAAGTGATAATCATGTTATCAACTTTACATTAACTCTATGATACATCTTTCTATACAAACAATGATAAACTGTATCAAGCGAACAATTGACAGTCGACACTCAAACTCCTTCTCAATAAATGGAAGATAATTATCATTTTTAAAATTTATCAGCAAATACATGTTGCATTTTCTCCTACTTTCCTTCATCCATGATATGGAATTTTTTAGGAAAAATTACCGTGAACAATATGAACTTTCACTGATTTTGAACAATATATAATACAAACTTTCGATTAATTACCCGGAATAATACCAACTTTAATGTGAATTTTCCTATAGCATCCTTAACATATTGATAACCTACAATTGTAGGTCAACTTGCCAAAAAAAAGGGAAATACAAAAAAAAACTCAAATGCAATAAAAAGAGTAAGAAAATTAATTTTTCTATAGCATCTTTTTTTATTGCATTTTTTTATATTGCATTTTTATTTGTCTTACTTTTTTATTGCAATTTTTTTATTTCTTTGTATTTTCTTTTTGTTTGGCAAGTTGACCTACAATTGTAGCTTACCAACAGGTTAAGGATGCTAGAGGGAAATCCAAATTAAAGTTGGTATTATTCAGGGTTAATCGAAAGTTCGTATTATTGTAAGAAAACCAGTGAAAGTTCATAATATTCACATTTAATTTTCCTTTTTTTATGTGTGCTCACTTTAAGAAATCAGTTAAAGGGAATAAACATCAGAATATAAACATCCTAGTTTCAACATCTAATACTTTGAATCTCAATAAACACCCTTTTTGTAGTTTGTAAAGACATAAAAAGACACAGAAATTGTAGAGCCATCCCTTGCCAGACCCAACATTGTGCACAGGAAGTTACCTACGACATCTGGAGCTAAGGTTTGTAAAGACCTAATTATTAAACTGATTTTTGAATATGCAACGATGAAATTAATTAGATGTTATTTTTGAATGGAATTAAGTTGCAGAACTATATATTCATCAACAAGTAGTTAATGTTAATCATTTTAATTATTCTCCTGCAGTTTTTTTGCTGCGTGTAAGAAACCTCTTGTGTTTTGTATCATCACGGAGTATATGGCGGGGGATCATTGAGAAAATATCTTCATCAACAGAAGCCACATTCAATCCCTATAAATCTAGTTTTGAGGCTAGCTCTCGACATTTCTCGTGGAATGAACAGGGCCGGCCTTAGGTTTTTAGGGGCCCAGGATTGGGGGGCCCTGGGCGTAGGCACACCTTGCCCTTGCTTAGGATCGGCCCTGCTCCTAAGATGATTAAAGAACAACACCATACTAAGAAAGTTGACGTCTACAGTTTTGGTGTCGTCTTGTGGGAGATCTTGACTGCCTTGACACCTTTTGACAATATGAATTCAGTGCTATTTTGCGAAAAAAGGCAGTTTTTAAATTTAGCTATTTTGTGGAAAATAAATTTAAGAATTGCTATCGCTCACATTTCCTTATAATTGATGCTTGCCACGTAAAATCTCCTTTATTGAAATTAAACAAGGGTATTTGTGTCCTTTCACCATTTAACGACTACATAATGTATTTGTATTATATTGTTTGAGTTTTCAAATAGTTGAGTGCTATTTTGTGAAAAAAAAAATTTAAGAACATTTATCACTCGCATTTCCTTATAGTTGGTGCTTACCATGTAGAATTTCGTTTAATTTATTATTGTTATTATTATCACTAACTTGGATATTTGGTTCTTATACATTGACACAGTACAAACTTTCACTTACACCTTAATTTGTGATCCTTGAGTGAGGTTTCTAGTTCTACCTCCCCTTTCAATTGGTATCAGAACCAAGGGTTATTTGAGATTATTTGAGGTGTTAGTGATGGTTGTTTGAAGTACAAATTTCAACCATGAATTTAGACATTGCAAAGTTTGATAGGAACACATACTTTAGTTTATGGCAAGTGAAAATCAACGCGATATTGATTGAAAATGGTATTCATATAAGGAACTTGAAGTTGATGAGAGGAAGCTCATTGGTCTTAGTGAGGCTAAATGTGGGAAGAGATGGATGTCAAGCTTTATCCAACATACAACTTTGCCTCTCCAATGGAATTTTGAGGGAAGTTGTAACGAAGGTGAGTTCTAAAGGGATTTGAGAGGTTGTAATCACTCTACATGGCCAATAGTGCTACCAACCGATTACTCTTAAAGAGTAGATTATATGATCTCTGATTGCAAGAAGGTACACTCATGAAACCTCATCTTGATGAGTGTTACTCTCTAGTTTTCAACTTATAAATCATTGATGTTTCACTTAATAATGAAGACTTGGCCAATCTCTTATTAAGTTCACTACCCTCTTCTTTTAAGCATTTTAGAGAGACTTTATTGTATGTGTAGTGAGAATGTTAGAAAGGTCTTGACACAAAAAGACTATGGATTCTCAATTTGCACAAAAGTTGTCCATTGAGTCTAATTATTTTTTGTTTGTTAAAGAGCCTAGTACGAACAAGTTATGTATAACCTGCAATCAAAGTTGTTAAAATCGTGATTCTACTTAGAATCGTTTGGAGAGGTAGAATCGAATCGGTAGAATCGAATCGTAGAATCGTACGATTCTACAAATAAACTTAAAAGTATTAAAATATCTAGTTTCTTATCATTATTATCCATTCAAGAGTATTTCAATTTATGAATAAAAGTTTCTTTGACTTTATTTTTAAGAATATAACAAATACTTTTCAATAATTTTTTTAAATCTACATGCCGATCAAGAAATTTTTTTAAAAAAAGTTTTCATGATGAAAAATTTGAAATTCATATGTACATGTGAAAGAGATTAGTAAAATATGGTACATAAGAAAAATTAAAAAATAATTTATACTATATTAGTAGAATCGGATCGTTAAATCGTAAAATCGTAGAATCGTGTTATGATTCTACCTCTAAATATTTTATTCCAACTAGAATCGTAAGATTCTACAACTTTAAGATTCTAATTGCGATTCAAATCGCTCGCTTGTTTTTGGATCGTAAAATCGTAAAATCGTAGATTAGAATCGCGATTTTAACAACCATGCCTGCAATATTATTGGAAGAAAGACCATCTTAAGAGAGATTGTTGAAAGTTAAAGTTAAAACAATTCGATGTTTCAAGTCTAAAGAAACTAGCTCTGCTGAGGCTAGTTTTGAAGAAGATCGTGACGTTGGTGCTATCGTTGTTACTAGTGAGTACAAGGGTGGTGATTTTTGGTATTGGATTCTGGATGTTCTAGCCATATGACTTCTAACTAAATTATCTTCTGAACTTATCAAAAGGTTGATGGAAAAAAAGTCACTATGGTAATGAGGCTAATTGTCCGATAATTGGTATCGGTGATGTTAGGATCATTATGTTTGATGGTGTTGTGAGAACATTGACTCAATTCCTTCATGTTCCAAGAATGAATAGGCACTTGATTTCTCTTGGTATTTTGCATACATAAGGTTTTGTGTGCATTGGTGAAGGTGGAGTTTGAAAGGTTGGAAATGTCCATAAGTTGTTCTTGAAAGGGTTTATTGATGATGTTGGGTTGTATAAGCTAGTTGGTTCAACCTTAGTTTAGCTGCTGCATCAGATCAAATCAGCAGCATTAGCAGTAATGCAGGACCTAATACGAAACAGCAGGTCAGCAGGAGTATAACATCAAACTCGAACAACACATGACAACATCATCACACTGATGAGTTGTAGTCCAGCAGGTCAGCAGGTCAGCAGGAGTATATCATCCAAACTCAAACAACACATGACAACATCAACAACACGGATTAGATGCAGTTCAGCAGGTCAGCCCAGCAGAATGTGCAAGCATAATTCCAACAACCCCGTAGGAGAAAATCAACAACATCAACTCTAAGGGACAAAATAGCCGCAGCATCAACGGCATAGGAAGGAATTGAAAACTCAGCAGCAACAAAACACTAAGAACAGCAGGTTGATAGAGGGCTTTTTTGTCGTTTGCTAAAGTCTCTAATCAAACAAAATTTATAAACAACCTTACTAAAACTACACAAGTGTAGTGGCAAGTAGGGGGTCGATCCACAGGGAGACGAGTTGCGAGACTTAGGGTCTCTTTAGGTGTTGGGATATCATGTAAGAAAGATTGGTGATGGGCTAGACTACAACTACAACTATTAAAGAAACAAACAAAGAAACATTGGGGTAGGGGATAACTCGTGTGCAGCAGACTTTATATTGTTAAATTAGGGTTTACTTCGGCTTGATTGCGAAGGTGTGGATTCAAATACGAAGAGCAATACGATCCTGGATCGGGCTTGGGATTGCCTCCGAGAATCTCGTTCCCATCACTCTCGTGAGTGAGAACAAGACCTACGAGCAACAAATATCCAACAACCCGTCAATTCTCTTCTCCTCTCGGAAAAAGATGGTAAAACTCCCTTTTCGTGGGGTGAGCACAAGTTTCGACTCTCGCCGTTTCCCTGACTCAACTCCACCCATTGAAATAAGGTCAGTTCTCATACGGACCCAACACTCGTTGGTGCCCAAGAAGGAGATCCGGGTGACATCAAATCAATGGGCGGAGCTACCCACTTTCGGGGTTCACAATCAAACCAACATAGACCCATTTCTAACCATAATCAATTCATTAGCACAAAATGAGTCAACCCCTAACCCTAAACAACTACTCACTAGCTATAATCATAATCATATCATTTCTAATCATCATCGACATCAAAAACATTAATAACAAATAAACTAAACTCTCAATCAAACACCAATGATAAAACATAAACAAAGACAAGAACAAATAACTAAGAGCAATTTAAGAAATATTATAATCAATTAAAATTAATAAATAGACAATGAAATACTAAATATAAATGAGATAAGAGATTACCCACAAAACATGAGGAAGATTGAACACCAAATAATAAAAATCCATAAAAACCCAAACTTAAAGCTCCATGAAATAGCTTGAGACTTCAAATAAATATAACAAAAGATGGAAAATAATAAAATCTAAACAAAACAGACTATAAAAATAAATACTTAATAGAAGATATTAAATTTAATCTAAGAAAAATTAAGAAAAGAAACTAGGGTTTATAAAAATAAAATGGGAGAAAAGAGAAAAAGAAGACTAAAAACTAACGGCTACTGTTTTATTCCTAACTAGGATAGAAACTCGTGCAATGCACGGATTTTTTAATACGTTGATATTTTAGTTAAATTTTATACGAACAAAAAATATTAAATGAAGGTGCGTGATAAATTATTACATACATACATTGTAATTAAAAAAAAGAATTAAATATAAAAAGCACAAAATAGGTTGTTAATAAATTGTTTATAAGTTTTGAAATACCTCTTTATATACTACATTCTCAGTACGATGACATATTTCAAAATCCTGTCGTTTTAAATTTGTAGAAATTTTGTCTCAGTTGTCAAAATCTCTTATCATAAATAAATTAATCACTATATATACTATTATTGGCATAAATTAAAAAAATTACTGGTCAAAATCCTTAATCTCATTGTTTTTTTTTTGTCAAGCGATTTTTCTATTAACACTAAACAAACCATATACAACGGGGTAACAAAACCCAGATAACCGAGGGTCACCCTATCATTGCATCAGTGTGAATGTAGAGCCCACCTTCTAGGAAGGGTTTCTCAACCTCACTCTTCATGTGCACGGGTGAACCTGGGATATCTCAAAAAATAATCACCACAGGCGGCGACTTTACAAAAAATTGCTACCTACATAATTACCAAAAGGGTCCAGAGGGACCGTGACAAAATATTCTAATATAGGTACAAGGATAGCTATAGCCAAAAGGGACTAAAAAGTCCAAAAAAACAGAAAATTAACTAAAAAGATCTATCCAGCTATCATAAACTGCCCAAATAAATACTTAATCTCATTGTTATTATTGTGATATTGTCATATAATTACTATACTAAACATTAAAAATCTCTGGTCAAGTTTACTCCTGCCGTATTTAGGAAAAGATTCCTGGTCATATAATTACTATACTAAACATTAAAAACCCTTGATTATAAATAATCTTGCTGTATTTAAAAATCCATGGCCATAAATACTCCTGCCAAAAATACTAACCAATAAAAAAATTACATTTGTCACTCTCATATTCACTTGACTTTTTCATCACTATACATTAAAATTAATATAATGTATGATTGCTGCCCTCCGTTCTTCTCTCGCTGCTTCTATTTATATTGCTGTATTTTCGAATTGGGCCTGCTGATTACATGATATAAATAGCCCGCGTGCAAGAGTATTATAGGATGCAGATAGCTTAGTTGGCAGGTGCGTGTGCTTGTGAGCAATGTGTCGCAGGTTCAAGACGTCTTAACAACATCCTTTTTCTTTTTCCTCTTTTGCTTGCTGCTGCACGCATAGTGGAGATGAGATGCGAATTCCGATCGACCGGTTGATCCATGTAGATCGATCGATCGATCCTTCTTGTAAATGTTTAGCAATTTCTGGAATACCATCCTCATAAGATCGATCAGTCAATCTAAAGAGATCGATCGGTCGATCTCCTTCAACTTGCTCAACTTACATTATGGTATTTTTTGCCTATGAGATCGATTGGTCGATCCAAAGAGATCGATCGATCGATCTTCTTCTCTTTTGGCACATCATTTTGAAATAACTCTATCTCCTTCGTTATAACTCCGATTTCGACATTGGACCGGTCGATTCGAAGCTAACGAACCCAACTTTTGATATTTTTGCTTGGGTTGGACTCTTTTTCACCTCTTGGCGTCATTTCTTTCTCGATTTTATGCCTTCTCCAAGATAGCATGCTTTGAAGCTCGAAAATAGGTGATCATTCTACAAAAACAAGCGACAAACATGCTACCCTATA
Source organism: Amaranthus palmeri (assembly GCA_019776075.1). Lineage (NCBI taxonomy): Eukaryota > Viridiplantae > Streptophyta > Magnoliopsida > Caryophyllales > Amaranthaceae > Amaranthus > Amaranthus palmeri. The sequence goes on along the minus strand of JAAKBH010000093.1, from coordinate 17,390 downwards.
AAAGGGCGTGAAACCAACTAAATTCGATGGAAATGCACGTAAACCAAGAAATAATCAATAAATATTATGCCCAAATATACGGTAAAAATGAGGTTTATCACAGGTCAATATTTACATCATATTGAACAACAACGTGTGAAGGCAATAATCAACTGAACACCCTACCAAACAAGCTTCAAGGCTTTAAGTAGCAACACCTTCACATTAGTAACATAGCAACAAAGTAGCTACAGCAGTGCCATACACCTACAACCCAATAGAACCAATGGAGTAGGAGAGCAAGAGGGTAAAAAAGCAGGTCAGACCACCTCAGGAACAACATACAGGACACACAGCAGCACCACAAGAATTTCATGAAGCATCTCATCAGCAACACCAACACATCACATGCATCATCAATAGCTAGTGCACACATCAACCCTCAACAATACAAAGGGGGCTCAACACAGCTACTATTACAGCCTACAGCCAACAGATAAACATCGGTTCAGGAACGACAAAGCAACTAACATCAACTAACCAGAGAACTAAGCAGATTCATATAAAAACAACAAGCAAAATATCAACAAACAAAAACCATCCCAACAGACCAGATCATCAAACAACAAATAACTCCGCAGCTACATCTAGGAGATTCAAAGTGTGACAACGAAGGCGAATGTCATGCTTAATCATAGTAAGAACATAATGAGGTGAGCGCACAAAAGCATACCACACCGCTTCGTTTCTACACTTCCAAATATAATAAAGGGTGCATGCAAAGATGGCACTTAACACATGATGTTTGACTCTAGGAATGCGCCTCTTGCGAAAGTCCATCCGAATGATTGGTTTGTGGGTGATGCCAATCCATGATCTAACCACATTGACACAAGATTGACTAAAAGAACATCGAAAGAAGAGATGGTCATGTGTCTCTGTATATAACCCACATAGAGGACAATATCACCTACTACTCCCAACTGACATAGTTTCTCCTTAGTTTTGAGGCCACTACGGGCTATTAACCAACAAAGAAATCTATGCTATGGGTTCGAGAGTCGAATCTAAACAAGGTGTCTCTAATGAACTTTCGGCTGATCGAGTGTCTAGAGAATGCTCATAAACCTCCTTGATTGAGTAACTAGTTGTACAAATCCATTGTCTAAAAGTAGCAGTCATTGCGCACAGTTGCTTAATAGTCCAACTAGCTGTGGTAGGAGCATTAAAAATTTCCCAACGCCCTCCTTTGGTATATACTCCATGAACCCACCTTACCCACAAGGATTCCTGCAAAGTGTGAATATGCCAAGCTATCTTCCCAGTAGCTGCCTAATTCCATACATGAATGTTGCGCACACCAAGCCCACCCACTTTCTTAGGAGTGCACACCTCCTTCAAATAAATATTACCTGGATTATGAGAGTCAGATACCCCAAACCACAAAAATGAGCGACAAATGGAATTAACAATGTTAATTACCCTCTTAAGGAGTATAAATATCTAGCACCAATAAGAGGAAATACTCATCAACACAGAGTTGATAAGCTGTAATCGAGCCGCGTACAAGAGATGCTTGGCTTGCCATGAGTTAATACGCTTAGTCATCGTATCATAAGCTTTACATTAATCAATCTTCATCAGACAACTAGGCGCACAATGAGTTCGAGTATAGTGTTTAACGAGATCTTGAACGAGCAAGATATTATGCGTAATACTTCTACCAGCCACAAAAGCTCCCTGAGCCTGATCAATCAAATAATCCAAAACCAACTACAGTTTCGAGCATATAAGCTTAGAAATACACTTATACAGGACATGGCAACAAGAGATTGGCCGGAAGTCTCCTGAGTGCACTGGATTAGGCAACTTAGGAATTGGAATAATTGTAACAGAAGCGGCAATCTCGATACATAATTAATGTTTAATAATAATGTTTATACAAAAAAATATTGCGGAAGTCTTAAAATGCTGAACTGTTAAAAAAATTTAAATCATAAAAACTAAAACTATTACTTTAAAATAAAAGTAAAATATTACATCCGATAAGAAACATTGTTTTCTAAAAATTAAAAAAAGAAAAAGTACATCAACATCAAGTCATCAATAAAGACACAAAAAGCAGCTAAGTTCTCGATAAATAATAATTGTTGCGGCCTGGATCGGAACCTGAAACTAAATCCTACAAAATGCAGCTGCCATCCATTCTCAATCCTGACAGAAGTACGTTACTGCTATTTATACAATTTGGTAATCTTAATACTCAAGTAAGTTCATTTGGTTAATACTCATAACCGTACCATGATTCATAGGATCAACACTAATCAAGTTCATCACTAATCAACAAGCACAACAATATGACACCTGATATATGTAAGGGTCTGGTTAGGTGAGGACCGTAGTCCTAAACCCTAACTGTGGTAGCGAACCCCTGTCTTACACCGCATTTTACGTGCCGGCCAACACGGATGCCGGGATTTTACATGCCGGTCCATGGTTCGACATTACCTTACTATCAGGGTCGTACAATCAATACTTATTCGCACACACAAGTACATCACATATTTATTACCAGGGCCGGTTTTGAGGGCAACCGGGGTAGCCCACCGCTTAGGGCCCCCATAAATAAGGGGCCTCATATATTAAATATTTTGGTATTATATACAATTGTTAGATAGCTCAACTGGTAATGACTCTACTATGAAATTGCCAGATTGCTGGTTCGAAACCCACAACTTTGCTTAATTAATGCAAGTACAACTTTTCTTTCTTTTTTGGTTCTCACGCCTGTCCGTTTAGCCTTCCTTTACCTCACCCACTCCCAATACATGAGTTTTAAATTCTCAATCTCTTTAATTTCTTCACTATTTTTCTATCTAATTACCTCACTCCTAATACCTTGATTCTCTTTTTAAGTTACATAGTATTTCATTCCTAATTAATTTCTTCTCTTTTTACTAAGATTGACTTGCTTTTTCATCATTTAGGATGTTATTCCAATAAGTATTAATTATTTTTGCAAAATGTTGATAATTTGAATTTAAATTGTTGGTATTAGATTGATTAGATTTATTTATAATTTAATGAACATTCTTCTATTGTTAATCTTACAACTTGTAATTTTTGTTAATAATTTATTTTGTTTATTGTGAAAATTGATGGTGTACAAAATATGTTTAACTTTTGGGGTTTAAAATGATCTTCAAAAAAAAAAAAATATAAAAGGCCCCAATTTTAAATAAACTATAGAAAACAAATAGGGCCCCAAAATTCTTAGCTCCGCCCCTGTTTATTACTACAAGTTGACTTTGAAATTAATTGACTTTGACCAACCTAGTTGGTAACTTCATTCTTTAATATAATTCTTAATCATAACGTTTAATCACTTTTATGTCTTTATATGTTCATTACTAAATTTTTACACATTAAATTTATATTTAACTTTATTATAATAGCTCACTAAATTCACTCTAATAATTAGCTTAATATTCTATTAATAGTCTCCAAATTAGTATTTTCCACATGTAGCTATTAAAAAATATATTTTTCTTAAAATAAGTTCCCAAAATCTACATTTCTAACTTTAAAACAAGTAAAACTTTATTCTCTTCACAAAATTCAATATTCTAACTATAATTCAAGTTAAAAAATTGCATCCTTTGGATAAGTTTCCAAAATTTAACAAGTTCTCCAAAAATCAATATTTCAAGTTTAGAAAAAACAAGTGAAAGTTATTAAGTTCTCAAAGTTAATAATCTAAATAAAAAAAACAAATAAAACTTATAATTTACAAAAATTAATATTTCTAATTACAAAAAAGTAATATAAAACAAGTAATACTTTATAAGTTCAACAAAATCAATACTTCTAGTTATAAAACAAGTAAAAACTTATATTTTCACAAAAATCAATATTTCTTGTTATAAATCAAACAAAACTTTTATCTTTAATATTTTCCATAAAATCAAATTTCACACATAATTTAAAAAGGCAAGTTCATTAAAAACACTTTTTACATCTTTTTACATAAATTTTATTCAAACGGTCAACTAAAGAAATATTTTGTACAAACTAGTTACAAAGCATCTTTTATAATAAAATTTCAATCATTCAAGAAAACACTTTACTATTTAATAACTTAAAATTTACTATAACTTTAAAGATAAACTCAAATCAAAAAAATAAACTATAATAACAATATTCTTAATATAACCATAGTTAATAAAAAAAATAAGTTCATCTGCTTTGGATTCTTTGCGTTTACTTCTTTCTTAGTTTTATTGTTGATTCTTCTCTTTTTGTTGTTCGTTGTTTTGAAAGGGCTCCCTTCAAAATTCTTTTGCCTTTTTTTACATTTTGCGGTGGGTGTTGATGGGGTTCAAGTTTTGTTTAATTTTGGTCAGATCTGTTTTTGTCCCGTCCTTTTGGCGTTATTCTACGGTATGGTTTCCTTCAGATCGGGGTTTTCGTTTTTTGGATGGAGTTTTCGAAATACATGGGGTTTGATGGTTCCGTTTTTTCATCATTGGCTGGCGTTGAACAACCTGGGCGATTCTCAGTCGGTATCCGAAGACTTTGAAAGTTTCTCTGGCGGTTTGTTCCTTTGAGGATTGTGGTGGCGAGGCTCTCATTGAAGATTTGCTCCAGATCTGACTTGGTGCTGGATGTTTCGATGGAAATCGTTCGCCCTGTGGTGTTTTCTCAGGCGGTTTTTATGTTTCAGATCTGCTTCTTCTCCTGGGGTGTAGTCAGTTTCTGCAGGTGTTTCGGAGATTCTTCAATGGCGGTTGGCGTGTTTTCTTGGTGGTTGGTGAGTGGGGCGTGTTGTTGACGGTTCGTCTACAGTAGCGGTTTTTGGAGTAACTTTCCGTTTTGGGCCGGAGGTGTTGGATGTCGACGGGGTTTTCTGATGATGAACAGTGGTGAATGGGGGCATTTTTTCTTGATGGTTGATCTGCTATTCATTTCTTGAGTATGTGGCGGTTTTACGAAGCTCGCGTAGTGATTGCGGGGTTGATTGACGGTTCACATTCTTGTCTTTCACTTCGGTTTTCTGGTGTTGAAGCTTCCTGGAGTTTTTGTTTTGTCCTCCTTGGGTGATGGGCCTTTATTAAGGACTGCCATGTTAGAGCTGGTGGTGTTAGGTAATGGCGGAGGTCGCCTTTAATGGTGGATTGGAGTTTTCGTGCGTTATTTTTTGGTGGTTTCTTTTTTTTCCGCTTTAACGATGAAGTTTGTCTTGGGAATCGAAGAGATTCTTTTATGGCGTTGTTCCGTGGTTCTGGGTCATTCCCTCTGGAGTTTTGAGTTGCGTGACTGTATAGGTGGTTTCAAGGTTGCGGGTAAGTTTGTAGACTGACGTTTTTGGTCTTCTGGGTTACTGGGGATAATGGTGTTTTTAGTCTATATTTCGAAGGGTCATCTTTTCGAAGGGTCCCTGTTGCTGGGTGGATGAAGCAGCTTCTTGGTGTTTTGTTTTTTTTTATGTGGTACGGTGTTTTTTGGTGTGGCCTTTCGTTTGGGCATGGTGGTGCTCGCTGCGGAAAGATGTTGTTTTGGTGTTATGGCGAATGGAATTCTGGTGTTGTTTGGTGATGGCGAATGGAATTCTGGTGTTGTTTGGTGATGGCGAGATGAAGAGTCGTTGAAGGTCGCTTGGAGTCTTGGTGTTTGGAGTCTGCAATTTTTTTCGGAAGATGAAAAGTTTCTTGGTGTTTGGAGTCTGCAATTTTTTCTCTGAATATGAAAAGTTTTATGATGGTGGGGGCGTCTCGAGGGAGTTTCAGCTTTCTTTTTATGCTTTTGAGGGCCTTTCTCGGTGTTCATTTCTTATTTTGAATTTTTTTGGTACTGGTTTCTTGGAGTTTCATGGAGTTTCTTGGAGTTTCTGGAAATAAGACGTCACTTCTTATAGCTTCACTGGTGTTTTGATCGTCAATTGTATTTTTTGAGGGTGTTAACGATGGTCGTTCAAAGGTGGTTCAATGGTGTTCGAGGGTGTTTATCCGCGTGATCCTGATCGTACTTATGACGTGGTGTATTTGCTCTCCTTGAGCTTTTTTGGAGTGTATGGTGTAGAGATGTTTTGTTTTTTAGGTTAGATTTTGGTGATGCATAGTCCACTCCTATGCTGTTTCTGAGTGGCCTGTTTCTTGGTCCCTATCTCCAATGGCTTTTTTCCTTCACAGGGTTTTTTTATGCCGGCGGTTTTAGGGCTCCCAAGTTTCAGTGTTGGTGTTTTATTTTATCATTAATATATTCCTAATTTTCAAAAAAAAAAAAAAAAAAAAAAATAAGTTCATAAAATAACTTCCTATCTAGGGATGGTCACGGGTCCAAGACCCTGTTGGACCCGCCCCAGACCCGCCCCTTTTTTAAGGGTCTGGGTCTTATTTTTTGAGACCCATCGGATCCGGGTCGGATTTGGATCTAAAAAATATTTGGCGGGTCCGGATCCGGGTCCAATATCTGGACCCTGGACCCGCCCCTTGGACCCTTATAAATATAAAATTGTATATATTTATTTGTCTTTTAAATATGAATTTTGCCCCAACATTTTTTTCTTTTTATATAATCATAATATATATGAATAATATATTATATGTTACTTGCTAAATGACAACCCAATTACCCTTATTTCATGGACTCGAACTAGTGTTTATAATATAATTTAAGCGTATATGGGTAACGCTATGGAGTTTAGATATTAAATTAGTATTAAATATTTGTAAAATACGATAATAACTCTCTTACAAATATACGAAAATTATAATGACTTACAAATATTTCAAATTTGACAAATTAAAGACACTTTTTTTAGACCCACTAAGGACCCATTAAGGACCCTAGACCCATCAGATTCGAAGGGTCTGGGTCCGGGTCTGAAAATTTTGGACCCATAGGGTCCGGATCCGGGTCTGGATCTCAAAAAATTAAAAGGGTCCGGGTCCGGGTCTGGTTGGACCCGCTCCAGACCCGCCCCATGACCATCCCTATTCCTATCTTATAAACTAATTTGAAGGCTAACATAAACATATCAATAAAGTTCTAACATAAAAATCCTTAAATATAATAACAATTCTAATGTAACACATAACTCATAAACATACTAGCACTAGTTTATAACATGAATCATACTTAATATCATTAGAAAATATGTTTGCACCCAACTTCCTAAAAATTGTTTAAAAAGATTATTAACATACTAAATATATTTTTAGCATACACATACTTAATATAATCTTGATCATAAATTCATTAGGCTAACTTTTCACTTAAACATACTCATCATATGTCATACTTTGTCTATTATAAAGTAAATATAATGTAAAATTTTAAATAAAGAGTAGGGTAAGAAGTTATACCATACTAACACCAAGGATTAGTGCTAAGTACTAATTAGGAAGATTGTTGTGAATGCGCTATGAAGATTGGGTGAGAAACAAGAACACAAAGAAGGCATAAACACAATAAGAAAAACAGAGCACAAATGAAACACACACAACAACAAGATTAATGAGGTATCTTAGGATACCTCCCCCTCAAATAATGTTTCTTATCATTAATATATCAACATACACTAATGATTCAACACACACAAGCCTTGAGAACAACTTCACAAAGCTCAAGATTGAAACTTTCTTTCAATCTCTCTCAAAACCCCCAATACAATGAGAATACTCTACAATGGCTAAAACCCTAGTAAACACCTTGTAATGTGGCTCTCTTACATTCCCTAATACTCCCCTGAGGTCACTTATATAGTGCCATTTCATATTAAGAGTCTTAGGAACAAAATGGGCTAAAGCCCATAAAACCGCAAAGAAAAAACAGAAGCTCGCTGGGACTGGAATGCTGGGCCGCTCGACCGAGCATGTTGGGCTCGACCTGGTCGAGCGGTGGGCTGGACCTCACTTATCAGTTTCTGTTTTGGTCGAGCAAGCTTGCTCGACTTGCTGCTGCTTCACTCGACCATTCGAGCCTTTTTCAAACCGAGCCTCTCCTCTTCTCTTTGCTTCCTTGAGCCACTCCACATCCTCACCTATGATCACTCCATGATCAAAGGACCCGAACTTCAACACTCCATACTCTTTGCCTTCATCAAGACACATAAAGTCTCCCACTTTGATCACCTCACCAAGTGATCCAAAAACCAAGTTATCATATCCCTTTGCACACACATTATCATCCTCAAATGTGCAAGACAACACATAGGCTATGATGTGATCAAACTCGCCTCCATCACATTGAGATTTCGGGCTTGAATCAACAATCTCCCCCTCAAGCCCAAATCCCCTATCAACTTCAAGTGACCCCTTCTTAGGTGACTTGCACACATCCTTGTGGCCTAGGCAACCACTACCAACTTGTAGCACATACAAGTTGTTCTTACTATTCTTTCCCATCATGAGCACCTTGCTCCCTTTGATGACTTTTAACAACCCACCACTAGCTTCAAAAGTGCATCCCTTGGTCTCCAACCTACCAAGTGATATAAGGTTCCTCTCAAGCTTAGGAATGTACCTCACACCACCTAGTCTCCTCTTGACACCAGCATGTGTCACAATCTCAACTTCTCCCTGATAACCGGTTTCTAACGCGTCGTTTAACGCTAGAGACCTTGGCTATGCAAAAACATTTATAATCACCCAAAATGCTACTACAACGAGTGTAGCGGTAAGTAGGGGGTCGAACCACAAGGACAAGGGGTGCTAGACTAAAGAATTGGTGTGGGAAAGGTTGGATGGTTGGTTGGTAAAAGGATGGGTGAACTAAACTAAGGATGAAAACAAGCAAGGAAAGAAAGCGGGCTTAGGCTAGGTCCACCCTAGGTAGGTCTATTGGAAATAGAGATAGGTTAGGTCGAAGGAGATCGAACAAAGGTCAATCGAGACAATCTAGATGACATGGGGAAGTTGATGACCTATAGTCAATACGAACGACCCATAATCGCCCTATGTCTCACTAAGGAGTGGCAGGACAAGATATGTATCGAATATCAATCAATCAAACCAATATCAACCTCAATCATCTTCCTAAACATTAAACACATGACCAAAGCCCTAAGGTTTCTCTAACCCAAAACCCTAAAATGTACTCTAGCATATGGAAGGAAGAAGCAAGAAGAGAGGAAAGCAATAAACCTATTCTAAAAAGCATTGAAGAAACCAAAGACATGCAAACATTAAATGGAAAGCATAGAAGAAGGAATGAAGAACAACAAAACATAAAAGAAAGAGATAACAAGAAAGCAACAAATCTAAACTACAAAAACATTAAATGAAAGCATAAAGGAAAGCATAAATGAAAGCAATAAAGATAGAAAAGCAATAAATGAAAGAAACTTACATAAATGAAGAAGGAAGAAACATTAAATGAAGAACAATACAAAATTAGGGCAAGAAATCAAAAGAGGGAAAGCATAAATTGATGAACAAGAAAGGGAGGATTTCTCCCAATCAAGTCATGGGCTTTACATTGGAAATAAGAGCCTATATATAGCCCAAGGGAAAGGGGAAAGAAACCCTAAAAAGATCCTACGGAAAAAAGCTTGCGAAAACGAAAACACGTGCTGATTTCTACAGCATTCGCCCGAATGGCAGTGAAGGATTCGACCGAATCCAGCTCATTCGCCCGAATGAGACTGGAATTCGGTATTTCCAGTGGCTGCTTCATTTTTGGTCTTGAGTGACATTCGACCGAATGTCCGTACCCTTCGCCCGAATCAGCATGGCTTCGCCCGAATGTGAGTGGATTCGGGTAAAACAGTGAGCAAGGGAGGTAGCTTTGGGCTGCTGCTCTACCATTCGACCGAAGGGCTCCTCCATTCGACCGAATGGGGGCCTGTTGGTCCATTTGGGGCTTCCAAACATGCTTAAATGAATTCCGATCTTCGCGATACTTTCGGGGATGACCCGAAACACTGTTGAGAGCCTCGAAACGCGTGCCTTTTTTATCGTCCTTGATGTTTAAGCCTCAAACTAACCCGAATCGCTTGGAAACGAGCTTCGATCATCGTGATATCTTCGGGGATGACCCGAAACACACGTGAGCAGCTCGAAACGCGTGCATTATCTTCCACTCAAGTGTCGAAATCTCGTACGCAACGAAAACAACTCAAAATCTCCCGAAAACACCTAAAAACACTTAAAAGCACATGGAGACAAGATCAAAGTGAAATCATGCGTAAGATGTGTAAAAACCAATATAAAACGCGAGATAACGACACATAATTGGGGAGATAAATGTGCTCTAAATCGAGCACATCAACACCCCCAAGCTTAACCTTTGCTAGTCCCTAGCAAAGAGACTAGGTAGGAACAACGTGAAAGCACATGGGCACCCCAAAACAACTAACTACAAAAACAAAACAAAACTAAACTACAAAAGCAATAAAACCTAATACTCACTGTCGTAGGAATCACGGTCGCACTTAGCACGTACGACAAGTCCTTTAAACCTCAAGGTCTCCCAAAGAGGACGAGTTAGGTTTCGTGAGGGTTTTTCAGAAGCAGACCCACAAATCCTATGTAATGCAAATGCAAGGATGAAAACTATATGCAACTAATAACTACGATGCAAAATCTAATATGATGCAATGCAAGGTGAGCGGAAATCAAAGCAACGCGAGCTGTGTACAAGCAAAACTCTTCCCTAGCCATATGCGTGCAAGTACAATGGTCTCAATAGAGCGCAATACCGAGAAGAATGACCAATTCCACAAACTCAAGATCACTAGGGTAAGCTACATCACAGGCTATGCCACCCACTACCTAGAGAGGTCACAAGTCTACGCTCCCCGGGTTACTTCTTAAAAGATGTGAGAAATATGCAATGACGCTCATGTGTTTGATTTTGGTTTGTGTTTCGCTCATAATCATCCGACTAAAGATGAGTCGGGAATCAAACACCTAATAGGGGAGAATCATGGGGATTGTGTCTTATCTAACTCCAGCACAGAACGAACTAATCGAACCAAGTCGAACAGGTTAGCACAAAGGGTTGTAACGTCGGCTTAGGGTTAAGGTGGGATACATTTGGGAATGTGGAGCAAAGTAGAGGATAGCTAGTGACCCTAAACAAATACCCACAAACATCTCATAATAAACCAATGTGAACTATATCCAACAACCAACAATAACCCAATAACATGTAAGCACAATGATCTCCATCATCAAACACTATCCAAACATGTAAAATCTCATAAACACAAGTGTTTCCAAGCTCATCTCCCAAATGAATATATCGACCTTCTCACTCACATGAATATGTATGTGTATAAAAACTCAATTAAAAACAAGAGAGAGGCTTCCTCAAAACATAGAATGTGTATGAATAATATCAATGAAAGCATTGGAGGAAATAGGAGAGAAATAATAAGAGCTGGATAAGAGATGAGTAGAGTCATAAGAAACCAACAACCAACAACATAACCAATAACCCACTAATCACTGTAGCACATAACAAACCCCACTATCACAAAGCTATCCTCTAGGTAAGAAGAGGGAACAATTTGGCTCATGTGGAGGCTAAATAATGTGTGTACAAAAGAATAGGAAAGGCAAAAACTTGGCTTATCCTAAAGTCAATTTCGTTCAAGCTAAGGTAGGCTATTTGGCTATGTAGCTTAATTCTAGCGAACGTGTTATCATCCCTGGTCTCAAGAAAAGCCGACTATACTGGAGAAGAACCGACACAACACTTAGATCCCCTAACTAGCACACAAAATGAATGGAACTCGCAAGGAGTCCAAGAAGGCTCAATACTCACAGGCTAGTCGAAATGTGCCTCTAAAGGTAGTCATCCAAGCCACAAACCAAGCAAACCCCAATTCCCCCAAGCTATGTGGAAAATAGGTCAAACTCTAGGTCCCAAAACATGCACAGGGCTAAGGAAATATGAGTTTGCATAAGGTCAGACCACAGAAGTACACACCAGAAGCAAGCATGCCAGTTTCACAACTCAACCATCTTATTGAAAACTAAACATGAATATGCAATATGTACACTATGTATGAATGCAAGATGAATATGCAAAAAGATATACAAAATGATGCACACTATGAACTAAACTATAGCTATATAGAACTAAATGCACAAACAAATGGGTGGAGCGACAACGAAGTTGACCATCCCACCCCCAAGCTAAAGCTTTGCTAGCCTCTAGCAAAGAAGGAGAGAAGAAAGATGAAACATTAAAAACCATGGTCAACAAGATTGTCGCAACACCCAAAACAAACACAAGCTAGCCAAAAATAAAGAGAGAAGAAGGTCATACCTAGGCTAGGAGGGCATTCACTCCTAGCATTACCATCGCCACCATGAAGTGGTCTAAGAACTCTCCGCTCTTCAAAAGAAGTGGAGGCATGAAGCGCGAAGCTAGAGCAATCGCCTCCCCCAAGCTTGGGTGAAGCTATAATCTTCATGTTTGGCTCTTGGGTACTTTTGAGCCTTCTTTCTCTTACTCACCCTTGCGGGACCGTTAGCATTGACCCTCTCGAAATCGTCGAATAAAACACAAGCAAAATTTGTGGAGGATCAAGTCTAAGGGTCGTCTAGGTCTGCAAATACTAACGAAAAAACTACAAACCAAACGTGAGCAATGACTAGCAAAAATGCAATGTAATGAATGCAAAACAAGAAATGAAACAGAAATAATATCTACAGTTGGGTTGCCTCCCAACAAGCGCTTCTTTTAGGTCTCTAGCTAGACCCGACTCACTACGGGGTAGCGAGTCAAACTCCGGAGGAGTTTATCATATTCACTTCCCACAACCGCAGAGGTTGGGGAGTGAAAGAGGGAGAGAAGAAAGAAAAGGGGGAGAAACACAACGAAAACCAACTTTCCATGACATGATGAAAAGTCGGGGGAAGAATGAACGGAGGGAGGGGGGAGGGAAGCAAGAGGCATAGCAACACAAGCATCAAAGCAAGCATGAACATGAACGACCGGGAGCTTCTCATGACAAAGAGGTGTAAAGTGAGACTCAACGGAAGGCACAACAAGGGTATGCACTTGAGACTCCTCAATAAGGGGCAAGTCTACCTCTAGGTCATCGATTCCACTAGCTAGATGATCATGCACATATGCGAGGGGTGTGTCATATTGAGGTGCGCAAGGGACCTCATCATGAACCTCGTCGGCGAGTGGTGCATCAACACAAGAACATTGATCATCTAGAGGAGAAGGGGAGCTAATGATAGGTTGAGGGGAGTCTAGGTCACGGTAGTGGGACTCTAGTCTCGCCTCAAAGACCTTTCTATAAATATTAACGCTCCATATTCTCTCCAACTCGGTCCACACTTGAACCAAAGGGTCACTAGAAGGGAAAGTCGGCGGAATCTCAAGGGGAGGGAAACAAGGGTACTCCTTCCTATAGAAATGTTTGGCCATCTCTTTAAAGAAGTTCAAACAAATCACAGGGGTTTGGTCAAGAAACGTGTTATCGTGATACTCATCCACGAGTTCCCTAGTCTCACTATTCAAACCTCCGTAAAGATGATTACAAATTCGCCATATTTTAACATTATACATGCGGAGGAAGAACATCTTATATCTAAGAAAGAAACTCCAAAAAGATTCATGCTCAACTTGATAAATGTTGCAATCCATGGAGAGAAAACAAAAATAACAAAAACAAAAACTATTCATAAAACACACCAAAACTAAAATCTAAACAAACGCCTTGTCCCCGGCAAAAGCGCCATTTTGATAACCGGTTTCTAACGCGTCGTTTAACGCTAGAGACCTTGGCTATGCAAACACATTTATAATCACCCAAAATGCTACTACAACGAGTGTAGCGGTAATTCGGGGGTCGAACCACAAGGACAAGGGGTGCTAGACTAAAGAATTGGTGTGGGAAAGGTTGGATGGTTGGTTGGTAAAAGGATGGGTGAACTAAACTAAGGATGAAAACAAGCAAGGAAAGAAAGCGGGCTTAGGCTAGGTCCACCATAGGTAGGTCTATTGGAAATAGAGATAGGTTAGGTCGAAGGAGATCGAACAAAGGTCAATCGAGACACTCTAGATGACATGGGGAAGTTGATGACCTATAGTCAATACGAACGACCCATAATCGCCCTATGTCTCACTAAGGAGTGGCAGGACAAGATATGTATCGAATATCAATCAATCAAACCAATATCAACCTCAATCATCTTCCTAAACATTAAACACAAGACCAAAGCCCTAAGGTTTCTCTAACCCAAAACCCTAAAATCTACTCTAGCATATGGAAGGAAGAAGCAAGAAGAGAGGAAAGCAATAAACCTATTCTAAAAAGCATTGAAGAAACCAAAGACATGAAAACAATAAATGGAAAGCATAGAAGAAGGAATGAAGAACAACAAAACATAAAAGAAAGAGATAGCAAGAAAGCAACAAATCTAAGCTACAAGAACATTAAATGAAAGCATAAAGGAAAGCATAAATGAAAGCAATAAAGATAGAAAAGCAATAAATGAAAGAAACTTACATAAATGAAGAAGGAAGAAACAATAAATGAAGAACAATACAAAATTAGGGCAAGAAATCAAAAGAGGGAAAGCATAAATTGATGAACAAGAAAGGGAGGATTTCTCCCAATCAAGTCATGGGCTTTACATTGGAAATAAGAGCCTATATATAGCCCAAGGGAAAGGGGAAAGAAACCCTAAAAAGATCCTACGGAAAAAAGCTTGCGAAAACGAAAACACGTGCTGATTTCTACAGCATTCGCCCGAATGGCAGTGAAGGATTCGACCGAATCCAGCTCATTCGCCCGAATGAGACTGGAATTCGGTATTTCCAGTGGCTGCTTCATTTTTGGTCTTGAGTGACATTCGACCGAATGTCCGTACCCTTCGCCCCGAATCAGCATGGCTTCGCCCGAATGTGAGTGGATTCGGGTAAAACAGTGAGCAAGGGAGGTAGCTTTGGGCTGCTGCTCTACCATTCGACCGAAGGGCTCCTCCATTCGACCGAATGGGGGCCTGTTGGTCCATTTGGGGCTTCCAAACATGCTTAAATGAATTCCGATCCTCGCGATACTTTCGGGGATGACCCGAAACACTGTTGAGAGCCTCGAAACGCGTGCCTTTTCTTCGTCCTTGATGTTTAAGCCTCAAACTAACCCGAATCGCTTCGAAACGAGCTCCGATCATCGTGATATCTTCGGGGATGACCCGAAACACACGTGAGCACCTCGAAACGCGTGCATTATCTTCCACTCAAGTGTCGAAATCTCGTACGCAACGAAAACAACTCAAAATCTCCCGAAAACACCTAAAAACACTTAAAAGCACATGGAGACAAGATCGAAGTGAAATCATGCATAAGATGTGTAAAAACCAATATCAAACGCGAGATAACGACACATAAATGGGGAGATAAATGTGCTCTAAATCGAGCACATCACTCCCATACCTTCTACCTTCACCCTCTCATCATTTGGTAAGGACACAAGGCCTTCATCAAAATAGCTAAGCTTAGCAAACTTCTTCTTCTCACAACAACATGGAATGATGCACCAGAGTCAATCAACTATTCCCTCTTACGAGCCACTCCCCCATCCACTAGAAGTGCTCCCTCATACTCTTCATCATCAACAAAGCCTAGAGCGGCACTCCCGCTATTCTCACCATCTCTTCCTCCAATCCTCAAATCCTTCCCTCTCTTGAGATCTTCCTTCATCTCCTTGCACATTGATTGAATGTGCCCTTTCTTCTTACAATAGTAACACTCCTTGTTACTATAGTTCATTTCTCACTTGACACTTCCCCTTAACTTGAAACCCCTCTTTAGATCTCCCTCTTGAGCTTTCCCCAAATAGAGCTTCACCATTACCCTTCTTCTCATCCCCTTCACCATGCCTCACCATAAACCTATCATTTTCTCTCAAAGTGGCTAGGGCTTGATCAAAACTGATTATGTCCCTCCCAAGAAGCAAAACTTGAACTACATTTTTGTTGCTCTTTGGAAGAGAAGCTAAGAGTCATAGTGCCTTCTCGATATCTAAAAGCTTCTCATCGGCATTCAATAATTGGCACACCAATTGGTTGAATGTATTGATATGATCTTGCATACTTGTATCCTCCTCCTTCATGTGTTGATGCAACTCCCATCTCAAGCACAAACTTGTTGGTCAAAGACTTCGAAGAATACACCGATTGAAGCTTTTCCAACAACACACCGGGGTCGGTTTCATCCAAGTAGTTTATACTTGATATAGGGTGCAATAGCAAGCCTAACGGAGCTCAGCGCCTTCTTCTTCATGGCTACCCATTTCCCTTCATCCATTGTTGAGAGCTTACTCTTCTCAAGAGCCTCATCAATCCCTTGTTGCACCAACAAATCCATTACGGTGCTCTTCCATACCGAAAAGTTCATCTTCCCATCAAACATGGGAATGTTGAACTTTGTACCATCGCACATCTTGCTTCCCTAACCCAAGACTCAACCTTTTTACCCACAAATCTCACCTAAAGCTCTAATACCAATTGTTGTGAATGGGCTATGAAGATTGGGTGAGAAACAAGAACACAAAGAAGCAAAGAACAACAAGAAAAACAGAGCACAAATGAAACACACACAACAAACAAGATTAATGAGGTATCTTAGGATACCTCCCCCTCAAATAATGTTTCTTATCATTAATATATCAATATACACTAATGATTCCACACACACAAGCCTTGAGAACAACTTCACAAGCTAAAGATTGAAACTTTCTTTCAATCTCTCTCAAAACCCCCAATACAATGAGAATACTCTCCAATGGCAAAAACCCTAGTAAACCCCTTGTAATGTGGCTCTCTACATTCCCTACTACTCCCTTAAGGTCACTTATATAGTGCCATTTCATATTAAGAGTCTTAGGAACAAAATGGGCTAAAGTTCATAAAACCGCAAAGAAAAAACATGTTGGCCCATTTAGTTTTGATATAACGTAAACTTTAATAAACAAACATAATTTGTCTTTGAGATTGTTTGATAGGTCAAATATCCGATCTTTTAAGGGTCGTTGATGGACCATTAAGCGTTGAAAAGGGATTACTTATTAACTGTTCCAAGATCAAGTCAGAGTTCGAAGATTGGTCTATCGGAGACAGTGCAGTGTTCCCAGAATCAGCGGTCAGAGGAGCAGTCAACAAAAATAATTAGGAAAATAATTTTTAAGTTTTATTTTTCTTATTTAGTTTTGTTGCGGATGAATTAGTCTAGGATGCACAAGGAAATCAATTAAGAAATTAATTTAACTAACTCCTAAAAATATTCCTTAAAATTAGGATCTTAAAAAGTTTTCTTAAATTGTCTTAGCTATTTTACCTAAAAGGACAAGAAAACTTGGAGTAACTACCAAGCTTTCCTACCACTCTCACGCGTAAAGTAAGCCCTCAACTCCTACTATTTCGGATCATGGGATTATGGGC